>JAJPUD010002193.1:70597-181049 GCA_023553655.1 Myrmecobius fasciatus | reverse complement strand
TGTGTGTGTGTGTGTGTGTGTGTGTGTGTGTGTGTGTGTGTGTGTGTAGCATATTCCAGTGTCTGAAACCAGCTAGGTAGAACTGGCTGGGTGAGCTAGTTTGCATTCAGTCACCAATCAAGACCACTAGACCCCATTTGTTTATACAATTGATGGTTATATGTCAAATTTCCCACCTCATTTGATCCTCTCAACAACCCTATGAAGTTACTGGTAAGGAAATTGAGTAAGTTCACAGAATTTTAATGAGTTACTCAGGATCATATAGCCAATAAGGCCCCAGGTGGAATTTAAACTCTTGTCTTCTTGACTTCAAGTTCAATGCTTTTATCCATTATACCACTGCTTCTAAGTTAAATTTGTGATTATGCTTTAGTGTTATAGAAATTATAGTGGTTTGGGGACAAGAATGATTTTTCTGCATAGTGGGACCAAGTAATGATAATCATAATGTTAAGGGGATAGATGAATCTCCTAAAATATAAAAAGAGAAGAAACTATTGATAATATCCAGACACATTCATACTATTCTTTATCACTATAAACCACCTTTAAATTTGGACCAAAAGATGGCATTAAAACAGACAAGGAAAGGAATGTTGATAACATGTTGATCTTTTCACCCAGACTGACACCTACAAAGCAAAAATAGAAATACCGTCTGTAAGTAGGATAGGAAAGAAGCCCAAGAGAAAAGTGAAGTTCTCCAGAACAGAATTCTTAAAACACAAAGGGATATAATTCCAGTGAAGACAAATTAAGGAGCTGTCTAAAAGGGCCACTGTGTATATCCAAGAAAATCAACAATCAATTTAGACTTTTAAAGTTATGTATTGAAGATGGAACTCAAGAAATATCTGAAGAGGGGTATAAAATCATGACTTGACTCTATAAAAATAGTATTAGGTTGTGGCCCTGGGCAAGTCACTTAATCTCAGTTACCTCAGGGGAAAAAAAAACAAGTATTATTAGAAGTGCCAAAGCTTGGAAGAACTCAGCTTAGTGAGGAAAGATTAAAGACAACAAATAAAGGGATTCCTCCCACCCAACTATATTGAAGAGAACATTGCATAGGGTAATGAGATATTGGGGTTAAGATTAAAGATAATGGATAAGGGGCAGCTAGGTGGTGAAGTGGATAAAGAACCAGCCCTGAAGTCAGGTCAAATTTGGCCTCAGATACTTAACACTTCTTAGTTGTGTGACCCTGGGCAAGTCACTTAACCCCAATTGCCTCAGTTTAAAAAAAAAAATTTTTTTAAAGATAATGGATAAAAGAGATAATAGAATAATAATAATAATGATAATGATAGCATTTATATAGTGCTTTAAGGTATCCTTGAGGGTCTTCCCCTCCCAGATTCATTCATTCATTCACTTATGGTTTGTTTTGTTTTGTTTTGTTTTTTACTAGATGAAAGAGGAAATTCTTTGCCTCTATAGCTACTTCATTAATTTTTTAGATTAACTTTTTAATTTACTTTTATTGAATTTTTTATTAACAACTTTTGATTTTAAATCATGGTCATTTTCAGATAGATACTTCCTGCAGCACTGAACTCTCCCTTCCAACAAAGAAAAAATAAGCAATTTATACAGTAACTGACTCTGAGGGTATATGTGTATGTGTATATGTGTGTGTGTTCTCCCTTCATAGCCCACCTTCCCGTTAAGGACTATTCCTAAGTGTGAAAGGGCTGGTCAGTTCTCTGGAAAGCCCCCACAGCTATGAATTATAACACACTTGAAGGAATTGCAAATCAGCCTTTACTGACTCAGATGTTGCTTTGGATTAGGAATGAAATAAATTGGAGACAAGAGGGAAAAGGAGAGAAGTCAGACGGCCTCTCAGTCTCCTTGTTTCGCTATCATCCTCTCACATGAAGGGATCTTTTCTGCTGGTCAAAATTAGATCCCCACCAGCCCCTAGCAGGTGGCTCCCGTAACATTCTCTCTAGTGAGATGTATCATACAGGTTTCATTATCTGTTTCCTGGACTAAGATTTGTCACTATAATTACTCCAATTTTGCCTTCCTTTTAATATTCTTTTATATATTGTTTTTCTGTATGTGATTATTTCATTCTTCATCAGCTCATATAAGGCTTCATTGTTTCTTTAAATTCCTTAAAATCATCATTTCTTACTGCCCAATAATGTGGATGACAGAACTTTTTTTTTCCCCTTTGCCAGAAAGAATGATAATTAGAGCACAGTTATTAACTGGGAGTTGAAACCCAAGTGAGAAGACCTGAAAGGTTATTTAGCTACCTTGAATGACTCCTCACTAAACCCAAATAAATTCCTTTAAGAGGCACTAAAGGATGTATCAGAATGGATTCTGAATCACTTTCACTGATTTTTTAAAAATTTTAGGCAATAAATTAATTAAATTCTGTGTGCCAGGCTTTACTGTGTTATGTTCTGGGGTCATAAATGGGGGAGGGGGAGGAGAATGGAAGGGGAAGGAAAAAGGAAAGAAAAAGTCTCTACATTCAATTATAGTTTAGTACCCTATTCTACCCCCATTATGTTCTAACTGAAGAAAACAAAACTTAAAAAGAGTTTGAAGGAGGTAAAGGTACCATTGTAGAGCAGGATGTCAGTGAAGTCCAGAAAGTTAGGAACAAAAAAACTGGCCATCTTTGACTCCTCCAAAATGGAAGTTCTAGGAGGAATTCAACCATAAGAAAAGGTCTTTGATAAATACTTAATTTTGATTGATTGAAGGGTACAAAGTAGCAAAGAAGCAAGAGAGGTTGGGAAAGGTTTGCTGTAGAAGATGGGATGTTAGTTGAGTTAGTGAAGCCAGGGAAGCTGGGAGACAGAGATAAGGGAGAGCTGTCAGAAAAAGGAGGGAAAGTGCCAGAGAAAATGGCAGGTTGTAACATATTAAAAGACTGAAAAGGTAGGAGAGTTATGAAAGGATTTTGAACACCAAACAGGATTTTGTGTTTGATCCCTGAAGGTGATAGGACACCACTGGAGTTGATTTTTTTTTCTTTTTCTTTTTTTAAATTATTATTAAAGCTTTATTTTCAAAACATATGCACAGATAATTTTTCAACATTGATCCTTGCATAGCCTTGTGTTCCACATTTTCCCCTCCTTCCCCCTACCTCCTCCCCTAGATAGCAAGCATGGAGTTTATTGAGTAGGGGAATAACATGAATTTATCAGCACTTTAGGAAAATCACTTTGGAGAATAAATGGAGGACAGATTCTAGTGGGGGAGACTTGAGTTAGGCAGACCCACCGGAAAGTTTTTACAACAATCCAGGGGTGAGAGGATGAGGGCCTACACCAGAATAGTGACATTGTCAGAGTAGAGAAGTAATCATTTTTGGGAAATGTTATGAAAGGTAGATTCAACAGGACTTGGTAATAGATTGAATATGGGAGGTGACAGAAGAATGATGAGTCTACACTGAAACTTTCATTGTGGGTACAACTAGATGGCACAGTGGCCTTGGAGTCAGGAGGACCTGAATTCAGATCCAGCCTTAGATATTTAACACTTACTAGCTGTGTGACCTTGGACAAGTCACTTAACCCCAGTTGCCTCCCTTCAAGAAAGGGAGAGAAGAAAATTATATTGTAAACCTGAGGGACTAGGAGAATGACGTTGCTTTTATAGGGAAGGTAGGAAGTGGGAGGAGGAGGTTAAAGGAAAAATAATGAGCTAATTTTGTATATGCAGTTTGAGAACTGCTGAAAAGCAATTGGAGGTGAGAGACTGGAAGTCAGAGAGATTGGGTTATATAGATAGATTTGAGAATCTTGAGACAGCCAGAGTTAAGTGACTTGTTCAGGGTCACACTGCTAGTGTCACATTTGAACTCAGATCTTCCTGACTTTGGGTCAGTGCTCTATCCACTGTACCAACCAGTTGTCACATGATAAAATATAGAGATAATAATTAAATCTATGGTAATTGATGAAGTCACCAAGTATATAAAAGTGATATAGAAGAAAAGAGGGGAAAGAAAAGAACTTTGTGAGACAGAGGGTATAATATCAATTCATCAATTAAAGGATTGATTGTGAGAATTCAGAAAAGGAAGTGATGATTACTAAGAAGCCCAGTTTCATCACAAAAAAAAAAAGGCACATCAAACCAACTAATTTCCTTCTTCTGACAAGTTTATGAGATAAGTCAGTGACATAGGCAGAGATTTCAGAGAAGCATTTAACAAAATTTCTCATGGTGTCTTGTAAACAAAATGAAGTAGTGTTCAGAATCAGTTCAGGGAATAGCTGGTAGAAGACTTGAGGTGTGGACTTGAGAGAGGGGGACATGATAGTTATCTTCAAGTATTTTAAGAGGAATTTAACAAGTATTCTTTCTTTTTTCTAAATAATTTTTTTTTTTTTTTTTTGCTGAGGCAATTGGGATTAAGTGATTTGGAAAAAAAGGCAGGTCTGCCCCTTCTCCAGATACATTCTAATGTGAGACAGAATATGTAAACAACTATATTAATAATTTATACTATGATTTATAAATTATAGTATAAATAATGTTTTAAATGAAATTTATAATATAAACTACATGAATCTGCAATATATATTTATATTATAAACTATATGTAGTATGTGTATATATAGAGACACATATATAAATACATAGATACATACATATATATCTCCTTAGCAATCATCTAGTCCAATCTTTTATATTATATTGAGGAAGTTTCAGTTAAGGGACATATCCAAGGACACAGAGTAAGAATTCAAACTGCAGTCCAGCCACTCTTAAATTCAAATGTTTTTTTGTGGCCCTGAGGACACAGAATGCAGGTAGGTGATGCAGTTGACAGAGCATGAGCCCTGGAGTCAATAGGACCTGAATTCAAATGTGGTTCAGACATTAGCTGTGTGCTCCTGGAGAAGTCACTTAAGCATGTTTGCCTCAGTTTCCTCACTTGTAAAATGAGTTGGAGAAGGAAATGGAAAGCTATTATAGTGTCTAACCCCAATAGAACCTCAAAAAGGGTCATGAAGAGTTGAACACAAGTAAAAATGACTAAAATTACAATAATGGAAGTTGCTGAGAAAGGCTTGACGTTAACAAACTTCCTAACAGAGATATCCTAACAGACAATCCATTTGATTGTCTTAGTGGGCCGTGGGCCTCCTTGCTTTTTTTTTTTGGTTTGTTTGTTTTTACAAAGAGTACATGACCACTTCTTGGATAGTTTGTAGAGAAGATACATGTAATAAACTTGGTGATCTCTATGAGCTTTTCCAACTCTGAGGGTCTTTCATTCTATGATTCTTTGTTCTGACTAATCCCCAGCAAATGTCTAAATCAACAGATATCTTTGTTGAGCTTCCGAGAATATTATCACATAGAAAGTGTAGTAAATGGTTCTATATTTGCTATTACGTTTCTGAGGCTAATGCTCAGTAAGCATTTATTAATGGCTACTTTGTGCCACATACTATTATTAAAAACAATGTAGAAATGTAAGATTTTTAAATTTTGTTCTATGGATTTTTCACTTTTCTTTGTGTAATAATAAACCACTAAATTGGAGATATAGTCTCTGATGTTAGGTTGAGATGTTAGATTAGCTAGAATATAAATATATATATAGAATATACTCTGTGCAGTGCTTAGCACATAGTAGGCACTTGATAAATGTTTATTGATTGATTGAATACAGAGAAGATAGCTTTTCAGCTGTTCCCCTTCCACTTGTAAACTATTATGTAGTCAGTCTGTATGGGGATGTAAAACTAGGGCAATTACCCCACGCAATTACCCCAGAAACTTCCCGTTAAACCATTAGTCTTGGCTCTTGGTCAAGGCTTAAATAGGGGACTCGTTGAAAATTCTTGTACATAGTTTGTCAAAACAGGAAGGAAAAGCCAAGAAATCAGAAAAGATTCAAGGCTCCAGGGAAGAACTGATGCTGATTGGGGAAAAGGAGGGAGGGCTTCAAGGAAAGTCAATCCCCACAGTACCTCAGTGGCTCATGGTGTGGTGTTGTGAATCTGTGGTCATCCTGAAGGACTATCCTGGTGGTCTGTAGGTCAATCTTTTGTGATACAGTAAAAGTTGGATCAAATGAAACCCAAATAGTCCGAATCCTTCGTTAAAAGGAGTTTGTGGGGCAGCTAGGTGGTGCAGTGGAGAGAGCACCAGCCCTGAAGTCAGGAGGATCTGAGTTCAAATCTGGTCTCAGACACTTAACAAGTCCTAGCTGTGTGACCCTGAGCAAGTCACTTATTTGCCTCAGCAAAAACAAACAAACCACAGGAATTTGCTTATTTTCTGAGACAATAAGCTTAACCATCTACTTCCTCATTTCTCTTTAGGATAGAAACAAAGGGGGAAAAGATACAATTCATGTAATAGATTTTAAAAATTAATCAGGATTATCTTTATTCAAAGGTTTGGGAGTAGGGAATGCAATGAATGAATTATTCTTTAAAAAGTACTTTCTGTATGCCAAGAGTGTGTTAAATAAGAGATACATATAGAGCCCATAAGCAAAAATAGTCCCTGACCTCAGAGAATTTACATTCTAATGGAAACTGTACATTTTAATGGGAAAAGTGGGTATGGAAGAACACTGAGGTCCAGAAAGTTACAGCAATGGTGATTAACCTAGCTAGGGAGCACAGTAGATAGATGGCCAGGTCTAGAATTGGGAAGACTTGTCTTCCTGAGTTCAAATCTGGGGTCAGATACCTCTTAGCTGTGTGACCGTGACCAAGTCACTTAACCCTGTTTGCCTTAGTTTCCTCATCTGTAAAATGAGCTGGAAAAATAAATGACAAACCACTGCAGTATCTGCCAAGAAAACCACAAATGGAGTCATGAAGACTTGGACATCATTGAAAACAACCAAACAACTATGGACCTAACTCACAACCATCCTGTGGGAGATAGGTGGTGTTGTTATTTTTCTCATTCTACAGTTGAGGAAACTGGGCAAACAGCAGTTAAATCACTTACCAAAGGCCACACAAGTAGTCAGAGTTTGAGGTTGGATTTTGAACTCCAGGGCCAATGACCTGGACCTGAAGCTATATTCTCTGCCAAGTTCTGTGATTCTATGATTCTGAATACCTAACCTGCTGAATCCATATTGGCCTGTCAAAGTACTGAGTAGAATTTGGAGTTCAGAAAGCATAAGCATGGAATCCTATAGGAATCACATCTTATATTCAATTAGCATTCAAAAATATTTTGTTAAAAGAGAATCTTTATCTGGAACATACTTGTTTTGCATGATGACACTTCCCTATTCAAGAACCTTCAGTGGCTTTCTATTGCCTCTTGGATTAAATTCAAATCCATCAGTTTGACAGTCTTTGATAATCTGGCTCCAACCTAACCTGCTAGACTTATTTCATATTGTTTCCCAAGTTCCAGCCAAACTAGCCTATCCTGAACTCACAACTATGTACAGTCTCAAAGGAATTTCCTCCTTACCCAACTTTTGAGAATTTCTCACTTCTTTCACCTCAGAAATCTCTTCCTGCTCCCCTCATCCAATTCAATCTAATCGGCATTTTGATTATTGTTGTTGTTCAGTTTTCAGACCCCATTTGAGTTTTTTTTTTTTTGGAAGAGAGGTTGTCATTTTCTCTTCCAGCTCATTTTACAGATGAGAAAACTGAGGCAAACAAGGTTAAGCGACTTGCCCAGGACCATCTAGCTAATATATATTTGAAGGCAGATTTGAACAAAGATCTTTTCAACTCTAGACCTTTCTCCTCCTTTGATGTCCCTTATCAGATTTTAGAGTACTATGAAATGAAAACATGCATCACTATTATTACAAATTCACCTTTTTTTTTTCCTAAGAGGTGTTCAGTTCAAAATGTATGTTGCATATCTTGATAAAAACATTTTCTAATTTAGATGTCATTGGAAAATGTCTGGTAAATATTGTTGTCTCAAGAGAAGAAGATTCAGATTTCAGCTCTGAGACAAATAAGTTGTATATTGGATGAATCTCAGTTTCTCTGGTCTCTATTTCCTCTTCTAGAAATATATGAAAGCATTAGATTAGATGATCTTCAGGTGGAATTTCAATTTCAAAAATTCAGTGATTTTACAAAAATACATTTTAGAGTCATTCTCCTAAAAAAGATGTTCCCAATAAAAGGAGAGCCTGGGTTCCTGATACACAATCAAGTTCAGATACCTGGAGAACCCCAGAGGTGGAGGAGGCTTCAAGCAGGTTGGCACAGTGGATAAAGTGCCAGGCCTGAAGTCAGGCATTCAAATAGGTCATCACATTCTTTTTGGCTGTGCCAAGCCACTTAATCTGTTTGTCCCAGTTTCTCTACTGTAAAATGAGGAAAGAACAGCACCACCTGTCTCATTAAATGAGATGATATTTGTAAACTACTTAGCACAGTGCCCAAGACCTGGTGTGTATTATATAAATGCTGATTCCCTTCCCCGGAGAGCTTTTAGTGTCTGCCTCATAAGATCCAAGGGGATTGCCCAAACTATATATGTCTAGTACATGAACGGGAGTAGCATAAAATAAGTCTGCAATGGTCATTTGGAGCCAAATAGTACAATGCTGACGCAGTAGTCAGGGAGATTTGAGTTCAAGACCAGCCTCAGATACTTTCTAGCCATTTGACATTTCCTCCTCTGTAAAATGAGAATTATAGGGATACTTATGTGGCGCAGAGGATAGAGTGCCAGTCCTGGAGTCAGGAGGACCTGAGTTCAAATTTGGTCTCAGACACTTTCCCTACCTGTGTGACCCTGGGCAAGTCACTTAACCCTAATTGCCTTAGCAAAAAAACAAACAAACAAAAAAAACCCAGAGAATTACAATAGCATCTGCCTTTTAGGGATTTTGAGAGTCTAAACATATAATATCTAAATATGTGCTAGGCCCTGTGCTAAACATCTTGTGTGTGTGTGTGCATGTATATATAGGTAGATACTAAATTCTATTCTAAATACTATTTATATATATGTATGCATGTCATTCATATACACACACATATATGAATGTGTATATATATAATAAAGAAAGACAGTCCTTCTCAAGGTACTTACAATCTAATGAAGGAAGACAACACCCAAACTGGGGGGTGGGAGTAGAGATAACAGGATAACAATAATTCTTATTGTTACTAAAGTAAAGCCAAATGGGATTTTATATTTGAATTAGGGAGGAGGAATTAGGGAGCAAGGTCAGATACCTGATTTAGAAATATCACTTTGACAACTGGGTGGGGAATAGAGTATAAAGGGAGGAACTTAAGATAAGAAGACCTATAGGGAGATTATTGCTTTAGCCCTGGTAAGCAGTGATAAGGACCTGAACTAGATGGAGCGATAATGACATCTGAGATGAGAGTCTAAGACTTGTTTTTTTTTAATTTTTATTGATTTTTTCATCACTTTCATCTTGAAATCTATCCCTTCTCCTCTATCGAAGGAACCATTCCCTATTTGAAAAGTGGAATGGGGAAACAGTTCAGCAAAACAACCTATCACCTGAGTGTAGCAATGTAGGCACCGATTCATACCCATAGTCCCCAACCTATTTCATAAAGTAGAAGAAGGGTGATTACTCAGTTCTTCCAGGGACAAGCTTCTTGGTCATGTAGTATATAAAGTTTCACTTGTTTCCACTATTTCCAATTATATTGTCATAGGCTTTGAGCATGTTTTTTTTTTTTCCCCTGCTTTTACTTAGTTTATTTTGTACTAGTCCATCTAGATCTTTTCATGCATCTCTAAATTATTATTGTTAATTGTAGCAATATTCCATTGCCTTCATGCACCACAGCTTGTTTAGCCATTTCCCAACCCCAGGCTTTGTGTTCTTAGAGACTATAAATATGGCCGAACAACAAATTATTAATTCAAATAGTCTCAGATAATTGAGAGAGAATATTTGGATGAGTACTAAAAAACCAAGCGCTTCAGAGAAGTGCTAAGACTGGGTGGTGTTTCTGAATGAGGAACATTTATTTTGCATTTTAGAACGTTTCAAGAGATTCAGCTGTTTTAGCCACAGTGATTCATCCTAGAATCACTAATCATCTTCACAAGATTATGAAAATGACTGAGCTTTACATTTTTTCATCCCAAAACCCCTTTTCTTCACCCTTTGTTTTCTTCCTTCCTCAAACCAAATGTTGATGTCCGTAGGAACATTGTAATGCCCAACTTTCAGAAAATTATTTTTTTTCTAAGTTTCATTTCAGAATTTTTTTCTGTGTTGCAAGTGCCTATCAGCATGGGCTTTTCCTTCTCTGATCCTCTCTCCCTTCCTCTTATGTCTTCACTTAATCTTCCCTAGATGACTCTTTCACAATAAAATCACAGATGATCCTAGGACTGAATTTATTGTTTTAATAGGTCAAATCCCTATTTCTTTGAAGATGAGAGCACTGGAGTTAGAATCAGAGCACCTATATCGAAAGTCCTATCTTTACATAACTGATCTTCAGCATATCATTTCTGAGTTTCTCAGTCTTAGTTTCCCCATTTGTAAAAGGGACAGCTAGGTGGTAGATTGTGTAGAACCCTGGGCTTAGCGACAGGAAGATCTGAATTCAAATCCTCAGACACTTACTACTTATGTGACTCTGAGCAAGTCACTTAACCCCTATTTGTCTCCATTTGTCATCTGTAAAATGGAAAAGGAAATGGCAAACCACTTTAGTATCTTTGCCAAGAAAACATCCATGGAGTCACAGAGAGTTGGACACAGTTGAATGATTGAACAATAGCAACAAATGGGCATAACAGTATTTGTTTAACTTCCTTATATAGTAGTAAAAAATGTACTTTATATAATCTGTAGGGCATTTAGGGTTAGGGTATTTCTTCAGTATTTGTGAAATCATTGAGCTTTCTTAGTGATTTTGTTAGAAGAGATTATATATTTGCTATTGCTGGTCTGTTGTTTACAGTTGTACCCAAGTCTTCATGATCCCATTTGAGATTTTCTTGGCAAAAAACACTAGAGTGGTTTACTGTTTCCTTTCTCAACTCATATTACAGATGAGGAAACTGAGGCAAATGGGATTAAGTGACTTGCCCAGGGTCATATAGCTAGTAAGTGTCTGAGACCAGATTTGAACTCAGAAAGATGGATCTTCCTGAGTCCCAGGCACAACACTTTATTCATTGTACTACCTAGCTGCCTTAGGTTAATTACATCTACAGAAAAATAATTAAATCTTAGCTCTCAGGACTAGAAAGGATCTCTCAAAACTGTATTATCTGGTTCCCCAAAGACATGAAGGTTGCTATTACTGTCATTTTCACCATTTTATAGATGAGACAAAAGGGAATATTAGGAAAGGATAGTTCAATAACTCAGCAATGAAGAAGACAGGGTAGATTGTATCCTAAACCCGAGGGATTTAGAATTGAATCCCAGTCAAAGCTGGCCTCTTTGAGTATGGGCAAATTGCTTGACTGCCAAGAGAAATTTAGAGCCCTTATATTATTCATTTTATTCATTCAATAAACCTTTAAGTGTCTGTTATATGGTAGGCCCTGTGCTAAATAGTAAGTGATGAAGAAGGATCAGAACCTGGTCCTGCTTAGTGCATTTTTTTTTTTCCTTCTACATTAAACTGAGACCTTTTTAATTTATGAAGGAAGGAAAGAGGAAAGCAAGATGATGAGTGGGAGAGGAAACTCCTTTCTCTTATGACTAAGAGAATAGAATCATCATTTGGCTGAATGTCTTAGGCTTCTCTATTGTGTCCCTACACATAATACCTTCTTCCACACCCCATCATTTCTCCTGCTCCCTTTTGGGTTTTGTCTTCCCTCATTAGATTGTTAGTTCTTTGAGGCCATATTTCAATATTCAACACCTAGAATAACTTCTGGCACATAGTAATGGCTTAATAAATGCCTATTGAATGCCTACTATTGGTTCTGGGAAAAGCACATCATTTGATTGTCCTTTTGCTCCAATCACCATTCCTGTGACTTGTCCTTCCCTGACTATCCTCTACCTTTCCTCCCCACCCATCCACCCATATGTTTTATCCCTATTAAAATGTAAACTCTTCTGAGAACAGAGACTCTTGTGTTTGTATCTCCAAAGCATAGTACAGTGCCTAGCACTTAGTCAACATTAATTCATCCAATTTCAAGCTCTCCTCTTTCTTTCTTTTCTTTCTTTTTTTTTTTACTTTCTTCACCTGCCATCTGAACTAATCCTACCAAGAGAAGTAAGTGTAGAATAAAGAAGCACACAGATCAAAAAGAAGAGCAAACACTGAACTTGCTTTCTAGCAAGAGAAAGTTCAAGGAATTACAGATTTAGAGCTAGTAGGGAATTTAAAAGATCATCTAGTCTATTCACCTGAGTTTTATAGGAAACTGAGGCCCTTGGAAATTAAATAACTTGTCCATGATATGTAGCAGAACCATGGACTCTCCAATTCTAGAACCATTGCTCTTTTTCCATCCTGAGTTACCTCTCTAACCATTATTTATTTATTTTTTTGCAACAATCACCTTATGAGAGGGGAGGGTTTTAATTTTCATTTGGAGCTCCATCACCTAGTGATAAAGGTAGTCAATCATCAGCCCCCCCACACACATATACACACATATACACATTAAGCACCTGCTATGCATCAGGCACTATGAAAGATAAAAATAATCCCTTCTCTCAGGGAGTTTATAGTACCTGGCATATAGGAAGAGCTTAATAATGCCTGTTAATGGGTAACATATTGGAAATGAGAATGATTCACCAACTGTCTTTGACATTCTGGAGAATTCAGTAATATAGCTGACAAGGATTGTTCTGTGAACATACAAAATGCTTCCATTATAGAATAACAAAATTTCTCTTGTTTTGAAAATGACAACTCTGATACTTGTATATTTCTCTAGTTAACTACCCCCCCCCCAAAAAAAAAAGACTTCAATTGAATTGTAATCTACTTTAGGGCAGTCTATTTCTATTTCACTTTTGTCTTTATCGATCCAGTCTTAGCATAGCATCTGACATAGTAAGTGCTTGACAAATGCTTCAAATGCTTGTTGACTAACTTGTAAAAAGGAGAAAATTAGCCTTTTGAAATGACTTTTCAGAAGACTTCCAGTCACTGAGTTGAATGTACTCTGGCCAAATCTAATTTCTTATGAATATTAGCTATTGTTCTTTCAAACACACCCTATGCCTCCCAGATTAAGTGACACTACCCGACCTTGGTATATGAGTGTCATTGCTTGGGCAGTTTCCTATGCCTGGACTTCCTGCTCAGCTTTCTCTCAGGGATTCTTTGTGCAATGTCTACCCATCTTCTTCTTTGTTGTTGTTGTTGTTGTTTATCCTGACATACAAATTGGATTTGATAGAGGGATGGCTGTGCAAGGTCACCTGCCTCAATTTGCTCTACAGAGCCATTTGGGTCCAGTGGCAAGATATAGATGAAGACAACTGAAAATGGACTTCTAAAGCCCAACACAAATATTACCTCTTCCAGTGACTATCTTACATGTTTAATTCAGCTCACATATTTCAAGAATCTATTATACTACAAGCTAGAAAGAATACTAGAGATAATCTAGTCTGGCTCCCTCTTTCTACAGAGGAAGAAACTAAAGGCCAGAGAAAATAACCTATCCAGAGTGACATGAATTTTAATTATTAGTGTTCCATTATTCTCAAATGCACTCATCTTATATTATCCCTACTAGATCATATTCTTTTTTTCCCCTGAGGCAATTGGGGTTAAGTGACTTGCCCAGGGTCACACAAACTTAAAACTTCCTAAAGTATCTTAGAACAAATTTGAACACAGGTCTTCCTGACTTCAGGGCTGATGCTCTATCCACTGCGCCATCTAGTGCCCCCTGATCATAGTTTTCTTAAAGCTGGAGCTTAGGTCTTATCTTTTTATCTGCTTCAGGTTCTAGTCATAGTACTCTGTACAGGATTTTTCAAAAAACTGATTTGTTTTCATTCTCTTCTGACTTCTGGTTATTCCCCTACTTGTTCTTATTGCTAATTTGTGCCTCTAACAAGACAGACCAAGTCAAAATTCAATCACTTAATAGAGTACTGGTAGATTTAATATAGGAAGAAGATGAAATTATTTTCTTCATTAAAATCACATTTGGTGGATTTCAGTGATCAGTGAACATGGATGAATAGTTTTCTTTGTACACAGCAGTTGGATATCCATCATCCTTCTTTTTCTCTTTTAAATTCTGCTCAGGATAGACATAGTTTTAAAACACAGTCCTCTTTAAAGACCTAAAATAGAAATTGCTTCTGTCAGCATATAAAAATGACTTAATATGGGTGTAGCTCTTCAAAAACACTCCTGGGCAGTAATTGAGACTTTGAATGCTGTAAGATGGTATGAGTAGTGCTATTTTTATAGGTGTCCACTTTAAAAGTGCAGAACCCCTTATACTGATGTCTTAAATTCATTTTTCATTTGGGGGTCAGAATAATCTTTAAACATATCTGATGATGTCAATTTTCTCAAGTCTTGAGTTCTTCCCTACTATCTATCTACTATGGGGCAGCAATATGGCAGAATGGGTAGACCTGCAGTCAGGAAGATAATCTTCCTAAATTCTAATCTGGCCTCAGACACTTACTAGCTGTGTGAATTTTAGCAACTCACTTAATCCTGTTGTACCTCAATTTCCTCATCTGTGAAATGAACTAGAGAAGGAATTGGCAAACCACTCCAGTATCTTTGCTAAGAAAACTCTAAATAGGGTTGTGGAGAATCAGACATGACTGAAAATGGCTTAATAACAATAGAATTACCTACTATATAAAGTTACAAACTCTTTTACCTAGTCTTATTTCCAACCAGTTCCTAAACCCCTTGACCTTTTATATACTCTATGACTTAGCCAATTTAGATTGTAATCTATTCTCTTTTTTTTGCTTTTAAAAACTGTTAAGTTATAAAATAAAAATATGTACATAGCAGAACATAATATAAAGCAAGAAATTTTCATTTCAAGAAAACCTATTGTTTTTAAATTGTTTTTAAAGCTATTCAGCTTTTCTTTGCTTCCTTATAGGCTTTCTTTTGTTGTAACTTTGTACATTGTTTTTTCTTTTCTCTCCCTGTCCCACCACCCAAGAAGGCTATAATCAAGCATATATTATGTGTGTATATATATATATATATATATATATATATGTATATTATATATGTATACACACACAAAGATATACATATGTACACATATATTTAAGACTGTACTATATTTATTTACATGTTATCTATTTCTCTGAAAGTGAATCTTTCATCTTTCATAAGCCCAAATCTTTCCATGTTTTTCTAAATCAATCAATTCATCATTTCCTACACCAAAGTAATATACCAATCCAATCATATTCTATTTGAAAGATTGTCTGTGAAGTTCCCTCCCCCTAGTTTTCTGCACTCCTTTTCTTCTTGGCTATAGAGGTTTTATTTTTGCAAGAAAAATTTAATTTAAAATAATCAAAATTATCCATTTTATACTCCAACAATGTTCTCATCTTATAATGAATTTAAGGTCTGATACTACCAAGTCTGCTTACTTTACATCTTTCTCTCTCTTTTTCCTGAAAGTTCCTGAACTTTTGTTTTTCTAGATAAACTTTATAATTTTTTTCCTAACTCAATAAGATAATTTCTTGTTAATTGAATTAGATTAATTATATAATTATCATTTTGTTATTATATTGGCTTTATCTACCCTTTAGCAATACATATAATTTTCTTCTTTAAGTTTTTGGTTCTCTATTTCAAGTTGGTTGACTTTTTTTTTTTTCCCATAATTTTCTTGGGTTGTTTTTTTTTTTTCCCCCATCTATGATCTTATTCTCTGTGGTCTCTCTGGTAGCTTCAGACTACAGGTATCCATCCTCTCTTCCCTGGAACTAAAACCAGGCACTCCTCACTTGCAAGGGTCCATACCTAACAGGTTCCCTGCAATTCCATCTGCCACTGCATTCATCGGGTGTGTAGTAGTTCTTTATCCCCAGAAATCCACCCCAGGACATGTCTGGTCAGCAAAACTGGGCTTATGTCCCTCAACAGTAGAAGGTCCTACAATTTTCTACTCAGCCTTCAGACCTTTATGTTGCTCTGAAATTTTTTTTTCTTTTTTTTTTAATTAAAGCTTTTTTGTTTTCAAAACATATATATAATTTTCAACATTCACCTTTGCAAAACCTTGTGTTCCAAAATTTTTCCCCATCCTCTCCCTAGATGGCAAGTAATTCAATATATATTAAATATGTGCAGTTCTTATATATGTATTTTCACCATTATCATAATGCACAAGAAAAATCAAATCAAAAAGGAAAAAAAAAAGCGGGAAAGAACAATAACAAAAAGAGTGAAAATACCATATTGTGATCCATATTCAGTCTTCACAGTTGAAAAAAACCATATCAGTCAGAATTGATCATTGTATTATAATCTTGTACAATGTTCTTCCAGTTTTACTTACTTTACAACTTAGTTCATATATGTCTCTCCAAACCTTTCTAAAATCATCCTGCTGATTGTTTTTTATAGAACAATAATATTCCATAATACTCATATAGTATAACTAATTCAACCACTTTCCAACTAATGGGCATCTACTCAGTTTTCTGAGTTTCTTGCCACTACAAAAAGGGCTACTACAAGGAGGAAGAGGAGGAAAAGAACATGTGTACAAAATATTTTTGTGGTGACAACTAAAAATTGGGGGAATGCCCATTAATTGGGCAATGGCTAAACAAGTAGTAATATATAATTTTGACAGAATACTCTAAGAAGTAACAAACAGGATGCTTTTGCAGAAAAACCTAGAAAAACTTACATGAATTGTTGCAGAGTGAAGTGAGCAGAACAGGAAAACAATTTATATAGTAACAGCAATATTGTATGATTATTATTAGCTATTAATGACTTAGCTAGTTTCAGCAATACAGTGATCCAAGACAATTCCAAAGGATTTATGATGAAAAATGCTATCTATCTCCTGAGAAATAATTGATGGAGTCTGAATGCAAATATACTTTTAAAATTTTTCTTTCTCTTTTCTTTCACATACAATCAGTATGGAAGTATGTTCTGCATGACTGCACATGTATAATCTATATCAAATTGCTTGCCTTCTCAATTATGTAGGAGTAGGGAGGAGGGAAATAATTTAGAACTTAATTTTTTTTCAATGAATATTGAAAATTGCTTTTGGATGTAATTGGAAAACTAAAATATTTATTTCATCATCTGAAAATTGTCCGTTCATATCCTTTGACCATTTATCTATTGAAGAGTGGCTTGAATTCTTACAAATGAGACAATTCTCTATATATTTTAGAAATGAGGCCTTTATCAGAACCCTTAAATGTAAAGATGATTTCCCAATTTATTGCTTCTGTCCTAATCTTGTCTGCATTAGTTTTGTTTGTGCAAAACCTTTTTATCTTAATATAGTCAAAATTATCTACCTGGTGTTCAATTAAGAGTTCCACTTCTTCTTTGGACATAAATTTATTCCATCTCCACAGGTGTGAGAGGTAAACTATCCTGTGTTCCTCTAATTTGCTTATAATATCACTCTTTATATCCAAATCATGAACCCATTTAGATCTTATCTTGGTATGTGGTGTTAGGTGTGGGTAAAGCCCTAATTTCTTCCACACTAAAAACTAAAATATTTATATTTAAAGAAAAAAAGGGAAAATGGAGAGAAAGAGGGAAAGAAAACAAGAATTTACTAAGTATCTACTATGTGCCAGATAATTTATAAATCCTTGTAACAATCCTGGGAGGTTGGTGCTAATTATTCCTATTTTACACATGGGGAAACAGTCTGAGAGAGGTTAAGCAATATGACCATTTGGCCATACAATTAGTAAATGTTTAAAACTGAATTTGAACTTCAGTTTTCCTGAGTCAGGAGCAGCAAAATGGTGAAGTGATTAGTGTGCCTGCCTGAAGTCAGGAGGAGATATGAGTTCAAATCCAGCTTGACACTAGCTATGTGATTCTGAGCAAGTCATTTAATCCTATTTGTCTCAGTTTCCTCATCTGTAAAAGGAGCTAGAAAAGGAAATAACAAACCATTCTAGTATATTTATCAAGAAAATTCCAAAGGGGTCAAACAGAGTAGGAAATGACTGAACACTTCCTGACTCAAGGCCCATTGTTCTATGTACTTCATCACTTAGCAAAGTAAAGGAGAGGTACCCTCATCCCCTAATCATTTCCAACTTGAATTTTTTTTTTTTAGGTTGACAGGGCACCATATCATCTCCTTAATGAGTTCTAAATAAATTGCACTCTCCAGGGTTTGAGAAAATAAATTTTCTTACCAATCTACTTAATCATTTTCTGGGCTTTCTTAAAAGTGGCCTCTTCTAAGGCAATGGATATAGATAGGAAAGCTTGCAGGAGAGAAAAAAAATCAAAGACCCCCTAGATCACTTTTAGAAGCCTGAGCACCATTTGACTTTTCTCCCACTCCTGGTTTAAAGACTATATTCTGTCAGCTCTACTTCTTTTCTTTTCCAAACCAACTGATAACAGCAGGAATGTTACAGGTATTGCTTAATCAACAAGTTTTATCTTAAAGACAAGCATTCTCTCTCAGTTCCCGAAAATAGAGTTTTTTTGTTTTGTTTTGTTTTTTCCCCTGCCTTAATTGTGTGCCCTAGTTTCTATCAAGGAAAGAAAGCCTCTTAGAATTAATGTTAGTACACATCAGTAGTTGAGGGAAGTTTTTCTGGAGGAATGGAATTTTATGTGTGTAGGGGAGGACTACCGAAGTCCTTTTGTAATATATTCATTCACCCATCAAGCCTTTATTAAGGGCTTTTGATGTGCCAAGAACTTTGCTAGGCAATGGAAAATAAAAGATGGCTATTTCTGGGCCCAATGTTTGTGGCCATTTTAGATTTAGGACATAAATTCAAACAATCAACAATCAAAATGTTTACTGAAAATGATTTTGCACTCTGTTCACCAAGGTATATCGTGCTCTAGGGAATGCAAAAATTTATCTGTGCTTTTGAGAAGTTTACAAGACTCCTTGGAAATACATGATTGGATAAAGGGGTGGCATATGATTCAATGATCAGTCCTGAGGTTCTGACAAGGAAGGGTGTGACTTCAAGGCTTCTCATCTCCTCTGACTAATAGCTGACTGCTTACTGAAACAACAGCCTCATAATTTCATCTTCAAGACTTGGAGATCCAGCTAAAATACAAGTAGACATTGGAGGGGAAACTTTTAGATTGCCATCATTTGTTTGTCAGTATAAAATATGCTTTGGACAACCTTGCTCTTTATATATTGCTTCTCATACATACCTCGAGAAACCAAGAAAAGCTTATGGGACTTTTTAAGTGACTATTTTTCCCCTTCCTAATTAATGTAGTGTGGTGGCAGAGTGAACAGAGTTTGAGGCCTAAAATCAGGAAAACCTGAGTTTAAATCCAGCCTTTAGACACTTACTGTGTGGCAATCTCTGGCTTAGTTTCCCCAGCTATAAAATAGGGATAATAATAGCACCCCCCTCACGTGGCTGTGAAGGTAGCACTTATAAATTGCTTAGCATCATTCCTGGCTCATAGTAGGCAAGTTTATTTCTTCCCCTCATTACTTATAAATTTCAAATATATAGAAAATTCACACAAGTGAGCTTCCCCATGCCTAGAACTCTCCCTTCTTCAAATCTCTTCCTTTTCCAAAATATTTTGAGGTTCATCCTAGGTGGCATTTCTTTCAAATGATTGCCCAATTTTTAGCTGCTCTCTCTCTCTTTGAGCCAGTTCAATTTAACAAGCATTTTTAAGTGTGTCATTGCCAAGAGCTTTTCTAGGTGCCAGAGATAGAAACAAAAATGAAATAGTCTGTCTTTTAGGAGGAAAGGTAATAATATTTACACAAATAAATGCAAAATATACACAAAATACATATAAATGAGTTTCTAGGGAAATGGGTAGAGTGCCTTATATTTCAATTGGATGTCTCCATTTGTATCCCCTTGAGAATGTGAGGCCCTACAAAGCCTGGATTGTTTGCTTTTGTACCCTCAGGGCCCAGCACTGTCCTAGCCCAAATTGAATGATTAGTGAGGAACTGAGCATTCTGTGTGAAGACTTTGCTACCTCTCTACTAATTGTGTTAAAAGGATCTTGGGAACTTTTGAGTTATGGACTCCAACTGATTAAGTGCTTAATTTAAATGGAAATGAACCATAGATAAACTTCCTGAAGTGGACTAGCTAAGGCTGAATGTTAGAGAAAGAAGGCCATTGGCAGAGACTTTAAAAGAGGGAAGAGTCTGGAGGAGAAAGTAATGTCAGCCAAACAATTGATATTGTATCAGGAGTACAAGCAGGAAGAACCTTGGGAGAAAGGAATGCTAGATCCTAGGAATGATTTTGGTCATTGGAAGAGCTAGGTCTACAGGCTACATAACCATTCTTGACAATACTGTCTGGGATTCAATTGAATTCAAGTTACTTTAATTCAAATATTTATTAAGGGCTACTGTGTCTACAGCAAGATGTTACAACCTGGGGAAGGCTTAAGTTTTATATAAAATGTAGCTCCTGTTCTCAAGGTTTAACGATCCTATTGCTGCCTGAAATACATTATAACCCTTACTATATTGTGAAAACAGTTTTACTTGATTTGAGATCTTTTACGGTTCTTGGATTTAGTATAAACATGCCAGGATTTGGTATAAGCATGCCATCAAATAAGAAAATTTCTGAGGATAAAAATTGAGTCAATGATTCTTTGTGCAAGAAACAGTATATTCAGAGTTCTTTACCTCTCGTCAATGAACTTTTTAAAATGTTAACTTTTAGGCTGACGATGGTGGACTTGCTGTACCAGATCTAAAACTATATTATAAAGCAGCGGTCATCAAAACCATTTGGTACTGGCTAAGAAATAGAGTAGTCGATCAGTGGAATAGGATAGAATCACAAGACAAACTAGGCAATAACTAGCAATTTGGTTTTTGATAAACCCAAAGACCCCAGCTTTTGGGATAAGTATTCACTATTTGACAAAAACTGCTGGGAAAACTGGAAACTAGTGTGGAAGAAACTAGGGCTTGACCCACATCTAACACCACATACCAAGATAAGATCTAAATGGGTTCATGATCTGGATATAAAGAGTGATACTATAAGTAAATTAGAGGAATGTAATATAGTTTACCTCTCAGACCTATGGAGATGGAATAAATTTACGTCCAAAGAAGAACTGGAACTCTTAATTGAAAACCAGATAGATAACTTTGACTATATTAAGTTAAAAAGTTTTTGTACAAACAAAATCAATGCAGACAAGATTAGGAGGGAAGCAATAAATTGGGAAATCAACTTTACATTTAAGAGTTCTGATAAAGGTCTCATCTCTAAAATATAGAGAGAATTGTCTCATATTTATAAAAATTCAAGCCATTCTCCAATCAATAAATGGTCAAAGGATATGAACAGACAATTTTCAGAGGATGAAATTAAAACTATTTATAGTCATATGAAAAGGTGCTCCAAATCACTATTGATCAGAGAAATGCAAATCAAGACAACCCTGAGATACCACTTCACACCTGTCAGATTGGCTAAAATGACAGGAAAAGTTAATGATGAATGTTGGAGGGGATGTGGGAGGGCTGGGACACTGATGCATTGTTGGTGGAGTTGTGAACGGATACAGCCATTCTGGAGAACAATTTGGAGCTATGCTCAAAAAGTTATCAAACTGTGCATACCTTTTGACCCAGCAGCATTTCTATTGGGCTTATATCCCAAAGAAATCATAAAGGAAGGAAAAGGCCCCACATGTGCAAGAATGTTTGTGGCAGCCCTTTTGTAGTGGCTAGAAACTGGAAATTGGATAGATGCCCTTCAATTGGAGAATGGCTGAATAAATTATGGTTTATGAATATTATGGAATATTATTGTTCTGTAAGAAATGGCCAGCAAGATGATTTCAGAGAGGCCTGGAGAGACTTACATGAACTGATGCTGAGTGAAATGAGCAGAACCAGGAGATCATTATACAGGGCAACAACAGTACTATATGACGATCAATTCTGATGGACATGGCTCTCTTCAACAATGAAATGTTTCAAACCACCTCCAATTGTTCACTGAAGAAAGCCATATACACCCAGAGAGAGGGGTGTGAAATGTGGACCACAACATAACATTCTCATACTCCTTGATTGATGTTTGCTTACATTGTATTTCCTTTATCTGATATATCGTTTGTGTAGACAAGATTTTTCTTGCACAACAATGACAAGTTTGGAAATATGTATACATATATTCGATTTGCCAATATTTTAACATAATTAACATGTAGTGGAGATCCTGCCATCTAGGGGAGGGGTGGGGAGTTGGGGGAAAAATTTGTAACGGAAAGCTATGTAAGGGTTATTGTTGAAGAATTACCCACACATATGTTATGCAAATAAAATAAAAAAAATAAAATTTAACAAAAAAATGTTAACTTTTATTATGATTGGTTTCTGTCATAATTGTAATTTTTTTAGAGTGCTAAACTCGTCTATGTATTTAGCCTGCCAGTCAGTGGCATACTCCCATGTTGCATATTATCATTCTCCTGGTTAATTGTGAATTCTGCTGGGGAACTTGTCTTTTCATTGTTAATTGTTAAAACCCCTTTCCTTGCTAACTATATGCTCTCTCAAATCTATTTCATATTTACCACTCCTAATGTCTATTTTCCCTCTTCATCTGTCCCCAAACTCTTTTGGCAAAGAAAGTCTTTGAATTCATCACATGGCTGAATCCCATTTTCTGCTGCCAAATCTCATCATTTGGTTCCAAACTCCAGCATTTGGTGCCAGCCCCCAACCTCATCAGTGACATCCTTCTGTTACCTCCAATTTATTCTGTTGCCTCTCTGCTCCTCTTTGAGAACAAGACCCATTATTTTGTTTGGAATTTGGGGTGGTATTTGTTTGTTTAGAAAATTGGTTTATTGTTTTTGCTTTCTTTGTCTCTCCAGTACTTAGCACAATGCTTCGCCCACAGTAACACTAATATAAGAAAATTATAATACAATAAAATTAATAAATGCTTGTTTATTTGACTTGACAACTTGGCTGGAGTAGAGACCTAAAAGAATAAGTTCTCAGAACCAAGGCCTTCTTTCTTTAGAAAGATAAGACTTTATCTTGAGTAAGTTAATAGCAACTATGTTGAGCAGGAGGAGTATTTGATTAAACAGTAGACATTTATTGCTCACTAAGTGTTTACCAGACATTGTCTTAGGCACTAGGGGAGATGAGAGAGGTGATAGTAAGGAATATGAATTAAAAGTCATTGTGATTTATTTAATGACAACAATAACCTTTTTAAAAATTACATATTTTTTCAATCAGCAAAAATCTTTCTCTCCCTCCCCCTTATTCCTGACCTCTCCCCCTACCACACACTAATCGAGGGAGGAACACACAATCCTTGTTTCAAGCAAAAAAAAAAAACAAAAAAAAACAAAAAAAACACAAAAAAACACAAAAAACTTTTCCACAATGATCATGTCAAATTTAAAAAAAAAAAATAAGGACTTATTCTGCACCTAGTCTTTTATCTGTCTGCTAGGTTGCATGTATAATTATTAGTCTTTTTGAGATTGATCATTACAATGATCCATCCATTCAATAAGTTTTTACTAAGCATTTGTACTGGGGATATAAGAAAAAAGCAGTTCTACCCTCTAGGATCTTATGGGTGTTAAGGGGAAAGACAAAACAAAAGGAAAGTGAAAAGAGCAAAAAAGGTGGGGATTAAAAAAAAAAATGGGTGTGGGATAACATTCCCTCAGGTTGTAACCCAGTTGCTGGCAGCTGCTGGAGAAAGTTGTTGGCTGGAAACTTGGGTAAATTCCCAGCCCCAAAGGTAGACTTTGGGAGGAGTTTTACTACTCTAATCCCTAGCTTTCCAGTAGGAGGGGAGAGGCAACTAAGTGAAGAGTTTTGGGAACTGAATCTGTTGATCTAGTGATGAGATTTCTGATGATCCACTTTTCCTGGGGAAGGCTTATTGAGAGTTACCTGGGAACTGATTAGAATGATCAAAGAAAGCTTTTCTTGGTTTTTCAAGATACGTATGAGAAGAAATATATAAAGAGTTGAAAGAGTTGTCTTCACCATAGCAATAACCTTAATCACTTTGCTAGAGAGTAGTCTAAATGTGATGATATTACCAAGCTATTGAAACCAGAGTAGAGATGAGTGAAACATGGAAAAAAAGTTAAATTTACTATTTTTTTCCTACACTATCTTGTTACTTCACTGTGTGTAAAAGGAAACTAGCAAGTTTATCTCAGAATTTCATTGGTTTGCCTCGACTATATGATTTGGTTCGAATGCAGATGTCACCACTCCTAAGAGTGGAAAGGAAATAAAGGAGACTATGCTTTTGGGTCACATGGCTGGCATCAGTATTCACTTCTTTTATCCTTTTTTCTTCCTAGATGAGCTGGAGAATGAAATGGCAAACCGCTCCAATATCTTTGCCAAGAAAACCCCAAATGGAATCAAAAATACCCAGACATGACCCTACTGAAAGGACTCAACAACAACCTGGGAGATAAAATTATCCCATTTTTGTGGTTGAGTCATTTCAGTGCTGTCTGATAATGGCTCTCCTTGGGTTTTTCTTGACAAAACTACTGGAGTGGTTTGCCATTCCTTCTCCAGTTCATTTTACAGATAAGGAAATAGAGGCAAACAGGGTTAAGTGACTTGCTCAGAGTCACAGGACTATTAAGTGCTCTGGTGGGGTTCGAACTCGATCAAGAAATGCTTTCCTTCTTGTAGGTCCACTGAATCACCTGACTGTCCTGACATTTTCTTCATTACAGATAGGAAGGTAAAAATGAAGAGGTTAAATGATTTCCAGCGTCAGAACTACTAAGTATCTAAGGGTAGATTTGAAGTCAGAAATTCCTGATTCCAGGCCCAGCACTTTATCTACTGTGTTACTAGCCAAGTTGAGTTTCTGTGTTAATTTTACCTGTCTTAAAGAACTGATGTGAGGAAAGCATTTTATAAACTTAAGGATATACATAAATGTAGATTTATGTTAAATATAAAGTTATGTAGTTGATATACAAAATGTACATCTGCTATTTATTAATGATGGAATCTCATTTAAAGAAAGTGTTTTGCTCTACTAATTTCTTGACTTATGACAATAAATTTTTCCATAAAGAATTACATATGAGATCCTGAATCTTTACTACAGCTTTTTTTAAAAAAGCATATAAGTAGGGGCAGCTAGGTGGCACAGTAGATAGAACACCAGCCTTGAAGTCAAGAGGACCTGAGTTCAAATCTGGTCTCAGACACTTAATACTTCCTAGCTGTGTGACCCTGGGCAAGTCACTTAACCTCAATTGCCTCAGCAAAAAGCAAAAAAAAAAAAAAAAAAGCATATAAGTATGTATTGAGGACTTTAAAAGTATATTTTAAATTTAGCACATGAACAACATTGTGCTCATCTCTGCCTTCTTCATCCCTGTTTATTTTGATGAATGTTTGCGTATACTCCTCCTCCTTGCAACTTTTCTGCTGGCATGTCCCTTTCTCCTGTCTTTTCTTCTTTCCTTCGCTTTAGTTTTTTTGTCTTCTTTTCTTCTCTTGCCCACTTTATTATTGTCACCTGAAAAGGAAATTTAAAACATGGGAGGGAGATTATAGTGAGGGCATTGAATGGTATATTGGTGCAATATTGGAGTTAGTAAATGAGTCAAATCTCATTCTGCCACCTTAATTCCCAAAAAAAGATGTTATGGGTATGGTAGATCTCTAGACACTAGAGATCAAAAGATAAAGGATATTCTACTGAACAAATTGTTATTTGTCCTTTGTTCTTGAAGAGGACCATCACATCAGGGAGGTGATGCCATGGCATGCAAGTGAATTGGATCAGGATGATTGGCAATGGTCCTGGATGCAATGGCAGACCTAGTTTTATTTTATTTATTTGCTGAAAGAATACTAGTTTTGAGATATGTATAATAAAAAGTCATTTGAGAAAAGGGTGAGGTGGAAAGTGGAGAAGAATCTAAGAAGACTCCTCCAGGCTAAGAAGCCTGGAATGTATTCACTCTGTCCTCTTTTTGGAATCCCTGCTTTCCTTCAAAGATCAACATTAAGAGCTCTGGCTCTTAAATCGTCCCCTCCCCCTGTTAGTGTCTCAATTACCTTGAAATTGGGCCTGGAGTAGTCTAATGGGTAGAGCAGCTGGCTGTTAAGTCATTCAATACTTAGTTTCAATTCCTTCCTTTGACATATCACCTACATGAAGATTCTGGGCAAGGCACTTAATTCTCAGTGACCCAAGCAAATTTTAGGTTATAAATTTGAAAAGAGGTGCACTGGTAAAGAAGATGATGAAATCAGAGATCTAGTCAATATATCTATCTCATGTGTTTATATGTATTTATATGTATGTGTATATATATTGATTTGTTTGGATAGCATGTAAGTTCCTTGGGAAATGGTATTATTTAAATTTTGTCTTTATATTTCCACTATTTTGAACATAGATTTGGGGCTGGGACTATTATTTCATTTATAAAGTTAATTCCTAGATGTAATTATCTCTTGATAAATTTCCCTCTACTAATGCATGTTCATATCTTTTCTATAATTTATAGACATAAAAAGTTCCCTAAAGTATTGAGAAATTAAAAGTTTTGCCCTGGGTACAGTCAGAGGCAAGATGTGAAACTGAATCTTCTTAATTTTAAGTCCAATGCTTTTTACTATCCCAGGGTGTTTACCCAAGTAAAAGGAAGTTAAGACATACTTGATTATTTATTGTTATGAGGAGGTTGGCACTTGGGCTGAGCCTTGCAGCTGCTGAAGATTATGAGATACAGAGGCAAGGAAGGAACATATTCTAAGCTTAAGATAGAGATCTTCCAGGAAGCAGTGATGCCTAACCTGTAATGCTAACAGAATAGCTACCATTTAGATATCACTTTAAGGTTTACAAAGTGTTTTACCTATGTTATCTTATTTGATCTTCATAAAAATCCCTATGATGGATTCTATTATTGCCCTCATTTTCACACAAATAAGGAAACTAAGGCAGGATTTGAACACAGGTTTTTATAATTCCAAGTTCCATACTTTATGAATTTTTGCTTGAGACACAGTGTATATGGAGTATATATAGAGAATCATAGAATCTCATAGATGGAAGAGGCACAGAGACCATCTAGTCTAACCATATATTGTCCAATGAGACTCCTCTTTACTTCACATCCATCCTTTTTGTGGATGCCCTTGACTTTGGAGAAGAGACCACTTTCACTGGAGGGACTCCTCATAACTTCCATGAGATTTATAGGCGATGTTCTATTTTATCCCATGAAACTGTTATACTATACTTTCAATGAGAGCATCTCCCCAATTCCATGACAAATAAATATATTTCAGTTTCCAGGAAAAGGCCAAAAACTATAGAGGTTAATCATTAAACAGTGAGTCAAAGGAAATTTTGTTTTGTTACTGCACTTAATTTTTAAATATTTCCTTTCTGAAATAAGAGAATTTGAGCAATCATAATAAAATTTTAAATTCTGTCTTTTTTTTTGACAAAGTATGATTTGAAATATATTTACTGCAATTTAAAAATTGTTTATATTTTCTTACTGAGAAACAAAACTGACTTTTAAAGAATTCACCATGCAGACAAAGAAGCACAAAGCCAAAGAAATTTAAGAATTTCCCTTTCTTGATTAAAGCTTGGTCTGTCCCTTGGTTTTTAGAGGAAATTCTTATAGCCCATGGGAAAGGAAAAAAAAAATTGTAATCTCTCTGTAGTTCCTATTGAAGTGAAGTGACTAAACGTGACCCAGCCTTAGGTCCACGCCCCTTCCACTTTCTGACGTCATACTATTTTTGTCTTTGAATAGCTCATTGACACGATCGCCTCAGAGATCGGAGAACTGAAACAAGAGATGGTACAGACAGATGTCAGCCTAGAAGATAGATTGGAACCCATTGAAATACCCAGGTGACTCTCAAATCTCTTCATTCATGGAGGGGAAGAAATAAAGAAGGCAAGATGAACTGCTTTAGTTAGGAGAGTTGAGGTTTGTGTTCCATGGGAGCCATACAGTTTTATTAGTCCTTGGAAGTAGGAGTGGCTTATGAATGGAAGTTGTATGTTTGTTTTAATTGCTTTGAATTTCCCACGTACACTTGAACTTTGCTCCTTGCTGGCATTGGTACTAAGAAATCTTGATTTTCATTTATAGTATTCAGCTAACATTTATTTGGGGGAAAGAAATTAAGATAGATCCTTGCAAGCTAATTAGAACTAAGTCTGGCTGTTATTATTGCAAAGAGGAAAGCACAAAGGGGAGTCTTTTATTTTCAGGTCATAATAAATCAAAAGACATCATTTGATAGCCCACCTGAAATAATCTGCCAAAGCCAAATTGTTAACTCACCAATAATAGGATAAAGAATGGACTGGTATTGCTAGGAATGACTTAGAAAGCAGCAGCACTCAGGTAAAATTTGAGAGATTGTTTCAATGATAGACATATATGGAGGTCTTGTTTCTTGGGATTTTTAATGTAAAATCTCAGTATACAAAGAAGGAAACTGGGATGTTATGATGACAAAATAAAGGAAAACACTAGAATTAGAGATATTAATAACCACAATTCCTTGGATAGTATCCTTGTATCAGCCATTGAGTCTTCTCAATGGGCTATTGACACTTTGTTCGATCATCTCATCCTGAGTATCAGGTTTATAAAATGAATGTTCCTGACTGGTGGGGAGAAATGAAATGGAGGAGGAGCACAATGAAGGAAAACTCAAGTATTCTAACAGGTTTCAAACCTGCTAGACTTGTTTGCTGAGATAGTATGAGGAGGAGATACCACAGCCCCAGGGAGCTCTTCTGCAACAAGGTGGTTATAATTTTCTTTGCCGATCTTATTTCTCTAGTAGAACTGTTACTTCCTTACCTCTGGAATTTTTGTGTATCCAGATGATTGGTTGGGCAATTGGATAGTCTTTAATCAATACAGCCTGTGGGAAAGTCTCTTCCTGGGGCCTCACTTAGTACTTTGTTTTATATCTCTTTAATACTCTTATCACATAAGATTGTATATTCTTTTCTGTCTTATCTCTCTACTACATTGTAAGTTCAAATAAGATAATGTAATTCAAAACACTTTGGAAACCTTAACACACTAAATAAAGGCAAGGTGTTATTATTGCTATTAATTTCCATGAATTCAATTCATTTCAGCATACATTACACTTCCTTACTACCTACAGATTCAAATCTTTCTCAAATTCACAAAACCTTTACTTCATCCATTCATCCCCACTAGCAATGTGTCCTGTGATCTCTCTCTCTCTCTCTCTCTCTCTCTCTCTCTCTCTCTCTCTCTCTCTCTCTCTCTTTCTCTCTCTCTCCCTCCCCCTCCCTCCCTCCCTTTTGTGTCTAGATTCCTTGAAGTCTGTCTATAATAGGTGGCCCTACTGATTTTCCTTTCACTCCTTTCTGAAATCTTTCAAAGTTTGCCTTCTGATCTCAATATTCTTCAACCAAAACTATGCTCTCCAAAGTCACTAATGATCTTTTAATAGCCAGATCTAAAGGCTTTTGCTCAATTCTTACTCTTCTTGACCCCTCTTCAATCTTTGAAGGTTTTCATGACCCTGCTCTCCTGATTCTCTCCCTAATTTGTGACCTTTTCTCTTTTTCCTTGGCTGAATTCTCATCTGTGACATTTACTAAATTTGGGGGTATATCCCAAGACTTTGCCCTGGGCCTTCTCCCTCTATATTATTTCTATTAATAATTTCATTAGCTCCCATGTTTTCAATCATCATTTCTGTGCATATGACTTACACTTGTGCAGCCCCGACCTTTCTTCTGATTTTCAACTATTAGACATACAAAACTGGATATCTAAGTTAAAATGTCCAAAATTGGATGAACATCTCCCCCTCTTCCCCAAAAAACCTCTCCCTCCTAAATTCTTTATTATTGTTTAGAGCACCACCATCTTCCAGCTTTCCAGAGTTGAAACTTAAAACTGTCATCCTAGTTTCTTCACTCTTTCTTAAATCCATTCCATACCCTCAATATACAATCAGTTGTCAAATCCTATCTATTGACTTGTATCAGATATGCCCCCTTCTCTCCTGACGCTACAAGCAACCTAGTTCAAATCTCTTCCCACTCCAATCCATTCTCCACCCAGCTCTCAAGATGATGTTCCCAAAGTGCAGAACTATTCATCTTTCCCCATTCCCCATTCAATTAACTTCAGTTGCTCCTTTTTATCCTCAAGATGAAAACTAAAATATCTTTTTGGCTCTTTAAAATCTTTCATAATCTGGCCCCGTTCTTTCTTTCCAGTATGATTACACCTCTCTACCTTCCAACTATTATATGATCTAGTACAAGACTTCCATCAGCCATCCCAGTGCATTTTCCCTGCCTCCCATGGAATTCCCTCTGTTCTCATATACCCCCAGGCTTCTCTGGGTTCCTTTAAGTCTCAGCTAAAGCCCCACTTTCTTCAAGAAACCTGTCCCAGTATTTCTTAATCTTAGTGACATCCCTCTGAGACTACCCCCATTTTATCCTGTGTGTATAACTTGTTTGTACATGAGTACAAAACTGTTTACACATAATCTCCTTCATTAAACTGTGAACTCCTTGAGAGCTTATCTTTGTATCTTCAGTGCTTAGCAAAGTGCCTAGCACATAGGAGTCACTTAAAAAATACTATTTGACTGACTGACTGACTGGTGTAGTGGATAAAGTCATTTGAATTCCTGTCTTTATTTCACCATCTTGGCTCCTCTCATTTGAAGCAAGGAAAATTTAGGTTCAACTCCCACCTCAGGACACTAGCTGGGTTATCCTGAACAAGTCATTTAATTGCCTGAGGCCTTGATTCCCATGTTTATAGAATTAATGAATTAGACTCCATGTTCTTTTAAGTCCCTTCTAGTGCTAGACCTATGATCCTATTAAATGATGCTTATAACATGCAAAGAGTGGATTGGGATAGCTATAACATAGACTCTGCCAACTATAACAGATCTTGCATTCCATGGGGAAAAGACAAATACATAAATAATTCATTCAAAAGAGAGTAAGAAGCAAAGAACCATTGTGTGGTGCAAGCCTGAGAAGGCCTCATGCAGGAAGTTGAAATTGATAATTTCTTCATTAGGTAATATAGAGTTTATTTTTTATTATTTTTTAGCTCTTCCTCTACTAATCCAGCCTCAGATATGTAGTAGATGTATGACCCTGGGGAAGTCATTTAACTCTGCCTCAGTTTTCTCATCTGTAAAACAACCTGGAAGAGGAAATGGCAAATCACTCTAGTATTTTTGCCAAAAAAAACTCTAAATGGGGTCATGAAGAATTGTCTACAATTCAATTGACATTGTTGTAGTAATATGTTAGGAAGATTATTCAAGAGATTGTGTTGAAAATGAATTAGAAAGGGAAAGGATTAGAGTCAGGAAGATCCAAAGGAAGATGTTACACTAGTCTAGGTGAGAAGAGAATTTGAAAGAGTATAGTTGCAGCAGCAGTAGACAAGTCAGTTGAGAAATATATTGTAAACACAACAGGATTTAACTATCGATTGGAAGTGAGTTGAAAGAGTGAAAATAAATAACTATTCCAAAGTTATAAGCATGAGTGTTATAGGCAAAGTTATGTGTTATTAATAAAAGTAAAGAAATTTTTGGGATGGGCAGATTTAGAGAAAAGGATGTAGGGTTCCATTTTAAACATGTTAAATTTGAAATGCTGGTGGGTTATCAAAGTGAAGAGGTTATTAGGGAGAATGAGTAAGGGAGGGAAATAGAATTAAAATGCATAGGGGCAGTTCTTGATGGTACAATGGATAGAACAGCCAATCTTAATAGTTAGGAGGACCTGAGTTCAAATGTGACCTTAGACACTTACTAGTTGTGTCACCTAACCCCAATTGCCTCCAAAAAAAAGAGAAAGATATGAAAGAAACCACCTCACTTGCGTAGAGGTGATAATTGAAGTCATGGAAGTAGAAAGTCTTTTTCAAGTATAGAGAGAAAAATGAAGAGGGCTTAGTTCATAATTCTGGGGAACAATCATATTTCAGGGATAAGAGGAGGCAATGAAAGAGAAAAATCACAGAAATAAGAGAATCATGAGAAAAAAAAAAAATCCAGCAATGGATGAGAGGATAATATAAGGGAAGGGCTAGCCACTGTGTCAAATGCTCAAGGAAGTCAAGGAAAATGAGAGGAAAAAATGGATTTGATGATAAGGAAATGATTAGTGACTTTGGAGATAGTTTTATTTAGAAGGCTGTTAGAGATGAAAGCCAGACTATAAGGGGGGAGGAGGGAACAAAGATGTTGAAGTAATGGACGTAGATATGAAGGAGTCAAAGAAATACTTTTTCAGAGGAGAGAGAGCATATTTGTGTGTTGAGGGGAAGAAGCAAATAGAGTGATTGAAGATGCATAAGCACAATATAGCAGATAAAGTCTGAACTTTGAATGAGGAAGATCAGAATTGAAATTCCATCTCATGCTCCATGTGGGCAAGTCACTGATTCTTTTAAGCTTCTGTTTTTTTTATGTAAATAAGGGTAATATTAGCAATTACCTTTTAAGTTGTGAGCATCAAATGAGATAAAACATATAGAGGACTCTTCAAATCATAAATCACTATAGAAATGTGACTTGTTCTAGAACAAGTCACGGATAGGTTAGATGAAAAAAACTGAGCAATAGGGAGTGGTTTGATAACATGTAAAACTACATTATTATCAAAATCTTGGATGTACCTGAAACAAATATTATCTTTTACTAGGGTTTCTGGAATCAACAACAACAATGACAAATCTGTGGCTACATTAATTGTTTAATCTTCAAAGAAAACTCATCAGCATTCAAGAGAATCTTCAGAGACATCGAAATGATTTTTTCCCTAAAACTGGATTTCATAATAAAATTGCTAAGTACCTGCAATCAGGACCACCTAAATTTAAAATCAGCCTCAGATACTTATTAACTATATGATCCTGAGCAAGTCATTTAAACTGTTTGCTTCAGTTTCTTCATCTGTTATTATCTGAGGATAATAATAGCATCTGCCTCCCATGATTGTTGAAGATTAAATGAAATAATTATGAAGAGTTTAGCATATAGTATTATATAAATGTTAGCTAACATTATTATAAGTAAAGCACATTTAAAACTTAAAGTACTATATAAATTATAGCAATTATCACCTATTTATTCTTCAGACAGTGGACAAAATTCATTACAGTGTAGCATGTCTGATCATTTGCTTTCATTATTTTTGATCCATAATGTATAAAGGATTTACATTTATGTTGAATCCTTAATTCTTTTCTAATCATACATTTCTTCACTTCTCTCCTTTATATAAATAGACTTCTTGAGTACAGGTCAACTTGGGAATTCTTGATGCCTTTAATCATTGTCCTTGTCTTAGGCCTCTCCTATTTCTGCTTCTGTCCCATGACTGACTTCAAAATCTATTGTTTTAGGCCTACTTCTTAGACCACCTTTGCTTTAAATAGCATAAGTATTTCTTCCCTTATTGAAGACCAAAAAGACTTCTGAAAAATTGAATCTGACACTTCCCCAGGATACCCAATCCTATCCTGAGTTTCAGTGTGCAGAATGGCAACTGAAAAGATGATTGTCACTAAGATTATCTAATAGCGAATGAACAAATGAATTGATAAGATTTATAAATCAGTTACTATATGCAAAGCACTGTACTGAGTACTGCAGATACAAAAACAAGATAATCCCTGCTCTCAAGTTGCTCATGTTCTTAGAGGTGAAACAACATATATAGAAGATTTTAGTTGCAAGCTTTAGCACTTTGTCAAGTGTTCCCCAAAATAAACGTGTGCACACTGTGATCACACTTTCAATCAAAATAGTTTGGCAGGGAATCAAACATGTTTGTAAGTACCACTGAATATCAGAAATAGCTATATTGTTTTTACAGATTTACATTCATTTAAAACGTTGTGAAGAACTTATATAATGACAGAATCTTAGGATATTTGGGGCTTTTTCTTATTTGTTCTGTATCAAATAGAGGATTTTGCTTATTTCCTATTATAGTTCTTATATAAACCAATTAAGAGTTATTAATTCATGTGTTTTGCAGTGTTAATTTGTAAGCGATGGCTTGATATTCAGAAACTGTATTCTTTTCTTACCTGTTAAAAATCTGAGTACTTTCTAGTTTATTATATATTTGTATTACCAGAAAGGGAAAAAAGTCAGATGGAAGGCTCCTTAGGGCACAATGACAAACCAGATAATCATGTAAAATCATATCCATTTCTGTTGTTAAAACCATTTGACAATGCCAAAGACTTTGGTATGAACCTTCTTTTCTGAGTCTTCTGTAGCTGTGGCTGCTGAGGAGTCGGGAGCTATAGAATACCTGCAGAATCATTTGCCAGGTGATTATATCCCTGGATGAAGGTTTTGGGAGATTGGTTGAAAATGAGACTAATGGTCAGAGTTAGGGGAGAGGCCATGTACACAAATTGCTATTTCTAGGACTCTGACTCAGTGACCTAGGCTTTTTCCAGTATGGTCTAGGAGAGGTAATGATCAAAGTGGTTTGACTCATTCAGCATATGCTGTTTCTTATCTTTCCCTCAACTAGACTGACTTGTCTCTCCTGCTTAGCAGTTGGTGTGGCTGGCTTACTTTTTTTCACAGGAATCATTCCTCTGTGTGTGGATAATAGATAGGTCTGCCCTGGAAGCAGGAGCAGTCAGTAGTGTGGGGACACTACAGTTCCTGGGCCTCTTAGAGGCTTACCTTCCTGTTGATGGTGATTGATTGACATTTGGTGTTGGTGGTGGTAAGGATGGCAAGCACCTTCTCCACAGAGTTTGCTTCCTTCAATGACAGCTGCAGAGAAAGGCTTGGAAACAGGTCTGATGCAATGGGAAGAAGAGGGAATTGCATTCCCACAACTCTTGGATTGAGGGTCCTAGGCTGTCTCCAAAGGAGTCTTAGGGAAGGTGGTGGTTGAGGAGATAGTTTTGACTTCATCACATGCCTTCTCCTGTCTCTTCACTGTGAAAAGTTGCACTTTATTTTTTTCAGTGAAGTGTATGAATTGAGGTCCTTGACTGAAAAGGAATGGTGTAGGTAGCATTGAATGATTTGTTGTGAGCATTTTAATGTGAGCATATAAGTCTTTCATGTCTTGAATATTTTCTGTGGTGGATATAAACTATTGCTGTAAAACAGTTGTTCATATGTATGTCCCTTTTCTAGAAGAGGACAGACATCATTACCCACATTTTGGGAACGTTAAGCAAAAGTCATTTCCTTGTGTATCTTTTAAATGAAAGGATTATCTATTCAGCAATTAGGACATCTACTTTGCATTAGAATAGGGTTTCTTGAACTTTTTCTACTCAGGACCTATTTTCACCCCAGAAATTTTTATGTGCCTCCAGTTAAATAGGTATATAAAATAGGTGTAAAATTCAAACATTTTACTTATAATAAATCACAATTTATGACCCTCACAATCAGTTATAAGAGTCACAATTTAATTAGCTGAGCATTAGATTTTTCCTTTACAACTGCAAAAAGCAAAGGATGAGAGGTGTTCTGGAGGGGGTAGTAAGGAAATTTGGAGACCTATGAATTAAATAGAATACTATCTGTTAAGACTCTCAAAAAAAAAGTCATTCCTAAGCTTTGATTTAGAGATTTTCCCAAGTTTATGTGAATCCAAAGCAGAGATTTTTGTGGCAGATGACTCTCTGGGCTACATTAGATCACAGTCAGATTTTGTCATCATATCAACAATACCTTTGCCACTGTGAAGGACTGCCCTGTGCCTACATTCAAAGTTCTAGAAATTACTTTGTATATGTTTTATATTCAATTTACTTTGCACATGTAGTTTTTCCTTCAATAGAATGTAAAGTTCTTGACAGCTGGAAAAGTTTCTTTTCTTATTTTCATATCTCGAGCATGAAGAACAGCGCCCAGGACATATGTGATATACATGTTTGTTGAATTCAGTACTAATTCAGTGTAATGATTCTCACCTCTTCCTTATTGATTGATACTGACTTTACTGCTGTAAAGAGTAGAGCAGACACTTTTCTAAGTAAAAGTCATTATCTCTTGCCCTACATAAAAACTTCACAATCAAATGCAGAAAGGCAGAAATAGTAAATGCTTTGTTTTTGGACTACAATGCAATAAAAATATTCATTAAAGGGCCAAGTAAAGATAGTCTAAAAACCAATTGAAAATTACATAATCTAATTCTAAAGAATGAGAGGGTCAAACAACAAATCGAAGAAACAATCCATAATTTTATTCAAGAGAATGACAATAATGAGACAACATACCAAAACCTATGGGATGCAGCCAAAACAGTTCTTAGGGGGAAATTTTGTATTTCTACATAACTGCATGAATAAAATAGAGAAAGAGGAGATCAATGAATTAGGTATGCAACTGAAAAAGTGAGGGAAATAACACATTTAAAAACCCCAATTAAATATCAAATTAGAAATTTTGAAACTCAAAGGAGAAATTAATAAAATAGAAAACTATTGAGTGTTAAAACACCAAACCTGGGTCCTATTGTTGATGGGCTTCAATGAAAGGCCCACATGAAGTTGTGACACAAGTCTTTAAGAAACTGATGACATTTTTCTAATAATTGAGAAACCTAGCTTCTCTGATTCTTCTTTGCAAGCCTTACTTGCTAGTTAATAGAGGAATAGCCCCAGGCTGATTACAAGTCATTGTTCTTATTAACTCCCACTGAGTTGACTGAAAAACAACTGGTGATACTTTATTTTATCCTTATAGGACTTTGAAAATATAAATAAAAGTAAATAAAAGTAAATTTTCCCCAAATCTCTGGGGGAGAGAAATGAATTTTTTATTTTTTATTTTTATAAGCTTTTAGTAATTTATGCTTTTCATATCACTATAGTTATCTCAAGTATTCTTCCTCTTTCTGTTTTTTCCAGAGAACCATCTCCTATGTTGATTTTTTTTTTTTTTTTAGACTTGCCCTGGGTAACAACATAGCTAGGAAGTGTTTAAGTGTCTGAGATTAGATTTGAACTCAGGTCCTCCTGACTTCAGGGCTAGTGCTCTATCCACTGTACCACTTGGCTGCCCTGATGGATACATTTTCAAAAGTCTAAAAATATGTGCAATAAATAACATCTTTGGACCTCTGTCCTACCCCCAAAAGGTTGGAATGGGAGTATCTTCTCATTTCTTTTCATCTTTATAATTTTGTTACATTTACTTTTGATATTTTTGGTCATTGTTATTTCTATTTACATTATTGTAGCTACTATGTATATTGCTTTCTTGGTTCTGCTTATTTCATTTTCATATAACTCTTTCCATGCTTCCACAGTCATCTTGATGAAGCACTATAGCTGTTCGGTATGTGAAAAATTCTCAGAGGTATTCTCATAGCCACAGAGTTTCCTTTATTTTGTCAAAGGACCCATTAAATTAAAGTGATCTGGTGGAGTTGTGAGTGAAAAGACTACTTAAAGGTCTGGGGCAGGGAGGGAAAGAGGAAGCAAGGGCAAGGTCTAGGGAGTTAGGAAGGAATACAGGAGGGTTCTGGTCTAGAAGGAACTCACTTTGTATCTATATTAGCAGCTGGGAGGAGGATGAAAATATAGGAACCGGGATGTGCAAATGCAGGATAATGAGGGTACTTTCATCTCAAAGGTTACTTGTCCAGGTAGAGTTTGCTCAAGAAGGGGAAGGAAGAGTGCTTTATCTGCAGGGTCTTTACTGGTTTGGTGGGTTGGGCAAGCCTTGATCATTTGGACAAGATAGTAGTCCCAGGAATGTGGGCCCTGTTTGTAGAAGATAAGGATGACAATGGGAACTGGGTGGGCTCATTGGGAGTATTGGGAGTTCACAACCCTCTCACACAGCATTTTTTACCTCACTGTAAGATTCAATCATATGCACATACCAAAATTTGTTTAGCCATTCCTCAATCAATGGGTATCTTGTTTTATCATTATTATTAGCTATCACAAAAAGTAAAGCTATATTTTGGAGTATATGGGGACTTTTTTCCTTATGGATAACTTCCTTTAGGTTATAAGCACAGAGATGGAGTTTCTGATTCAAAGGGTATGGGCTTTTTTAGTTTCTGTATTTTTGTATTTCCCTATTGCTTTCCAAAATGGTTGTATCATTTCCCACCTCTATTAACAACATATTAGTGTGCCTATTTTCCCACAATCCCTCCAACTCAGAGCAGGAGGTGAAACTTCAGGACTGCTTTGATTTGCATTTCTCTTAATAAATAATTTTAATAATATTATTAATAAATGATTATGAGAATAAAATTAGGTAATAATTTGCAAACCTTAAATTGCTATGTAAATGCCAGTTATTATTATTATCATTATTAGCTATCATTATTGTTGGCCATACTCCTAGATTACAATAGTTCTGAGAGTCCCACTAAAGTGAGTAAGGGATAAATTCTATGCAGTGAGACTTTCTGTCTGGCTCTTACAGTTTCTTATGGAAATCTGAAATTCAAGACTGGCTCAGAACTACTGTCTCAAAAAAAACCCCAATCAACATGAGTTGAAAGTTGTTCAGGTTCCAAAGAATTTGAGTCTTCAAAGAAGGTTTTGACTTGGGATTGAGATATGAAGTGATTTTTTTTTCCCAGTTGCTGAAATAAACTCAAATAACTAGATGAAATTATCTTATAGAACACAAATGAAATGTGTTCTGAGGAAATGAGAGATACAAGATCTGAGAAATGAAAGGGTGTGATATCTCTGAACACAACTCAATCCAAAAGGAGTGGGAATGGAAACAGAAGTAACTAACCCCAAATGCAACATTTGGCTGCTTATGAAAGAGCCATGGTCATTTTAGCCTCTGACCCCACTGTTTCACCTTTTTTGGCTTTGGAATTATCAAAACAATATCTCGACTCTTTCCAAGTTTTTTTTACTTACCTCTTAATTTGCAAAATATTCTTTGTGCAATTGATGTGAATTTCTCGGTGTGAGATCCAACTTCATTTATCCTTTATAAATAAGTACAAGTCAGATCTAGAACTGTAAGGGATTTCAGAAGTCATGGAATCTAAAAATTCATTTTATAGTTAAGAAAATGAGGCCCAGCAGAGTTAAGTGACTTGTCCAAGGTCATACCAATAACAAGCATCAGCAGAAACAACATTTGAATCCAGAGTCTGTGACTCCAAACTACTGCACCATGTACTTTTAATGGAATTAGTACACAATAAAAAAGGAGAAAAGTCTAGTAAATTATGTCTTAATTGTTGAAGAAACCACTGAAGAAATTTTGGACAGAAGCCAGAGTTCAATATTTGGTCTCTGTCACCTCTGGCTCATGAACCTAAAAGCTGTGAAGAATTCAGTATAATTTACGTTCTTGAGTTGAGTTTAACAATCTTAACCATGGTCAGTGTCTGTTAGCCTACTTGTATACAAGTAGGTATATCAGAATTCTTACTGTCATACTAAGGTGGTGGTGGTGGTGGTAGTGTTTATTCACTTTCAGTCATGTCTTAACTCTTCATGACCCCTTTTGAGGATTTTCTTGGCAAAGGCATGGAGCAGTTTGTCATTTCCTGCCATAGCTCATTTAGGTTCATACAACTAATCAATATCTGAGGTCAGATTTGAACTCTAGAAGATGAGAGATTTCTTGACTCTAGGTCCAGCACTCTACAACTGCACCACATACCTGCCCTTAAAAAGGTCTTATCTTTATAAATGATTAAGTTAACCCCTCAATTTAGACTAGTCATGTTGGTCTATGACATGTATTTATAAAATCAGCTTATTTAATTGATATAAGCCTAAAGTTACATCTTTAAAATTGGGAGGCTAAGTTAAACATCTGTCAACAGATTCTGACATGAATTAATCACTTCTGAGACAGATACGTGTTCAGATTGCCAAGTGCAAAATAATACATGAGGAGCTAAAGTTAATGATGCTGACATACTCTTTTTGGGGGGATATTATAGATATGTCAGTTTCTCCAATAAGCCTATACCTACTAAAGATAGAAAATATATGAATGGGAACAAGGGTGGAAGGTCTGACAAGATCATCAGTATTCTCCCTTCCTCACACCATCCATACTTTTGTTTCATGCAACTACACATGGAGTGGCATTACCAGCAAAATTGTTCTTTTCCTCTAAAATATACCAAAGATAGCATGGGATCATATGAGTCATGCAAAATTCTAGAGATTATGGCCTTTGGTTAAAAACAAAAATTTCCCCCCTCACCCCCCCCAAAAAAAAATACATACAGACACCTAGATTCCCTAAAATGAAAGTTTTACTGGTCTAAATAGAATAGTATCAAGTAGTCTTCCTGGCTTAATATTCTTCAAGGATCAATAGAATGCTAAAGTAAATATAGAGCTTTAAGATTTGTGGCTAGGTGGTACAATGGATGGAGTAGTGGGCCTGGAATTAGAAAAAAAAAAATTCAAATTCTTTAGTTGTTAGAACCCTAGGTAAACTGCTTAGCTACTGTTTACCTCAGTTTCCTCATTTGTAAAATGGGAATAATAATGGGACTCCTGGGCTTATTGAGAAGATCAGATGAGATATTTGTAACGTGTGTAGTAGTGTATCTGACACATAGTAGTAGACCCTATATTTTTTTTGTGGTTCGTTTGTATCCGATTCTTTATGACCTCGTTTGGGGTTTTCTTGGCAATGACACTGAAGTGGTTTGCCATTTCTTTCTCAAGCGCATTTTTGTAGATGAGGAAACTAAGGCAAGCAGAATTAAGTGACCTGCTCAGAGTTAAACAACTAATAAGTTGTTTGAATTTGAATTCAGATCTTCCTAACTCCAGGCTGGGTATTCTATCCATTTTGCCACCTAGATGTCCAGATACTATATAAATGCTAACATTAGAAAGATAATTTGACATCATGTGGAATACATTTTGAAGAGAGGAGAGACTGGAAGCAGATTGAACTAGTCTCTCCTTTAGGGTCTCTTCCTGTTCTAAAATTCTGTTTTTCTTTGAGATTGCAGTGAAAAATTCCGGTTTGAAAGAAAAATCATATCACAGTCCTTTTAAACATCTGTTTCCCTCTTCCCTTTAGTATAGTGAAAGACATGGATAATGTCTGCCATGAGAAAAATGATTTAAAAAGCTGCCCCCGGGATTCTGGCTATGACAGCCTCTCCAACAGACTCAGCATATTGGATCGCCTTCTGCATACTCATCCCATATGGCTACAACTGAGTTTAAGTGATGAAGAGGCAGCAGGAATACTTCAGTCCCAACCTCCAGGGGTAAGCAAGAAAACTTCAGCAGAAGAATTTTTTTAATCATTTGAGTTGTTGATCAAAAGGGGTTGACCCAGTACCATTTGTCCTATGCCTTCACAGGATGGGAATTCTCAGCATGCTTTTAGATAGCAACTTTAAGTCACTAACTTAGTCTGAGTTGCCACAGGCTCATCAAGGGTATGACTTACCCAAAATCACACACTAATGAGTATCTGGAGTCTTCTCAACTCCCAAATCTAGCACTTTATTCACAATATCACACTGCCTTGAACTTTGCAAATAGTAATCACTTAATAAATGTTTGTTGCCTTGAAAGTTCTTAGATTTTTTTTAACCATAGGGTCCAACAGGTTATAACTCAGTTTTAACTTGTTATAATGTTAACTGTGAATCTTGTCCTTAGAATGGAAGGTAACAGTAGCTATCTAAGGAAACAACTAGAATTGTGTGAGTAAGAAGGCTGAGAACCCAACGATGTAGTTAGGGAGCTGTATCTGACATGGCTTTGAATGAGAATTCCAAAGCTGGGAAGGGGGAAGGCAGAAGGGAAAGCTGAAGGGCCAATGTAGCTAGATGGCCCAGTAGATAGAGTACTGGGCCTGGAGACAGGAATCCCAACTTGAAAATTTTAGATTTAATTACTCAGATACTTACTAGATGTGTGATCATAGGCAAGTTACTTAACCTCTCTGTCTGCCTCAATTTCCTCAGCTGTAAGGTAGAGATAATATACCTACTTCCTAGGTTGTTGCAAGGATTGAATAAGATAAAATTTGCAAAGCAGTTAGTGCAATGCATGGCACATAATAGGCACTTAATAAATGAACACTCCTCCCTATTCTCCTTAGTGTAAGGACTTCTTGTCTTATGACTTAGAATTCAGAATGAGCCTTCTTCTGAGTTTTCCCATTGCTGCTCTTGCTATTTTCCATCTGGCATGAGACTGGCAATACATGTCAGGTTCCCAATCTGGGATACAGAGTTTTTGGAGAGTATAGACTTTTTAAAATTATGCCCCTGCTAGAACTTTGTAACCTCTCTCTGCTTCTCCATCCTAAAAATGTCTCTTAATGACTTGTGTTGCAGAGAATGATTTAGGGATCAAAAGCTGAATTTTACTATCCATAAAAGGATGAAGTGTCAGATTCTACTATACTAATTTACCACAAATTGTGTTTGAAAAGAAATGCCGTGTAATAATTTTAGGGCTCCATTTTGGGTATTATATTTCTTATAAAAATTTTTGTGTCTACACTTGCTTATGGAGTTGCCAAACTCCTCCTTCCTTCAAACAAGTAGATTTTCTCTAGTTGCTAGGCAACATTGCCCTCCCTTTCCCTCACCTACAACAGGTAAGGAAGGTTCCTGCATTCCTGCTGAGACTTGTGTGGGGAGTGTCCCTGGTAAACTCACTCTTCTATCAATCCTTCAGACAGATGTGTTTCTTCTACCTTCAGTATAGGCCTTGGTAAGGCCCCACCATTGGCACAATGTGAAATGGAATGAAGGTAGAGGAAATGTGTCAGAAGTAGTCAGAGAATGGAAGAAGGCCAAGAGATATATTTCATAGCAAAAGAAAGTGAATAATAGAGAGGGAAAAGATTTTTGAGAAACTAACTGAATTCAGTATTTAATAAGCAATGTAAAGTATTATGACAAGTGACAAAAGTGAGACAATTCCTATCCTCAAGATCTTATATTGTGTTGGGGGGGAATCTTATTCCTAGGCTTTTATAGGTCAATATAGTGTACTAAAAAGTAATTTCAAGAGCCAAAGAAAATTAGTTACATAGGAAGTCAAAGATCATGAAAGACTTTATGTGGGAGGGGACACCTGTGCAGAGTAGGAGGTGAGAGCCTATTTTTGAAAGGTTTGAAATTCCAGACTAAAGAGTTCATGTTTATACTAGTAGCCACTGACACTTTTTGAACAAGAGAATAATTATGAGATTCTGCATTTTAGAAATTCAGTCTGGCAGACATAAAGATGAGGAAAGTGATGAAAAGGCAGACAGTGACATACTCTACTAGTTTATAGGAGAGTTGACAATATTATTCATCTCTTAGCAGTACTATTCTCCTTCCACAGAAGAATGTATAGGAAGCCTTTCCCCTAAAACCCATTCTTCTTCTCCCCACAAAGTGCTCAGAGTAGAACAAGGCACAGAAAATGATTATCGAACTAAAGACTAAAAACTGCTTTTATCACACATAAACATAATAACTCACATTTATATAATATTTTAAGGCTTACACTTTACATACTTCATCTCATTTGCTCTTCCCAACAACCATATGAGATAAGTTCTATTACTACCCTGATTTTACAGATAAGAAAACAGGCTAAGAGAAGGTACGCCCAGGTTTTCACAGCCAGTAAGTTTCAGATAGGATTTTAACTGATCTTTTTGATTCTAAGCCCAACATTCTTGTCTCCTGTACTGCATAGCTGCCTACATAGTAGATAGCACTCTTGCACAGGTTTGCAAAGTGCTTTCCATGTTATCTTATTATAATATAAGTCTAACCTACTTGCAGTCCTATCTGGAAATATAGGACATTTGATAGGGAGGGTTCTTAGTGGACACGTATGTCCATCTATAACTGATAGGGAAGAAACTGTGACTCAGGTGTTTCTTGGTCTTAAGAGACAAAATCTGCCAGGCTGGTTTGGCAGGGATGGGATAGCAGATAGGTAAAATCTCTTGCAATTTTCACAAAAAACACCTTGGGCATAGTGCATTGATTCCTGATCCAGAGGAATTGCTTCTGGAGAGTTCAGTGAGTTTTTGTGAAGTCCTGATATTTAACCACCATCTGGTAATTTAACTACTATCTAGAGACATGTTGGTGGTACAGTAGACAGAGCTCTGGGCCTGCAGTTCAAAAGATCTGAATTCAGATGCCTACTAGCTGGGCAAATCATCTCACCTTTGACTTTCTTTTTTTGCATGTGGAAAATTGAGAGAATACTAGTGCCTATCTCCCAGGATTGTTGTGAGGATCAAATGAGATAATATTTGTAAAGGGCTTTGCAAATATTAAAGATATATATAAATGGCAATTATTATAATCAACCCCTGAAAGTCATTTACTAAATGATGCTCCATTCATATGCTTCTTCTTTAGTGGCACAATATCTTCAGTATTCAATATATTCAGAATTCAGTAGGTGCTTAATAATATTTATAGAATTGAAATGAAATTAATTGAAAACTTCTGTCCAGTAGAAGCTTCTTTTCTGCCACAGGCAAGGGGAGAGAATTAATTTTCTCTCTTACATCCCTAGAGTTGTCTTCTAGCGATTTTTTTGGAGAACATATTGGAGAGTTAAAGGATAAGAACACATGTAATTTGGAGAAAAGACAAAGGACAGAGGGGATTTGGGATTGTGAAGTGATGATTGTCTAAAATTGTATTTTTCAAAATACATTTATGTGCCTAAAAAGGGGATTTAAGGTAACTAATCTTGTATTCATTATAGTATTTTTCAAGAGAGATGTCCTTGTAAGATTTTATTTTGGTCCAGATCTATGAATTCATGGATATGGGAAACTCCTAGCTGAAAATTTCTGGAATTTATCATCTCAGGGAGATTGCTTGAATCACTGAAAGGTTAAATTACTTTTTCCTGGTCACAGAACCAGGAATGAACCCCTCACCATCAAAACATTATGATAGGATAAATAATTATTGGAATAAATCTTTCCTTGGCAACTTGCTTCCCATTTGACTTTAGTATATCACTTACCTCTGGCCCTGTGTGTGAATTCAACTATAAAATCATGAGTTGGAATAGGTAACCTCAAAAGCTCATATATGATCTATATACATTACTAAGGTACATTTAGCCTCTCACATAAAAACACAGTGAAGCAAGTTATATACAATATGACCTTTGGAGTGTTTTAAGTGATGAAACTTTTTTTTTCCCCTCACAATTAGATCTTCCTGGTCCGAAAATCTTCTAAAATGCAAAAGAAAGTCCTCTCGCTTCGCCTGCCTAATGAATTTGGGTCATATCTCAAGGAATTTGCGATAAAGGAAAGCACATATAGTAAGTAGTTGGTGTATGTTTTAGTCACCAGTTAGATGAATTCCATCACCATTTTGGGGGCTTCTCTAACATTTTTAGGAGAGGCTGTAAATTGTGGCTAAAGTATAAAACCTGATGGTAATCATATATTCCCAGATTTAACACTGTTTCACTGTATGACTGTCACAATATTATCTTCTTTTTGATCAAAGGTGAAAGGGAAGTGCACTGATGGTCTTGGACTGGAATAACCCTATATTTCTCTATTAAGTGGCACTTATCAAAAGTAGAATTCAATTCTTGGATGTCTGGGTTGGGAATTAACTCTTTCTCCCAAGTTTTTTTTTAAGCTATTTAAACCAGACAAAACTGCAATTCTGTTTGGTTTGTACTTATTGCTTATCATGTATAGGAAGTCTCAAAAGCCAAAGATTTAAATAGAGAACAAATAGTTCTGTCACCCGGCCAGACACCAGAAACAGAAGGCAAGATAACTAGCAGACCAGAGAAGATTAATCTAGACTGAAATCATATATAAAGTTAACAACCAGGTTTTATTTCTACAGTCTTCCTTAATGCTAAATTTGTCCTAGCGGTGTAGTCTCATCTTTTCCACTGAGCTTTAGAAACTCAGATTCTAAAGTTTAATATTATCCCATTATTTGACTTTACCTCTACCCTTTTAAGGAAATGGAAGTTTGTTTTTTTTCTTAAAGTTTGTTTTTGCTTCGATATATTTTGATTTTATATCACCTTACCCCCTATATTGCTTCTACTCACCCTAGAGAACCATCCCTTTATACAAAGAATTTTTTTTTTAAAAAGGAAAAGGTGGGGGGGGAAATTCAGCAACCAACTATTTTAAGAAGTCTGATGTTATATACATTATCCTACTCCTGTGCAGCCCTACCTCTGCAAAGGAGTGGAAGAAGGTATCTTTCATTTATCTTTTTTGGAACCAGAATTAGTCATTATAATTTTTCTTTTTCTCATTGATCACCGTGGAATGTTTCCCCAGCAGGGAAACACCAATTACTTCAGTGTACCTTTTTTTCCACAACATTTCAACATCTACTTTTCCTATCTTTGTCAGTTAGCTGGCTTATGAAATCAAGTTATTTTTCTAAGATTAAATACTAGAGATTAGAGCACTCAACTTCTGAGTTTGTGGCTTTTTTTGACCAAATGAGCTTTAACTTTGGCTAGGAAGCAGCATGATTTATATATGTCAAGTATAGTATTAATAGGAGTATAAACTTAAAAATATCATTGACTCATTTACTATTTATAATGGAGGCAGCAGATGTATCAGCTATGATATTGGACCCAATATAAGGTGAAGAAAAATATTGTCAGTGTTTAAAATTCACCAAATAAGGTAATCAAGAAATGTCTTCTTAATGTTTGTGATAGCCTTTCCAACATCCAAATAAATTTAGAAAAAAATAATTTCTTTATTCCTACTGTAAATTAAATTATGCTAAAATAAAAAATGCTAAATTTTTGTTTTTTTTTTTTTTAAGATTCTATCCTGTTGCTAAGAGATCCCATGATTACCTTACTTTTTATAACTAGTCTTTGCTAGTTTTCTTTCTTTTTTTTTGCTCAAAGTGGAACTGCAATGCATGACTCCATGATACTTCCCTAAGGGTTTAATCAGGTTAACTAGAGAATCATCCCTAGCATCCTTTCTATCCTATTCTAAAAGCAGCATACATCTAGAATAACTAGGGCCTCCTCTATGTGTTGTGATTTGAAAGTTCTATAGAGTTTTTTAACCTTGGGTCTATGAACATTTTCTTTTTTTTTTTTTATATTTTGATAACTACAACATAATTAGTTTATTTTATAACACTTCTTTTATGCATTTAAAAATATTATTCTAAGAAGGGGGTACGTAAGTTTTCATAGAGTACAAAAGAAGTCTATGATACCAAAAAAGTTAGTGAACCCTTACTTTAAGACTCAAACCCACAAATTATTTATTTCTCCAGTTTACGAAATTCCCAAAGCACCCCCAAATTCCATCATAGGCAATTGATTCCTTTGGCAAAAGTGTCCTTTGCCCCCTCTGTGTTCTCTTAAAATGCAAATATCCTTACAAGAGCAAAAAAAAATGTTAAATCATTAATACCTTAATGGATTAGTTTTATCAGAAGTTTCTCGTCTTTAGTGGGTAGCAGGTGAATGAACAGTGAACATTTAGATGGAAAAGAGAGCAAAAGACACAGCATATAAACTTTCCCTTCTTTATTTGCTTCATCTTTAGAGATGAAAACATTACTGAGTTGTACCATTTCATAGTCACTGAGAGAGCTAGTTGAAGTCTCAGTGACCATGTGGCCACAACTCCAACACTAAGAAAGTATCACTTCTTCTCTAACAGAATATCTCTGACTCCCTGTAGATCCTCAAGAGCAAGCATTTTATTTGGGTATTCTTTCTCTCAACCTTAGTTCTTCTAGACTGGCTTCAAAGAATGAAACTTGGCCTCCCACATGGCTCTTTTGAGGAATGTCGGGTGTTATGAAAGTGAGAAGGATTTAAGCTGTCTCCCAAACTCCATGACAACCAAAATATTTTCATCACAAAACATATTTCCAAATCAAGTTGACAGTCTACCAATTTTAAGCAATATTTGGTATTTTTAAACTTTTAATGCAACAAAAGAATTTGGATATGCTTTTATAATTCTTATAAAGGGATATGATATAAATTTCTTTTGGTTATTTGGAATTTTGTTGGGAGGGATTTCCTAGTCACTAACTCCCAGACTTCTGTACAAGAATCTAATATAATTTTCAGATGGACAAATGGATCTGCACAAGGAAAGCATTTGTCCCTAGTAGCTGTGCTATTTCTATCACCTCCTAATTCTGTGCCCAAATAGTTTTACTCAACAAGATTCAATCTCCATATAGTTCTTTGCTATTGCTTAAATGAAAGATGTTTTCTGTGGAAAGGAAGTGTTGTCATGAAGAATTATTTTGCAATATATAATCTGGGTAATGTGATTTCCTAGGACTTAAACCCACTCACTGCTTTCTCAATCTGTAAAATGAAGGTGCTAAACTAGTAAAGTTGTTTCCAGCTCTAAATAAATCTTTGATTAGACTGTATGAATCTGTGATCCATTAGAGATTCAATTACATTTCAAGCCTTTTCCACTAACTTGGAAGTGTCTGTTTTGAAGGCACATTAAATATGTAGGTATCTGAGTCATTCTCTCCGAGTTCATCAAATAATTGCTTCTTCAAAGCTTTTTTTTTTTTTTTTTTTTTAATGTTCTAAGGGGTTTAAAATGGGCCTTTACCAAAACTTGGGGCATTTTTGGCCTTCCTGAAGTGGACTTTGAGAAGCACTGCCAAGAAGCTGTGAATCCCAGCAAGCTCAGAAAAAATAGAAGGGCTTGGTACATTATCTCATATTTTTCTGGCCTTGGTCAGCTTCTCCTTCCACCCCATCTTACCATCTCTACTTCAATCTTGTTTTGTTAGTAAAAAGTTGTGCAATTGAATCTGTTTTGATCTGTTTACCAAGCATTAATACATGTGCTTAGAATGGAAGGCCAGAACTTGATGTGGCCAGACTTCTTTGGTCTGTTCCTGGCTGACATACATAATCTCCACAGTTGGTTTTGATTAACTAAACAGTAGTTTGTTGAAGATGGCAAAAGCAGTCTTTCTTACAGGGTACCATTTAGAGGGCTTATGTGTGTGGGCCTTTTCCATTTTAAGGGTACACTTTCCGGGGACTGATCTTATTTCTTTCCTCTCTTTTCAGCTTTTTCCTTGGAAGGCTCTGGGATCAGTTTTGCAGATTTATTCAGACTCATTGCTTTCTACTGCATAAGCAGGTAAGGCTCTCCTCCTCCCTCATGGTCATGAACCATGTCAGTCAGACTGCCATGCATGTGAAATATACTACTTGAGCATTGCCTGGTTTTGGAACAGGTTAGGGTAACAGCTGTTCAAACATGTTAAATGCTGGTAGAAGTCATTTCAAATATGGCTGACTAATAAGATAGTCTGCCCATTTCCAACTAAAAACTAAATTGCTCTCCCTTGGCTTCCTAAAATATAAATTCCTGTTATTATGGTACCTTCCTAAGGACTTTCCATCACTCTAAGTCTTCTTTAATTTTACCTGCAAGAACCAAAAGTCAGGAAAACGAAAAGAGAGTGGGAAAACCAAAAGAGAATGGAAGGAATGATATCTAGATGTTTAAAAGTCCCTGGTCCTATTCTGAATATAGTTAAAAGATGAAAGTCATTCTTCAAATGTAGATGCCCAAATTGGGCCATTTGGGTCTTAAGTGGCTGTACTTTAGAGAGATTTTGATGCTCATTTTATTTTTTCTTCTTTCTTAACTAGAAAGCTTTTAGAACAACTTACATCACCCATTATCTAACTTAAAATACCAACTGGTTAAGAACTTGAGTTGAACACACCTGTCAAATTGGCTAAAATGACAGGAAATAATAATGACGAATGTTGGCGGGGATGTGGGAAAATTGGGACACTGATGCATTGTTGGTGGACCTGTGAATGGATCCAACCATTCTGGAGAGCAATGTGGAACTATGCTCAAAAAGTTATCAAACTGTGCATACCCTTTGACCCAGCAGTGTTTCTATTGGGCTTATATCCCAAAGAGATCTTAATGGAAGGAAGGGGACCCACATGTGCAAGAATGTTTGTGGCAGCCCTTTTAGTAGTGGCTAGAAACTGGAAACAATGGATGCCCATCAATTGCAGAATGGCTGAATAAATTATGGTATATGAATGTTATGGAATATTATTGTTCTGTAAGAAACGACCAGCAGGATGATTTCAGAGAGGCCTGGAGAGACTTGCATGAACTGATGCTAAGTGAAGTGAGCAGAACCAGGAGATCATTGTACATGGCAACAACAATACTATATGATGATCAATTATGATGCACATGGCTCTCTTCAACAATGAAATGTTTCAAACCAGTTCCAATTGTTCAGTGAAGAAAGCCAAATACACCCAGAGAGAGGGATATGAAATGTGGACCACACCATAACATTTTCATGCTCTCTATTGATGTTTGCTTGCAGTGTGTCTCCTTTCTCAGATTTTTTTTTTCTTGTAGACATGATTTTTCTTACACAACAGTGATAAGTGTGGAAATATGTGTACATATATTCCATTTGTCAAGTATTTTAACATAAATAACATGTAGCGTATTTCCTGTCATCTAGGGGAGGGGTGGGGAGTAGGGGGGGAAAATTTGTAACAGAAAGCTTTGTAAGGGTCAGTGTTGAAGAATTACCCATACATATGTTTTGCAAATAAAAAGCTTTAATAAAGAAAGAAAGGAGAAAAAAAAAAAAGAACTTGAGTTGATAGATCAAGGAGTTGGAAGGTACCTTAAAGATATCTAGCCCAACTGCTTCATGTTGTAAGTGAGAAAATTAAGACACCCAGAGTTTGGGAGCACTTTTTTCGTGACAAGTAGGCTTCTTCTTCTTCTTCTTTTTTTTTTTAAACATACCAGGGTTCTCAGTTTTCAGTATCACTTTAGTGATTGTAAAAAAAACCAAAATGTTTCCCAGTAAATTCATCCATGGTATTTTATAAATCACTCCTGTTCGTGTTGCAGAACTCACCTTGACTTTATTTTCTATTGTTTGATAGACAATAAGGACCAAAGTGAAAAATACATGCAGATGTTGAGAGTTACATGAAGGTTACCATAGAAGAGGGTTTCAGTTATGGTCAAGTTGCCTCACACTAGAATAATGACTAATTGGGGTTAAGATGAAGAGAATTTTATTTCTCATACTAATAAATGACTCTTATTTGTGTAGTTCTTTAAGATTTACAAAGTGCTTTCCATGTCATCCCATTTGTTTCTCACAACAACCTTGCAAGATAGGTTCTGTTGGTATCCCCATTTCACAGATAAGGAAATTGAGTCAGGGAAAAAAAAGGTGCAGTGATTAGCCTGGGGTCATTCAGGAGTGCCCAAGGCAAGTTTTGAGCTTTTTCTTATTTCAAGTCCAGTGTCCTTCCAAAAGCTGTTAGACCAAATTATTCCAGAGAGAAGGAAATAAATTGATCCTGTCTTAGAATTATCTTAACTTTTAGGTCATTGGGCTTCATAGTAAATTGCATGATGACAAGTATTAAGCAAACTAGTAAACATTGACACCCTTCTAAAAGATGAACAGGATTTTTAAAATCCTTAATTTTTTTTTTAAATTCCTACTATTTATTTTTTGAAGGAGGGTAAAGAAGGAAAGAAGCATTTATATTGTACCTCTTATGTTCTAGGTAGTATGCTAAGCACCATATATTTGATCTTTATAACAACTTTGTATTTTCGGTGCTCTTATTATCTCCATTTTATAGCTTCAGAAAATGAAGTAAACAAAAGTTAAGTCATTTGGTCCATGACCACACAGTAATTGTCTGAGACTGGATTTGAACTGGATTTGAATATATGTATGTATATATATATATATGCAATATATGTGTAATACATATAATTTAAAAAATAGGGGGCAGCTAGATGGTGCAGTGGATAAAGCACCAGCCCTGAAGTCAGGAGGACCTGAGTTCAAATGTGATCTCAGACACTTAACACGTCCTAGTTATGTGACCTTGAGCAAGTCATTTAACCCCAATTGTCTCAGCAAAAAAATAAAAAATAGACCAGCTCTATTTCAGACTTGTGTTTGGAAATGGAATGAAATTTTGGTCCAGGAAAAGCAGGTAGAGTTTCCTGTATAAATTATTGAGAGACACTAGAACTCTATTGTGTGATGTTATAAGTGACTATAGTAAAGAAGCTCACAAGGAACATTGTTGTGATTTTTTGAAATCCAAGATCCTCTACTAGTTAATAAAACATTTATTGAGCCATATTGTGGAAAGGAGACTGAAAAAAGAGACGGTATTGGTCCAACTAAGCATAGCTTTCTCTGCTGCCCTTAGGTATACAGGTGAAGACTTCAGAGGAACAACAGCTACTTTCTCCCCACAGTCTTTGTTCCACATACCTAAGCCTTAACCCCTGAACCAATTAAGTCTCAGTTTCTTTTTTTTTTTCTTTTTTAATTTTATTAAAGCTTTTTATTTGTATAACATATGTATGGGTAGTTCCTCAGCATTGATCTTTACAAAGCTTTCTGTTACAAATTTTACTTCCAGTCACCTCCCCTCCCTAGATGGCAGGAAGTCCACTACATGTTAATTATATTAAAATACCTGACAAGATGTGCAAGAAAAATCAGAGAAAGGAAACACAATGCAAGCAAACATCAATAGAGAGCATGAAAATGTTACGTTGTGGTCCATATTTCATATTCCTCTCTGGGTGTATATGGTTTTCTTCACTGAACAATTGGAACTGGTTTGAGACAATTCTTTGTTGCAGAGAGCCATGTCCATCAGAATTGATCATCATGTAATATTGTTGCCGTGTATAATGATCTCCTGGTTCTGCTCGTTTCACTCAGCATCAGTTCATGCAAGTCTCTGAAATGGTCCTGCTGGTCGTTTCTTACAGAACAATAATATTCCATGACATTCATATACCATAATTTATTCAGCCACTCTCAAGTTGATGGGCATCCCTTCAGTTTCCAGTTTCTAGCCACTACAAAAAGGGCTGCCACAAGCATTCCTACACATGTGGGTCTCTTTCCCTCCTTTAAGATCTCTTTGGGATATAAGCCCAGGAGAAACACTGCTGAGTCAAAGGGTATGCACAGTTTGATAACTTTTTGAGCATAGTTCCAAATTGCTCTCCAGAATGGTTGGATCCGTTCACAGTTCCACCAACAATGTATTAGTGTCCCAGCTTTCCCACATCCCCTCCAGCATTCATCATTATCTTTTCCTGTCATTTTAGCCAATCTGACAGGTGTGTAGTGGTACCTCAGAGTTGTCTTAATTTGTATTTCTCTGATTAATAGTGATTTGGAGCAACTTTTCATATGACTAGAAATAGTTTTAATTTCATCATCTGAAAATTGTCTGTTCATATCCCTTGACCACTTATCTATTGAAGAGTGGCTTGAATTCTTATAAATATGAGACAATTCTCTATATATTTTAGAAATGAGGCCTTTATCAGAACCATTAAATGTAAAGATGATTTCCCAATTTGATGCTTCCCTCCTAATCTTGTCTGCATTAGTTTTATTTGTACAGAAACTTTTTAACTTAATATAATCAAAATTATCTATCTGGTGTTCAATTAAGAGTTCCAGATCTTCTTTGGTAAGTCTCAGTTTCAATACCTTTAAGGAAAAACTGTCCTAGACTACATAGACTGTTCCTACCAGAAAGATTATTACACACCTAGAGAACAGTAATTTGGCTTTCATTTTATAATAACACATCAAAAATACTATCTCTTCCCTCTTTATACTTGGCAAACTTAAGACAAACTTAGAGATGATTTAAAGAAGCAAAAGGTAGAATTCTTGGACTTGGCATCAAAAAGATCCCTGTATAAATCCTTTCCCTAATATTTATCAGCTGACCATAGGCAAAATACCTAATCTCTGAACCTCGAATTTCTCATCTGTGAAATGGGAATGATCATACCTGTGATACCTACTTGGTAAAGTTGTTGGGTTACTTGATGAGATAATGAATGTAATTAATACCCTTTTACAATATTTGAAATGTCCTATCAAAGAAAGTTATTATTGTACAGTAAAATATAATCCCCTTGAGACTAGGGATTGTTTCTCTTTCAAGCTTAGCATCTTTACTAATAATAGCTTTAAAAATGCTTGTAGAATTGATTTGGACTTCAAGACTATTAAAAACACAGATGCTTGGAGCTTATGATTTCATCTTTAACACTAAACTTCTCACTAATTTATTTTGGTAGCAAGTGTCTTGGCAAAAAAAAAAACACACAAAACACAAAAAACTAGTTCGGGAGAGAGAAGGAACATATTTAGAAATATTTTAATTGGTTTGTATACAATCAATTAACCAATAAGCTTGTATTAAGCATTTACTTTGTTCTGAGTATGAGCTATGCAAAGCTAAAAATTAAACAGCCCTAGTCCTTCAGCAGCTTACTATGTGTGTATATCTACACATACACATACATTTATACGAGTATGTGAATGCAAGGTATAAGTGGTGGGGGATGTGGGTAGAGGGATAGACTTACAGATTGCAGGGGGATCAGGAAAGGGTTCATGGAAGGGGTGACACTGAAACTTATTCTTGAAGGAGATTGGTGAGGAGTAGACTCTAGGCACTGGGAACAGCCAGTGAAAAATCATGGAAACCTCAACTTCAAAACTCAATTCAGTTCTGATATCAGAAAAACCTGGAAAGACTTACGTGAATTGATGCTGAGGAAAGTGAGCAGAACCAGGATAACATTGTATATAGTAACCGCAACTTTGTGCTGATAAACTTTAATGGACTTTGCTCTTCTCAGCAATACAATGATCTGAGACAATTTTAAAAGCTTCATGGTGGAAAATTTGATCTACACCAAGAAAAAGAACTATGGAGCATGAATGCAAGTTGAGGCATAGTGTTTTCACTTTTTTTTGTTGCTTTTTCTTTCTTGTGATTTTTTTTCCCTTTTGTTCTTTCACAACACGACTAATATAGAAATGTTTAATATGAATATGCATATATAACCTATATCAGATTGATTGCTATCTTGGGGAGGGATGAGGAAAGAGGCAAGAAAGAAATGAAAATCAAATCTTGTATCAAAAACAAATGAACTTTTGAAAAAAACCCTCAGAGGTCCAGTTTCCACCTCCTAACTACTGATTTTTATGATACTACCCTATCTTGTTATTGGCCCTCCTCAAAAAAATAATTTTATCTCATTTACTTGTGTTTATACATTTTTCCCCTGATAAAATGTAATCTCCTTAAAGGAAGGTATTAATCAATTTTTCTTTTTATCCCTAGTGCCTCAAACATACTAGATGCTTAATAAAGGTTTATTAATAAATTTCAGTCTAGAAGAGACATAGTTTCCAGTTAAGACATGAATTAAGAGAAACTAGAACAATATCATTTAATGTTCTATATTAAAGAAGTTAATAAACATCCTTATGTTTTTTTGAAACTCTAGATTAAATAAATCTTCTAAGCTGATACTTAAAATTATGAGTTACATAGAGATTATTAGAAGTGATTTTTATCTCCACCTAATTGAATCATTTTTGTTCTATACTTGTCTAGAGAGCAAAAATAATGCTTATATAAAAATAAAGCAGGGCCTCTTAACCTTTGACAGTCTAGTGAAATCTATATATCCCTTTTTCCAAATAATGTTTTTAAATTAAGTAAATATGTAGGATTACAAAGGAAACCAATATTTTTTGGAATTTTTTCCCTATTATATTTGAAATATTATTAGCTTAGAATTAGAGGCTCTGTGACTTATGATCTTTATCAGTTTGGGTGAGTCCTGTCCCTGCCATTAATTAAGAGGATTAGAACAGATGATCTCTGAGTCCCTTTTGGCTCAGTCATTTAGTCTTTATGTGGACATATTAACTTATTTATCTATTTATTATTTATCTTTTTACTTGACATTTTACTAATTTGTTTTTTCATTGTTAAAAGCATCTGGGGTCAGAGTGCCTCAGGCTATTGTGATTGCTTAATCAAGTGCTCCCTAAAACCCTAGCTTGCCTTGACTATGAACAAGAAGCAGTGTAGTTACAATATTTTTGTAGAAGGAAATTTAGTTGCTACCTTAAAACCATAAATGCATTTGCTGGAGAAGGTTCAGGTTTTTTCTCCTCTGTTTTAAAATAATGGTGGTGATTTCAATTAACCTTTGCCTGGACATGTTAGCACAGTTAGAGTATTGCAGGAATGTATTCAGGGTTGATTTTGAACTTCATTACCTGTGTCCAATATAGAGAAAGTCTCCCTTCTATTGCCAGCATTTAACATTTTTATGGAACTGAGCTTACATTTACATTGTAATCTTGTTTTATCCTCTTAAGAAGGTAGGTGCTATTATTATCATTATTTTTACAGATAAGGAAACTGAAGCATGGAGTGTGTAATTGGCTTGTCCAGGATCACATAATCAGAATTCAAACTCAGGCCTTCCTAACTTCCAGGCCCTGAACTCTATTTCACCAACTAGCTTTCCCAATAGAAGAGCAACAGGACTACTGGAAAAAAATTCCTAGGAGCAGCTAGATGGCACAGTGGATAGAGCACCGGCCCTGAAATCTGGAGGACCTGAGTTCAAATTCAACCTCAGACACTTAATACTTTCTAGCTGTGTGACCCTGGGCAAGTCACTTAATTTCAATTGCTTCAGCTGAAAAAAAAATAATATATATATATATATATATTCCTCATCCTCCTAGCCCGTTTGTGTCTATCAGCCAGTCAATCAATACTTCATTTATTGAGCACTTACTAGGGACAGAAAGACAGAAATGAAATGATTCTTAGATTTTACATTCTATCCTAGGAGATGTACACATAAAAATACATACAAATCAAGCATCGACAAAATAAATACAGGTTGTAGTTGTTGTGATGGTGGCGGTGGCGATGTGTATTTGGGAGCAGTGCCTTGGCATCTGGTATGACCAGAAAAGGAAGCATCTTTCTGTAAGGGGATGCTCACTTTTTTCTGATTCAGCTTTAAAGCATCATCTCATAGGGTTGGAAAGGGTAACTTTTAAGCTACAAATCCTCTATGTCAGGACCAATGTCTTCTTGCAAATTATTATGACTGTAAATCCATAATGTATATTATATACTAGTACTAAAGATCAGTATTGTGCAACAATCATTGATTAGAGGAGCAGTTGAATGTGCATGAGGGTGAGAAGACCCAGGCTGGATGGCTGTTGATTAGCTGTGTGATTCTGGACAAATCACTTAACCCCACAGGGGCTCCATGTTTCCAGGGCACTGTTCTAGATGCCGCTTGCTCTGAAGCAGTTCTGATTCTGTGTTGAGGCTTGTATAAACTTCTTCCATACTGTTTTTTATCTTCCGTGTTTTCATATTTTAAATGTGATCGGTGATAGTGAGAAGCACTGGCTTTTTGTTGTTGTTTTATTTTGTTTCAGATCAATAAAAACTTAGCAACAACTAGTTATGTTCAAGGCAGTATCTACTCTACAAGTTGGGGCAAGGGGAGGGTTAGGGGGCAAGCAGATTCTGCCTAGAGAGCTGAATGCCCCTGCCCCCAGGGACAAAACTCCACACAGCAAAAGAGCATAAAGTATTTCATGTACATAATTTATACATAAATATTCAACAGTTAGTCAGTTGACTTACTTTTGAACTGGGAGTAGGGCCACTGCTTTCCTCCAGAGTCTTCGGTAGTGGGAATAACTCTACAGAGAATAATGAAACTATAGATGATTTTCCCACTCTAAATGTGGCAACAGGAACAGGAAGTGACAGGAAGTGCTAAGATCCACTGCCATTAATAATTAGCTATAACAAGAAAAAGGAAGCCCCATAGAATTGTGGGCTTTGCCTCACTAGAAATTTATAAGAAAAATGACATGGAATTACAAATATTTTTCCATCTTTTAAAAATAAAGGGATGTCCTTCCATTCACTCTGAAGCTGCCTCATGCCATTTCAGCAGCAAAGACAGAAACTGAATTGGAGGACTTGGCGCAGTTGGGATTGAGTAAGTATCTTCATTCTTTAAATTTTGGGATATATTGCTGTCACATAAAATAATGTTTAAAAATCATCATCTCTGGGCTGTTATAGGTGGCATGGCTTATCAAGCAATTACTTTATTCCAGGCCTTGTAGTTAAGAATACAATGAATGAATCTCATTATACTCATAGTAAGGGAAATAATGGCACACATACACACATCTGAAACCCCTATCTTCTCCTTTGTTCTTTCTCCTGTTACCCACCTTGTGGCCATTTTTACTTTTCATCTTAAAAGTAAGAAATTAAAATAAAAGATCAAACATAGTTTGCTTTTAAGCTACTCTGGCAAATTTTGCCACAAGAAGAGAAAGCAAAAATTACCAGCTTATATGTAGATTCCAATTCTCTAAGCTGATCTTGACTTCTCTCTGTAATGCAGTTTTTTTGTACATTTCATGTTTCTTCCTTTTCAATAGTATCTTATAAGGAAAAGGGCAAAGTTTGACCCCAAAGGGAATGGCTCCATTTTCACTCAGTTCATTAGTCCAAGATCTTTTATTTCTAATGAAGTACAAAGCTCTGAAAACATTTGTCTGCACTATGAGAAAAATGCCAGAATATGTTTATATAGTAACATCTGTCCTACTTCCCCTACTATGGTACAGCTTGGTACCATGGTGTTCCAGATCTTGCCCATTATACAAAAAAGTCATCATGTTTTGCTGGAAGTGTGCCATTCATTCCTTCCCTTCCTCTTCCCTTTGCCTTGCCCTTCTCCTTCTATTCCCCCCCAACTCCTGCCACCAATACTCACTCCTTGATGTTACTTAGACCTATGCTGAGTGAGTCTTTTCAAAAAATTGCTTAGTTTATGGTTCTTAGTTAAATCTCTTTACCCCATTGTTTTGGAGAGTTAATTGGTGGGTCACACTGTGAAATACCTAGCTGCTATGAATGAAAAAAAGACAACTTTATAATGTTTTGGATTTCCACCTTTGGCTATGTCAACAATTTACAAATCATAATGACTGAATCAAGAACCAGGGTTTTTGGATATTAAAAAAAATTTTATATCTGACCTGGCAAATTAAACACGTATACTTTCTTGCTGGACTCTTTTTTTCTCTTTTTGCTGAGGCAATTGGGGTTAAATGACTTGCCCAGGGTCACACAGCTAGGAAGTGTTATATGTCTGAGACCAGATTTGAACTCAGGTCTTCCTGACTTCAGGGCTGGTGCTCTATCCACTGTACCACCTAGTTGCCCCTTTCCCTGGACATTTTTTTCCCTGTTTTTACTCTAAAAACTATATCTTGAAGTAGATGCCATTTGTGATAGGCAGAATGTAGCATATACAATATGCTTAATTCACCAGTCTGAAGGTAGCCATAGATATTTGTTGTCCTCCTAAAATTTACTTCTTAAAATTACTGAATATTTTGTAGAGTTGTGTGTTCCCTTGTATATTTTGCTTGGCCCATGCTAATTCTACCAATTTTGTAATTGATATAATATTCTTAAATATTTTCCTTGCATTTTTATTTTTTATTTCCCTATCTAAATTGAAAACTCCTCCTGGAGGACAGAGATTTTATTTTTCTTTGCTTTATATATGTCCTTTTCCATGGTACCTGATACAGAGCTTATCATATAGTAGGCACTCAGCTGTACTTGACACTGGCCAAAGAAATAGGCTGCTTTAGAAGTGTGACTGGTAATCTGATAGTCAACAGTAGTAAAGACTGATGTACATAAAACTCTTGGTATGCTATATACAGAACATTTTCAAGGATCCTAGAATCTTATGAGTTGAGGAGCGCAAGCCCAAACTCCTATCAGCTACAGAATTTTTTCATCTTCTGGTCCTTTTCTGACTTCTCATCACTAGCCAACATGGAGCATCTACCTTCTCACAAACTCTTAGTTTGTGCTCAGGATATGTAAACCCATTACAATGATAACCTAGTAAAGCAGAAGATGATTTAATGTTATTAATAATTATCTTATTTTAAATAAAATCTAGTAAGAAAAATCTTATTGAAAACCCACATTGAACACTTACTGTCTACATCACTCCTCTCCCTTTACATATTATAGAACTAATTGTACATGGCAGTAAGACAGTGTACATTCTATAAATAGCCATTTTACTTTCTTCATGTATAACTGAAGAGTTTTAAATGCTTATAGCAAAGGCATGAAGGCTACCGAATTTGGGAAAGATATTTACCAGACCACAAAAATAAATGGCTGAATTTGTGTTTAAAATTTTTATTTTTCCTCATAGGTTAGGTTTTTTTTTTCCCGATTAAACTTATGAACACACATATATATACATATGTGTGTTTATATATGTGTAAATATATCTACACCCACCCTTTATTTTCCTCTTTTGGAGTTTTAATGCTGAGTATGTCAAACCTCAAACTAATTGTGTAACAATCACTCAGACACAGCTGCCTGTCCTGTTTACTTAAAGGAGAACTGTGAGGACATGATCTTTTGGCTGAGAGCTGCATCTGCCTGGGGACACAGCAGAAAGAGCTGTTTGGGAAGGGTGCTGTTTCTTTGCAAGTTATTCCATTTTAGAGTTTCTGGTCCATTTCAAGCCTAAACTCGTAACAGCATCATTCTTCTATGTTTTTCAAGTTTGCCTATGTCAGTAAAAGTCATGTTGATAATTTGTGTTGGCCCAGAACATTTAAATCTTTATAGATGCAAAGCTCTACCCTACAGCTCCAATGTGAGTCTGCAGCTGGTTTTTGGCAGTCTTTTAAGTTCCAGTAAGAAATGTAGTTTAAAAAAAACAAAAACAAAAAAAAAGCCAATTCCCAAATGAAAAAGCCCCATGCTTTCAAGATGCTTGCTGTGCTTCACAGTGCTTTTTTTTTTTTAATTTGCAAAAGAACCACCATATTTACATTCTTGTGTTAACCAATAATGACTTTCAGATTTTTGGAACTCTCCGGCTGACAACAAACCCCTGAATCCTCCACCTCCTCATAGGCCTCTCCCCTCAGACGGTGTTTGTCGAGCCCCGCGTCAGCTTTGCCTTATAAATGGAGTGCATTCTATACGAACCAGAAGGCCTTCGGAGCTGGAGTGCAGCCAGACCAATGGGGCCCTGTGTTTTATTAATCCTCTTTTCTTAAAAGTGCACAGCCAGGACCTCAGTGGAAGCCTGAAAAGGCAGAGTACAAGAACTCCAGAAGTGAATGGCACTGAGAGTCCGCGTTCTCCCCCACCCAGACCCCCACCACCATCTATTAATAGTCTCCCCACAAGCCCTCAGCTGTCCAGGACTGAAACTCAGGCGAGTATGCCAGAAACAGTCAACCACAGCAAACATGGGAACGTAGATTTGCTGGGAAAGAAACCGACCCCTATCCCTCCACCCCGGCTGAAGAAACAGGCTTCTTCTTTGGAAGGAGAAGGTCACAATGCAAAGACCTTGACAGTGATTCGACCTTGTCTTAGCCAAGAGCCTATATTGGGAACTGCTGGCAGCCCAGGTGATGCCCCGCCTGAGCAGAATCTAGCAAGCTGCAAAAAGACTCTGCCTACCAGCTCTGACTCACAACTCCAGTGGAATGGAGGCAGGCAGAGACTAAGCGACATGAGCATTTCGACTTCCTCCTCCGACTCACTGGAGTTTGACCGGAGCATGCCACTCTTCAGCTATGAAGGGGATACCAACAGCAGCCTGGAAGACTATGAAGGAGAGAGTGACCAAGAAAGCATGGCACCCCCCATCAAATCCAAAAAGAAAAGGAGCAGTTCCTTTGTCCTCCCCAAAATTGTCAAATCTCAGCTTCGAAAAGTGAGTGGGGTTTTCAGCTCCTTCATGACCCCCGAGAAGCGTATGATCAAGAAAATTGCTGAACTTTCCCGAGACAAGCGTACTTATTTTGGGTGCCTTGTACAGGACTATGTCAGCTTTCTGCAGGAAAACAAGGAATGCCATGTTTCCAGCACAGACATGCTACAAACCATCCGGCAATTCATGACTCAAGTAAAGAACTATTTGTCTCAGAGCTCAGAACTGGATCCTCCAATTGAATCACTGATTCCAGAAGATCAAATAGGTAAGAATTTACTGTCTTTGCTTTTTGTTACTGGGTCTTCTTCCCATGGGACATTTTAGATAGGTTATCCTTTTTTTCAGGGAAAGTCAGAACCAAAAACGATTATTAAAAATGAAATTTGCCTAACTTTATTGTTAATAAATGGAAGGTTTGAGAATAAGGTAAAAGTAAGACATCTGGTGCATTTGGTAAATACTTGTCAAATAATATTCTGTTTCCAAGAAGAGTAAGATCTAGTTTGAAATCCGATTGATTGAATTTGCCTTCGTATTTATTGTTTCCTTGAAATTCCTCTCTCTGGATTCTCTTCCTTTGGAGGGGGAGGATATAAGCCTCCCCCCCCCAAAAAAAAGGGTACAATTTAAGCACAAAAATAAGCAAGCACTCTTTTCTTCTGCCTTCTTGTGCCTTGATTATGCAAGTGCCATGTTTTATAAGTCTCATGTAAAGGGTAAATATCTCTGAAAGAGACATTCTTTCCTTGTAAGCTCATTCCAAAGCTAAATTGCTTTAGCAACTTTAGCCAAGGTATTCAAAGGTGACCGAGAAATTGGCAGACTGCCTTTTTTTTTCCTCCACAGTGGCATTTAATTTTTTTTTAAGGAAGCTGAGCAATAATTGCTAATTTCATGGAATGCATTTGTTGGACAGCAAAAGAAAAGGATTCCCAAATATTACCAGGCATTTCATAAAAGTAAAACTCTTCCTTTCCTTCAGTAGCATCTGAGTTTTTTCCCCCAAGAAGTAGTAAACATCATAAAGCATACAAAGTCTTTTCTCCAGTTCTTTTTATTGTAATAAGTTTCCTCTTGATTTCCCTGCAAAAGAAATTAAAGCAGTGTTATTGTGGATTTTCTCCTCAGTGGTTTGACTGAGTTAGGATCTTGATTTGTTTTGTTCTTTGTCAGGGTGTGGTTAAAGCTGAAGTATAAGTTGCTAAAAAAGATTTGCTTTAACTCTTTAGAAAGGACTGGGCAAGAAAAGGCAGGGCAGTACCTAGACTAGCATCCTCTTCCTGCATGCCTCTAGAGCTTCCCTCTCAGGGATAACCTGGCTTCTGGGTTTAATTTATGCAGAGAGGCAGTTTAAGGAAACATGAAGTTTGCTTCCCAGCGGTGTGCAAACAGCAAGAGCTTGTGGCTGATCTAAGCAGAGAGTTATGCGGGCAACTGATTCAGTCATCCTACACAGGATCCTTACAAAGGAACCAAGGCCGGGGCCTGATCTTCTGACTTGTGTTTAACTTCCTTGCTTCTGTTGGAAACACCAACCAAAGCTGTCACCCCAGGAGACATTTCTGCCATTGCTTTAAAGATCAGAAACTCAATATTACTTGCTTACCAAGTTGGTGTGTGCATTTGTCCTAGACCTTTATCTTAGAAACAACCACATCTTTAGTTTAAGACCTAGGATTATAGCATTAGATTCCCTTCGGATACACAGAGAGCTTACTTTGAATTTCTTGGGAAGCATCTCTAAAGTTCTGTCTGATCTGACCAAATTAAAGCTTTGTCTAATCATAGAGCATACACTCTGCAGGAATCTATGCAATTTGGTAGGAGCGGTGGTTTTTGTTTCTTAATTAAAGCAGGCAGCTCATGTGCCTACTGCTTCAGGAATTAAACTTGCTTAGCTTCTAAGACACCATGAAAATGCTGCACTTAATAAGGCAGAAAGTAAGAGTAGACAAAAACCAAGTCACAATAAACCTTTTTATGAATACAATGGGAAAAGAAATTTGTGACCCAAAACATTTCATTAATCCCAAAACATACATGAGCTATTAAGGTAGGACCTTCTTAATAATACCATCAACTAGCCTGTTGACTGGGCCACTTCCCAAGTGGTATGGAGAATGTTCTAAGTGGAGTTTCAGATAGTTTCAACTTGCAAATCATCCAAAGAATTCTTGGCCTCAAAATATATTAAAAACAGGTGCCTGCTAATGTTAGCAAAGTTATTATTGTTGAGGAGTGGGAGGAAGTTTTGTCTTTTGTTTTGCTACAATACCCAAAGTAATACCAATAAGTTAATATTTCTCCCCCCTTTCCATATTACATCTAGTGGAATGAATACCCGACTGGGAAGAAGGAGGCTTCACTAGTTGTGTGACCTGACACTGAACAGCTATAATGTCTTCCTTCTCTAAAATGGGGATAATAATAGCAGTCTAATCATTCTCAGGAAAGAATTTTTATAAGACTAAATGAGATAATATGAAAAATATAAGGCATTACTTAGAACATAAGTTTCATTCTTAATTGTTTTTATAATATTGGGATTCCTATAACCAAATCAGTGTAATCATTCATTATAGACAGCAAAGGCTGAATTCTTTGACTGAACTGATCTACAAATCAATGTAGTACAGTCATATTAAGAACCACAGCAAATCAAGCCAGTGAAATTTTGGTTTGGTCACATAGACATAGCCAATATTATTCAACTCTATTTAATGAAGTAAGGGAAAGGAAAGTAGAATTAAAATCATTGATTAATAGAATATTTTTAGAGCTGGAAAGGACCTAAGTAGCCATCTAATTCTTTCTTACAATTATAAAAATGAGGAAACTAAGAGCCAGGGAGGTTGTGAGTTGCAGCTAATTTGTGAGTCAGGGCTAAAATTTTCTAACAGTGGTCAAAAGCTCTCCCACTTAATAGCATGCTCAATTTTTTTCTAACCACCAGGTCTATCCCACTTTAGGGATGAAATATCTACCTAGAAAATATTGTAAATTTGTGAGAGTCAGTTAGGTACATCTCAGTCATATCCAGGAATATTCACACATTTCCAATAAGGCAACAGTTTGTTTTCTGGTAAGACTAAGTGAATGAAGGAATGAAGCTTTTGCTTTTACTAATCACCAGCTGTGTACTAAGCACTGTGCTAACCTCTGGGGATACAAATAGGAAAATAATAAAGTCCCTGATGTCAGGGAACTCCCATTCTAATGGGGAAGATTTCAACTACAAGTTAGATGGAAAGGTTCCATGGGCCTTCCGATGCAAAGCAGATGTTAATGCCTCTTTAATATTATTTCTATTGATAAAGTGATTTTGGTTTCTGATGTAGAATCATTTGATGGTGCCAAGGACTTTGGCATTATGGTAGAATATGGAGCCAAAAAAATAAAGCTGAATATATATAATCTTTCCAATCTTTTTGAATAAATGCAACAACTTTCTAAGGGGTTAAATTGTTTATAGCTGTAGAATATATACTTGGGGGTGGGGGGAGGCAGCTAGGTGGTCAGGTGGATAGAACACCAGCCCTGAAGTCAGGAAGACCTGAGTTTAAATCTGGCCTCAGACACTTAACACTTCCTAGCTGTGTGACCTTAGGCAAGTCACTTAATCCCAATTGCGTCAGCAAAATATATATATATATATATATACATATATATATATATGTATATATATATACTTGCTTCACAAAGATTTTATGCAAAAGAATCAAAAAATTAGAAGTAGATAGTACTTTCCTTATCTATGCTCAACTAAAATGAACATTGACTTTTTTTAAAAATAAGTTTTTATTGCTATCTTTTGTTTTTACATCCGTTTCAGCTTATTCTACTTTGCATTTATCAATTTTCCTATGCTTTGTTATATTTGTCATTTCTTAAAGCACAGACTTTATAGTTCAACAATAAAGTATACCTTAGACCCAGCCTGCCATTTCCAAAATGTATCCCAGTAATGGACAAGGGAGACCAAGAAAGTATGGCTAATTGAAATGAAACTTACTAGACCATCTAGAGAAAATAAATACAATGCTCATACCTAACTAAGTCGTATGATCAGTAGCATGGTAGAAATCACACTGGATTTGGATTCCAGATTTTGGAGATATTTGTGACTCCAAGTCACTTAACCTTTGTCCAGTCATCTGCCAAATGGTATTTACTGTGCTATGTATCTCACGTGGTGGTTGTGAGATAAAATGAAATAATATATGAAGTACTTAAAGCATTAAGCTGATATTAATACTAATGTTTTAGTTTTACTAGGATCATTTCAAGTACATGCTACTCTGAAGTTTAGAATATATTGTTAGACTTGACAGCACTAATATTTTTGTTCAAATGACTGTGGGTTTCTGTAATATTTTTAAGAGTTCAATAATATTAATTTAAAAGGCAGTAATCCAAAAGTTCTAATGGTAAAATCTCATGCTAGAAAAACTCACTGCAGGTAGATATTATGATTACATGCAAATGAAACCCCATTTAATTCATCACTCCATTCATTTTCCTGTCTTATTTCAAGAATAACAAAATTGTTACAAGTCTGAAATATTGGCACGTTAATTTTCAATTTCATTCTATCTATCCCTCAGATATTGTATTCTACAAATTTTTCATTCTTTGAAAGAGGTAGGCATGAAACAGAGTACTGGCATCAGACAGATGATGATTAATTAGTACCAAAGTAGTGTGCTAAACATTTTATACATGTTATCTCATTTGATCCTCACAACAACCTTGGGAGGTAGCTATTATATTATCCACGTTTTATAGTTGAGGAAACTAAGGTAGAGTGATTTGATAGAAGTTATGCTCTTATCTGCTGTGCCACCTATGACCTTGCCTCTATAGATAGATAGAGAGACTGACAGATATATCTATCTATATACATATATACCTGAAAGACAAAGTATGCCTAAAAATATAAAATCGCTTTCTGACCCTACCACCAATTTCTAAAATATATTTCTGTTGTGAGGCAATTTAGCCACATTGTTTAAATAACAGTCTTTGTAAGCGATGAAGAAAAGTACTTTGAGAATTTGTAGCTATATTAGCCAAATAAATCACTCCATGCTGCCTAGATTGTGTTAAACTAGGAGTGGTACTGCTGATCCACTATTAGAGGGCACATGTTTTGTGTGTTTATTATCTTGTTTTTACATCACTTGCGTTTCCCAGCATTTTCCCTCCTGTTCCCATCTCTTATAACAAATAATAAAAGAGAAAAAGAAAAAATTCAGTTCAGCAAAACAAGCAAAAAACAAAACAAAACAAAACAAACAAAAAAACCTAACTACATCATTCAAGTAAGACAGGATATTCCACATCCATAATGTCTTAATTTACCTCCTTCCCTCAAGAACAGAGATGGATACATTACTTTGAAAGTTGTTTCTCCTCCCCTCTCCCCCTCAGGAGCATTTCTAGATTTGCATTGATCTTTTCTACCATTGTTTCTGAGTCTGTTTTAATCATTGATTCTTGATACCACCATCTGCCCTCCCTAACATCTTCCCTTCCAAGCTTCCTTGTATTTAACTACTTTGCATTTATTTTATTTACTTTATATATATTGTTTGTCTTTGTGACAAGAATTTTTTTTTTTATTATTTTTGTATTTTCACAATCTAGGATGTAATAATCCTTTTTAATTTGATTAATTTAATTAATTATTAAGGATTATTGAATTGGGTGGCAGATCTTAGAAGTGCATGAGGTCTTAGAAAAGGACAAAGGCAGTTGATTAGGGCCTTAAAGTGGTGGACCTGGAATCAGGAAGATCCAAGTTCAAATCCAACCTCAGACATTTAAATGACTGTGTGGATTCTAAGCAAGCCGTTTAATCTCTATTTGAGTTTCGTTATCTATGAAATGGGCATAATAATAACACCTGCCTCCCAGAGCACAAAATGAGATATTTGAAAAGCATCTTGTAAACCTATATGTAAATGCTAGCTATTAATTAGCAAAGCAAAATGTCTCACCCACTGGAGGGATCAAATGCATTAATTAGCCTGCAAGTAAAATGAGTCAATTATGAGACATAGACTGGATTATTTTAATCTTTAGATAAAACAATAGCATTTCTTTATCAAGAAGGTGAGTTACTTTTGCATTGGCTGACTTTTGGGTTGTTTTAACTTATAGGGCAGGGGGCTGGAGGAGAGGAGAGGAGTCATAGCAAATTTACTGTGTGCACTTTTTAGATTAGTGAGGAGTATCCGAATCCTTTTGTTTGCTTCTAACTGCTTTCACCAGCTTGCAAAGTCATCCAGCATCAAATCAAAATCAGTCCAATTATCCACACTAAGAAAATTAGCAAGCTCTAAATAGCTTGACCACCGTCCATCAAGAAAAATTTAAGAAGACACTTCTGTCCCTTCTTTGAAGAAGTGGGAATCTGAAAGTACAGAACACTGCATACATGTCAGATTTTTCAATATGTTGGTTCATTTTGCTGTTTTGTTTTTATCTTCCTCACTTTTTAAATTAAGTTGTAAGAAATAACGTTCTGAGAGAAGAGAAGCAGGGAGGAATAAAAACAGTATCAAAGCCAAAGAATCTATTTTAAAGATACCTTATATGAATCACATTATTTTCAGATTGCCTGTGGGGTCAGCATTGTTTTCCAAATGTTAGGTTTGGGGCTCTATTTTTGTAGGATGGTCTTCAGTCCCATCTTATTCATAGTAGAGGGTTTTGCTCTCTACCAAAAATACTCGGGAATCATGACCATTGGTCTCAATCTGAAGAAAAAGAAAATCTTCAGTTGATCAGCAGATCCTTCACTAAGATAAGGAAGGCTTTGCAAATGGAACCTGTAAGACCTTACATCCTTCCTTACTAGATACTCAAAAAGTACAAAAGGAGCCTTCGTTGTCCTAGAATTTCTGGGGTGACTAATGTAATAAGACTGAGGATGCAATAAAACCCGTGACTGTCTGTCTCATTATTTTATAGTTATAGCTCAAGCACAGAAAGGAGATAAGAAGGAAAAATTATATGTTTGCCCCCACATGCATACATCTAACCTTTATTATAATTCTCTCTGAGAAGTTTGGAAAGAGTATGATTAAAGAGGCTTGGACAGGAGCTTCCACAGTGGTTATTTGAGAAACAATGTTCTTTATATCTTGTGTAGCAGGAAGCAACTTGATATAGGCAGATTCAGTGTTGCATTTGGGAGTTAAGAAGGGTGAGTTCAAATCCCAACTAAGAAACTTACTAGCATTATGACCTTAGGTAATTTAACCTCTCAGATTTAGGAGTTTCTTCATGTATAAAATGGGGGTAATAATTCCCAATACCTATTTTAAGGGTTTTTTTAAGGATTAAATAAGATTATTTCTATAAATACATATATATATGTGTGTGTGTGTATATGTGTGTGTGTATATATATATGTATATATAAGTGTAACAGTATGCACATATATAGATATATAGATCTAGGTATAACAATTCAGCATCTTTCAAGAAAACAGCCAATTTTGGTAGATTACAGAGGAGAGCAAGACACCCCCCACCCTGCTGGAGAAGAATTTCTAGAACAGAAAGAACTGAATGAGTGCCAGTCTTTTGGGTCCTCTGCATTAGCACTGATATTTGGGGAGGTTCTGAGGAAACATAGAATAGCTTTTTAGTATAGGCTGTAGCAGTAGATAGATAGAGCACCTGCCTTGGAGACAGGACCTGAGTTCAAATCAAGCCTCATACACATATTGGCTGTTTGACTGTGTAAGCTAGTCACTTAACTCTGACTCAATTCCTCAACTGTAAAATGAGCTGGAGAAAGAAATGGCAAACCAGTCCAATATCTTTGCCAAGAAAACCCCAAAAGGGAGTCACAAAGAGTAACATGTGACACACACACACACACACACACACACACACACACACACACACAGCCCAACTAGCAGCAATATGACAGGAAACTAGACTGCTTTTCAGTCATTTATCAAAATATTTTCAATTCCCTTTTCAAGATAAACAAAACCACAATTAATATATAGAGGCAGTGTGTAGTCAGCCTGAAACCAGAGCAAATTATTTTTGTTTCTTTTTATATAGGCTTAATCTATTTATATCTGTGAAGTTACAATCATTAGTTTCATTGTAAGTTGTGAATAAGGCAGAGAATACATTGTGAGATGATTAGCATTATGAAAGTAAACATTAAAACCATAAACAAGCGATTTCTTTTAACTATGGAAGAGGATTGTTATATTATTATTCAATCCTATGATGACTTTTTCATCATCCCATATATTTCAGCTTTTTGCTAAAATAATTATTGTAAATCTGAAGATGTGATAAGTAGTAGTGAGTACAGTCTCGGGAGGAAAAAGTGGCATTAGTAAAGATGGTACCAGTGATAGCTTAGGAGTACCTATAGATCATTAACAAAGTCAGAAGGAAAGTTTTTTTTTTTGGTTGTTTTTTTTTTTTTTTTTTTTTTTTTTTTGCTTTTTTGCTGAGGCAATTGGGGTTAAGTGACTTGCCCAAGGTCACACAGCTAGGGAATGTTAAGTGTCTGAGATCAAATTTGAACTCAGGTCCTCCTGACTTCAGGGCTGGTGCTCTATCCACTGAGCCACCTAGCTGCCCCAGGAAAGTTTTTTAAGTTATGATAACTGCTTATCTTTAATGTTAAATACTAGTGTTTGTAGTATACAGATCTACTTTTCTCAAGTTGATTATCATCTGGGACTGAGGAGAAAAAGAGTAATTTATGTTCTCAGTGTAAGCAGGAGACCCAGAGAAGTCTCCATTAGGACTTAAATAAAAATTAACTGTGGTCAGTGTCTTTACTTTATATGTTGAGGCAGTTTCCTAGATTAACCTTGTGTTCATTTATTTCACCAAACTTTATTTTAATCTGTAATCTCTCTTTACCAGTCCAGTTGGTGAAGTCCCATCTCTGTGCTTTAGTATTTCCTCACCAAGAAAAACTTTGGACATCGAAAGACATTGACGTAATGTGAATGTTGGTGTCAGGGTACTGGAGTAAGAAAAAAAAATAAGTGTAAAACCTTGTGCTTTCAAGAAAAAAGAATTTAAGAAAAATATTATTTTGGTCCTTTCCTTATGCTCTTGCCTGTTTTTCTCTTTTACACATTATCTCATCTGATCTTCACAACAACTCTGAAGTTTTGCAGCACTGGTCTTCTTATCTATCCCTCATCTTATAGATCTGGAAACCTAAACTCAGGAAAGATTAGGTAACTTGGCCCAATTCAGATTCTTGACCTAGAATTCAAACTTTGATTCTTCTCTGATTAAAATTAGTCAAGGATTCTTGCTTTTTCCCCATTCTTCTTACTCAATTTACATCATCAAAGGCCTACTATGCATGCTAGGTACTACTATGCAGGACACAGCACATGCAAAGAAATGAAACAGTCCTGTCAGCAAGGATCATACATGCTATTAGGGGAAAACACAAGTAAGTACAAAAAGGATATAGACTCAGTATTTTGATTTTTCCTCACATGGTTAAGGAGGAGAAGGGCTAACAACTGAGATGCTTGTATCTTTGTTTCCCTAAGTCCTTTTAGACTTAGAAAAGTTTATTCACTTTAACCTCAAAAAAGCTAGCATTGGAGCAGCTAGATGGCACAGAGGATAGAGCACCAGCCCTGCAGTCAGGAGAACCTGAGTTGAAATCCAACTTCAGACACACCTACTAGCTGTGCAATCCTGGGCAAGTCACTTGACCCTAGTTACCTTAAATAAAAAAATTAAAAAAAAAAAAAAAGAGCTAGGGTATATATGGCAGATATGAAGAATGAAAGCATTTAAGGCATAGCAATGGGAGATGAAAAAAGCAAGTAGGGAAATTTAGCTAGAATACAGAGTGTATGAAGTGGGGTGTAATGGAATAAGCATGGAAAAATGTCAAACTAGATTTGTCAAGGGCTTTATAGAGCCAAAAAAAAAAAAAAAAAAAAAAGTTGAATTGGAGTGGGGGAAAAGTGAAAGCAAAGATATCACTTGAGTGGCTGCTGAGTGATAAACACTGTGACTGACTGGGAAGAATATATATGAAAAGAGATTTTTTTAGAGGGAGAATTGTAGAAATTGACAAATGATTTGTTATGATGACATCTGTCTCTTATTTTTTCTTCAAGCTACTTTTTGAATAATACATGGGTTCCCTCTTCTAATTATCTGTGGTTTTAATACTATCATTCTACTGCCTGAATGAGACAATTACTTCATGGTCATACTCTGTCTCATGTTGTTAAATGGTTTCATGGAAATAGCATTAGGTAAAATGACATTAGAGGGAATAGCTCTTTTCAAAGAACCAATATGATTTTGATAGTCTTAATAGTAAGTACAGTTATACTGCATTCATGAAATTGTGAAAAGATACTGTGAAGTTATGAGACATGCATGAATTCTGAAATGATATAGAAGACAAAAAAAAGTATCATTTTGTGATCAGGAGTAAATAGAATACACCCCCAAAGTATCTAGTATAATACAAGATCCAAATGCATCTATTTTCATCCTTCATTTTACTTTGAAAAAAAAATATATATATAGGGGTTTCAAAGTGGATAGAATACTGACTGGTACTAGAGAAGTTCAAATTTGGCCTCAGACACTTAACAGCTATGTGACCCTGTAACTTCCTGTAAATCTACTAACAAATATCATGTAAGACTGTTTAGTCCCCACCTGTTAATGGAAAAAGTTTCTAGTTTCCTTGTTAAAGTCCTATGTGTCATCTCTTTTTGAGACTTTTTAAAACTGTGAAACTGATGTTCTCTGCATTTCCTTCTGCAGATGTTGTCTTGGAGAAGGCCATGCACAAATGTATTTTGAAACCTTTGAAGAGCCATGTTGAAGCCATGCTGAAAGATTTCCATACTGCTGATGGCTCATGGAAACAGTTAAAAGAGAACCTGCAGCTGGTCAGACAAAGGAGTCCTCAGGACCTGGGTGTGTTTGCTCCAACCCCAGATTTTGTAGATGTTGAAAAGATCAAGGTCAAATTCATGACCATGCAGAAGATGTATTCTCCTGAAAAGAAAGTCATGCTGCTGCTGAGAGTCTGTAAACTAATTTACACAGTCATGGAGAATAACTCAGGTGAGGACTATCCAGAAATCAAAGTTACATCATTTGCAAAATGTTGAATGAGCGTTTTAAAAAAATTATTTAAAATCACATATCTTGATATTCAAATTTTTGTATTAGTGTTCCACTCTTCCCACATCCCCTCCAACATTCATCATTATCTTTTCCTGTCACCTTAGCCAATCTGACAGGTGGGTAGTGTTATTTCAGAGTTGTCTTTATTTGCATTTCTCTGATCAATAGTAATTTGGAGCACCTTTTCATATGACTATTCAATTTCATCTGAAAATTGTCTTTTCATATCTTTTGATAAATGGCTTGAATTCTTATATATTTGAGTCAATTCTCTATATATTTTAGAAATGAGGCCTTTATCAGAACCTTTGAATATAAAAATGTTTCCCAGTTTATTGCTTCCCTTCTAATTTTGTCTGCATTCATTTTGTTTGTACAAAAACTTTTAAACTTGATATAGTCAAAATTATATATTTTGTAATTAATGGTGATCTCTAGTTCTTCTTTGGTCACAAATTCCTTCCTCCTCCACAGATCTGAGAGGTAAACTATCCTACATTATTCTAATTTGTGTATAATATCATTCTTTATGTCTAGATCATGAATCCATTTCGACCTTATCTTGGTATACAGTGTTAAGTGTGGGTCAATTCCTAGTTTCTTTCATACTAGTTTCCAATTTTTCCAGCAGATTTTGTCAGATAGTGAGTTTTTAACCCAAAAGCTGGGGTCTTTGGGTTCATCAAACATTAGATTACTATAGTCATTGACTATTTTGTCCTGTGAACCTAACCTATTTCACTGATCAACTACTCTGTTTCTTAGCCAGTACCAAATGGCATAACATCATTCTGAATATCATTATAAACTTCTACATAGTGAAATTGCTTTAAGCAGAAGGAATAGGGGAAGTATATGGCTAGATTTCAAGGGTACTATAACTATCAGGAAGCATACAGATGAGGAACTTCAGCTAAGCCTTAAAGGAAGAAGTTTCTTAACTGTGGAGACTCAGCCGTTCAATTTGACAAGAGAATAGTGTATTTTAAGGCGAGGAGAATAGCTTTTGTTATTCGTGGAAGTATTGTTAAGTGCTTTACATCTCATATGATCCTCATAACTACTCTAGGAGGCAAACAGAGGTTAACTAACTTCCTCAGGATCACAGTTAATAAGTATCTGAGGATGGATTTGAACTCAATTCTTCCAGCCTCAAGACTTCTAAGGATATACTTTAGATTTAGAGAAGTAATTTTAATATAATCACACAACTAGTAAGAATCCTATATATAATTTGAATCCGAGTTAGGAAGACTTAGACCAACCAATTTGGTTGGTGGAGGGAAATAAAAAAGCTGGAAAAGGTGGATTCTATTCAGATTATAAAGAATTTAAAACACCAATCTGAGGAGTCCACATTTTATACTCTGTGCAATACAGCAGCATTTAAGGATTTGGTTTGGTTTTAGCAGAGGAATAACGTGGTCAAATCTGTGATTTAGGAAGACTTAACAGTTTTATTGTCAGTGAAATCAGGGGATCAGGAAAGGGATGATCTGGACCTAAACTAAGGTAATAGACTTGGAAGTGAGTAAAAAAAACAAAATGAATAGGAGAGATGTTTTAAGAGACAGAATGGGAAAGACTTGACAACTGATTGAATATGGGGAATGAGAAAAAGAGATTCTTTTCTTCCAAGATTACAAATCTATGTCACTAGAATGCTAATGGTTTGAAAGAAGATGGGATTAGGGGAGGATAATGAAGTCCATTTTAAGACAAGTTTAGTGTGGGGAGGCTGGTGGAACATCCAGTTATAGATATCCAACGGGCAGTTAGCACTATAGATATATAGATTTGGGAGCCACCATTCAATAACTACTGAATGCATCAGAACATATGCCATTGTTAAGAGAGATAATATACAGAAAAGAGTTAAGAACCAAGCATGAGGGGAAAAGTAAACACACTTATGAGATAGTAGATGAATGATGTTCTCTTAAAGAAGACTGAGATAAATTAGTCAGATATGAAGAAAATCAGAAAAAAAAGTCATGTCATAAAAGTCAAGAATATACAGAAGAAAAGGAATGTTAGTATCATCAAACCACTCTATCCACTACATCAAATTGCCATAAATTGCCAGTATAAAGTAGTTAATAATAAAATTTTGTGATATGAGATCTTCTAAAGAAAAGAATAATAGATAAACTATTCAAATCAAATATATAAATAAAGGCATGTTAGTGCATTGGAAAGAACACTGTATTTGGAATCAGAATGGATTCAAATCCATATTCTACCACTTATAACTTTGTAACTTTGGGCTTTGATTTCCTCATCTTTAAAATGTGGGAATTGGTCTAGATCACACTTTGGTCCTCTTAAACATATTTATCTAATACTGATGTTCAAGGCACAGTTGAAAATGTCTGAGCCCACAGAAATAGAACCCTCTTTGAAGGCACTTTATATATTTTCTATCATAAAATGTTCTCTCTGAGAGAATTAAGTTAGTCCAGAAAACTGAATTTCATTTGAGATTTCTAGAAGGGGGAAAACACATTTTTATGTTTTTTAATTCATTTGTAGAACTTCATGGTGAAACTGGTGGTATGGGATTGCAGTAGAAGATGACAGGAATATAAACTGTGTGTATATGCATGCATGCATTGTGCACATTTGTGTGTGTGTGTGTGTGTGTGTGTGTGTGTGTGTATTCGGAGGGATATGTGTGTGTGGATGTAATAATCCTGGAGAATTTCAGAAACACTCCCTGCCACATACATAAATGGTATATTTTTCCAAAAATGACATTAGTCTATTAAAAGCAGTACACAGCATATACATTTTGAGGGGGAAAAATGGCCTTTAGTAATGATTTTTTCTTTGTCTTCCTTCCTTATCCTAGGGAGGATGTATGGTGCAGATGACTTCTTGCCAGTGTTGACCTATGTAATAGCACAATGTGACATGCTTGAACTGGATACAGAAATTGAGTACATGATGGAGCTGTTAGATCCATCATTGTTGCATGGAGAAGGTAAAAACTTGTTAATGAAAGCATTTGGGATGGTGCTCTTTTAAGTCATGATAGCTTACTATATTTTGTTTTTAGAAAAAATACTCCACAGAAAATCAGGGAATGAAAGAGTTTGATATGAGGAAGAAATTAGGATCATCTTTTAGAGCAACAGAATTACATAGAATTACAAAGCAAACCAATTATATTGAAATAGAACTATCAAAAATATTTTTTAAAACTCATTCATATACTCCAGGTTAAGAACCCTTGCCTTGGAGTAAATCACTTATTTCTACCAGGAGAAATATTTCCAGGTTTGCAAAATGGAAGGAATAAAGGGCCAATACATTTCTTTTTCTACACTCTCTTCACCCTAGACAGAACTGGATTCCCACTTGTACACTGATAAGGTATCTTACAATTAAAACAGGGACCATTTGAAACTTGATTGCATTGTAGTAAGTGAACAAAAATCAGATAGGAGCTTTTCCTGTCCTAGTCATTACAGTTATATAAACATGTAATTCAGAACTATGCAGTGTTCTCTGTGGTTTTTAAAAGGATTTTATTTGTAATGAGGTTTACTTTGGGTTGGTTAAGGAAAGAAGTCGACATTCTTACACAGCAGTTAGGAAATGTATAACACCAGCACACAACCTTCAAGGGCTACTGAAAATAGACCAGGCCCCCAAATGGCCAACAGCCATTTTTGTGATCTTCAGAAAATGTGACTCCTTCCCACTCTCCAAAATACAAGCAGGTGAATTTAGAAAGTAACTTTTGATTTTGGCTTCTGTGGGACCCCTTCCTTCCTACATCCTTCTAATTATTTCACTTCACCCATAGCTAATCCTGAGAGTAGGATGAGAACCAGAAGTCATCCTGTACCAATTCAGGCTTAATAATAAATGTCTTTAGTTCCTGTCCCATCAGAGATCCAGCTAATACTGAGCTTTTTTTCTTAGCTCTTGACCAGGCTTTCACCTGTTACTCCCAATTATAAATAGCACTTATAACTTTGAAATCAGGAATTCAGTGGTAAATGATGAAGATACTTCCCCTTCACTGTTTTTATCTTGACCTCTCTTTTTATACAGGAAAAAGCCATGTGAATTTGTCTCTAGGGACTAAAAGAAATGGACAATAATTTCTATGACTCCATTTCCTTTCTTCTGCCACTTCCTTTGTTATAATGCAATATAATGCCAAAATAGGGAGTATGGAGTGGGTAGCCCTCAAAATGTTTGTTTGGCAAGTGAGATTCCTGTGCAGTTGGAGTGTAGGAAAAGATAAAAACTGACTTAAGAAAATTGCCATTCTCTTTTTAAAGGACATTTATATCTCTTATTTATTTTCCTGTATTCAAATTGGGGATTAAAGTGATTGGAAAGAAAATTAGAGGATACTTTTACTAAAATTTTATCCTGTTCATTTGGGGTCTGTCTCTCCCATCTTTTCTCCTGGTAGCATTTAATTATCTTTCTACCTTTTTGCTACTCTCCCTTGTGCTGTCTCATTTTGATATAAGAGCAGTTAGTTGAAGCCATTGCAGACAGCAAGGGTTCCTTTAAAATAGAGCCTTGAGCTCAAGGCCGCTGACCACTGGTCATGAATTACTCATCCTAAACTTTATATTGCTAAGTTAAACCTTTCATTAGTTTGTTGGGCAGCCGATTACAATTCTTTCCTGCTGACTAAGCCTGTCTTAACTTTTATTGAAAAAATATCATGTGAAAAATCCCTTTTAAATGCATTCTAATGTCAGGGCAGTAGTTTTGCTGAAATTATAACTTTTGTTTTTAAGCTAATTAAATTTAGTTCCTTTGTACTATATATCTATATCGAATTTAATTCCCCACCAAGGTCTAGTTCAAGTTCTACCCTTTCCACAAAAGCTTTCCTGGTTATTACAGTTCACATTTATATATTTCTTCATCTTTTGGATTCCTAGAACTTTTGGAACCTGTAGCATGTGGTCATTAAACAGGGAGCCTATTTTGTCCTAAACACTGGGGATACAAAGAAAGGCAAATGACAGCTCTTAAATGACAGACCTTAAAGAACTCACAGTCTACTGGGAGAGACAACATATAAATAACTATGCACAAACAAGCTTTATACAAAATAAACTGGAAATAATCAGCAGAGGGAAGATACTTGAACTACTTCCTGTACAAGATAGGCCTGTAGAACTAGAAGAAACCTTAGAGATCATCTTATCTCTTCATTTTAGAAATGAGGAAATAGACTCAGGTAGTTTAAGTAGCTTACCAAAGGCCATGAAGGTAGCAGATAGTAGTCAAGCTAGAATTTGAATCCAGGTTCCCTGCCTCCAAATCCACTGCCTCCATGGAGGATCTTGAAGAGCAGTACATTTGCAAAGTACAAATAATTTCTTTTGGCAGATAATTGGGAGCTAGAAAGATTTTGAACAGGACAATCTAAAGTGTCTTTAGGTAATTGAATCTGAAATATGTAGGATAGAGCTGGCAGTTGTAGATAATGGAGCCTGGAAGGCCATTGTCAAGAAATAGATTATGATGGCATAAATTAGGGTAGTGGGAAATGAGAACTGAAAAGAAAGGATAGCTTTGAGAAAGCTTCTGGAGGCAGAATTGATGGGATTTGATGACCAAATTAGGTGTGAGTGGAAAGGAAATAGTAAAAAAATAGTAAAGAAAGACCTTAAAAATAGTTGAGGTTTTGGGAGTATAACCAGAATAGGGAAGTCTGGAGTTAAGTTAGTTCAGGGGAATAAGACTTTTATTTATTTCATGAAATATTTCTCAATTACATTTCTTAACATTCATTTTTTAAAATTTTGAATTCCAAATTATCTCCCTCCCATTTACTCTTTACCCCCATTCCTTGAGAAGGCAAGCAATATATCAATTATATGTGATGTAGCACATTTTTCATTAAATACCTACTCATCAAAAAAAAAAAAGCACTGAATTTAACATAACAGTATGTTGAACAGGCACAGCATCCTACTAGACCCTAAGAAGATACAGAGTTAAGAGAAGACTTTAACCCTGTGGTGATTCTTAGATCCAATCCTGGCAGAAGTCTTCTAGAACCAGCTTCAACTGGATCTTTCAGTGTGAACACAGACCAAAGAAATCAGCAAATGTCACAAATCAAGGCTTGATTTATTATTTATTACTTTGTTGATTTCTAGACTTCATAATGGAGAGAATACAATCATGCAGATTAAACTTAAAATTGTATTGGGAATTTTTGTAGACCCATTGAATTCAAGTTGGACCAGATGACTTCTTTAGCTCCTTCCAACTCTGAGAATATGATTCCACAACTGATGAATAGATTGTCATTTCTATTTCCAAAATGGGCTCATGTGACCAAGAGAAATGTGTGGTCAATAGTAATTTTGCTAGGCAATTTCTCTGTGAAGCTTGCTCCTGTATATTCCATTTATGTGAATAAAGAAAAGGTAATTATTGAAGAAATGGCAGGAAGGATCTTGTTTTGATTGCAGTTTATGTATTTTTATCATAGAAAAACTTAAATCATTTCATTACAAAAAAATCATCCATTGCTGTCTTTTACAGGAGGCTATTACTTGACCAGTGCTTATGGAGCTCTTTCCCTAATAAAGAATTTCCAGGAGGAACAAGCAGCTCGCCTGCTAAGCTCAGAGACCAGAGACACTCTCAGACAGTGGCATAAGCGGAGAACAACTAATAGAACCGTCCCATCAGTTGATGACTTTCAGGTATGGAGCTAGTGTTGAAGGAAAATACATTGCTTATCTATATCTTTTTTAACCTACTGAGAAGTGGCTCAGTGTTAAATCTGGGCTTGGCTCACACAGTACACTGGAAATTAAATTCCATGTGTTTCCGGCTTTTGTTGAAATGCCTGAGAGGGAACAAGTATTTTAAGCTACCCTTTCTCCTTGAGTTTCACTTCTCTCTTTCCTTCTTTGTTAAAAATAAAATACTGGATTTGCTCTACTTAAAAATGAAGTCAAGCTAAGACAGAATTTGGTTCACTTGGGGCTATCTGAAAAGCAAGCTCCAAGAGGGTAAGTCACCTACCACACATGATGGAGGAGATGGATCTCTGAAGGTGCCAGCACCAAAATTGAGTCATATTGCTGTCCCATCCCTTTGAGCTGACAGCAGGCTATGATTGCTCCTCACTTTACCTTCCAATAACTTGGACTAGTTTTCTTATGTTTCAGTGATGTCGAGGAAGTAACAGCTGTGGTAGCAGCTATGATAGGAAATATGATAGGGAATTTCTGAGACACCTCCTTCCCCAGGTTTTCTTACTGTCTCCAGTTTAGGACTTCCATTATCGAGAGCAAACTGGTATCTGGGCTTTTTGAATACTTTAGAAAATTTCATCATAAACACAAACAACAAACTGGCAATCTCCCATTAAAATGGAAGAAAGGAATTAATATTGAAAGAAGAGGAAGGGGGAGGGTCTACATTTTACTTTTGATATATAGATGTAGACATAATAGATACATGGTAGTTGTATTTTTGAGATTTAGTTTGAATTCTAAAATTCCCCAAGGTGGTGACATTTCTATTTCCCCTGCTCCTCTGAAATCAGACCATGGAATGGAACTGATCAGAATTTAATGAAAAAAATTTTGACCATTTGTTTCTCTGCCTTATCGCCCCACTTTTTCCCTTTCCATCCCTCTTAAAATAGATCACAGTTGGCTCTCCTTTAATAGGCTTAATCAGCAAGCTTGACACCAAAATTAACTTCTAGGAAATTTCTTAATAGGCACGTGAATTTGAAAAGGAAGGCTGTGAGCCTTTTCTCCTGTGAGTCTCAAAAAGAAATGCTCCAAATGTCTGATGACTTAGACATCCTCAAGATATTGCAATATGTTCATCTTCCTGAAATTACATATAGTAGAACATATGTCTTTAAAAGGAAAGAACAGAGGAATGAAGTTCCCTTTCCCCAGCTCCTTCCATCTTCCTCTATCCCCAATGTGTATTCCCTGCCTTTACTGCGACTCTCATTATTTGATGTTTCTTCCCAATAATTGTATATCTTCATCAGACAGAGAAACTGAAGTGTACGCTTTTTTTAAAAACATCTTTAGCTTTGGAAAAGTCAAATACAATTGGAGATTGTTAAAACTTTAGAGTTAAAATGACCATTCTGATTATTTAACTTGCTCAGCAAGGAAAAAGTTCAATACAAAAGCAGTTTAGAACCTCTAAATTGTTATGTTAACAATTGGCCTGTATAATAGCAGAAACATTTATTAACCTCTTTCTTTTTTTTTTTTTCCTCTAATTTGACTGATGGAGAGAAAGGACCTTGCCCTATGCAGGTCCACAGAATCTCTGTAATTTATAATCTTAATTACTTGAGGCACTCAGGTCACAAAGTCAGTGTTGATCAGAAGTGAGGCAAGTCAAAAGTCTTTCAGTCTCAAAGACCAGCACTACATTCCTGTGGCATGCCATGTATGGATTTATATCATGATGTATACTTTTCAAAAAACTCACAAATGTTATCTCATTTGAACCTGACAACAGTGCTATAGTGTTATTGTTCTGGTTTTACAGATATGAAAACTGAGAAATTGAAAATTATAAGATTTAAAGTTCCAGTACTTGCGAACAGCTAGATAGCACGATGGATAGAGCCCTGGTCCTGAAGTCAGGAGGACCTGAGTTCAAATATGACTTCAGATATTTAACTCTCACTAGGTGTATCACATTGGGCTAGTCACTTAACCCCAACTGACTCACAAAAATAAAGTCCCAGGACTAAAAGTTTGTGAAAACTGAGATCCAAATCTAGTTCTTTTGCCCCATTCTTACCTGGCCAAGTTATCCTATTTAATAATAGCATATGGCAGAAATTGCTTCTGACTAGGTTTATTGCATTTTTCTTTTTTCTCATGTGAAACGCACCATAAGCTGTGTGGAATCAATCACATTGTCTTCTTCAGACTTCACTGACATTACATATGTAGCCATCTGGAGGCTTATAATTGCTGTGGCCCACTATCCCACCCTATCATAATTTGCCTCCAATGAAAATTGTGTGTGTGTGTGTGTGTGTGCATGTATGTATGTGTGTGTACACAGAGGGCTTATTTTTCTTAAAATATATTTGCCAATATCCTATTTTAATCAGTTTTGAAATAATTTTATTTCATATCCCCTTAGCATCCCAGGAAGTTGAAGGGGTAAAAATTTTTTTAATTAAAAAAAATATATATACATACACACATATGGATATATATTATAGTTAGCTAAATAATACTTGTCAAAACAGAAAATTGAAATAAATTATATATGTGTAATATATATATATATATATATATATAATATATAACGATAATGTAAACTCCAAACTTGAACTTGCTGATTTGTGTGCATTCACTGCTGAAAGAAACTAATGGTAGGAGTGGGAATTTAAAAGACATTTTGTAATAGAGTCAAAGGAGAAAGAATATGTACTCAGTTTGCTGAGATGTTTCAAAGCACCAAGTATGTTTGACAATTTGCCAATAATCATTATTACTGATGTGTGTGGGAGGATTGAAAACAAAGCACTGGGTATATGTATATAGGCATGCACGTATATGTGTGAAGAAAGACATTTGACAATTGGTACTGATCTTTGTTATTTAGATGATACTTTAGGCTATAACATACAAAAAGTAAAAATGTGTTTCTTCAGATTCCCACTTGAATTTGGGGAAGCATTTAAAAAAAAAAAAATAGCAACAGCAGCTTAAGAATGGGTTCCCAGGCCTATAATTTGGGTATTATCTGACAAGTAAGGAGGTCAGTGTCAAACAGAACCTTGAAATGGCTCACTGGATTGGAAGAACAAAAGGTCAAGAATTTCAAGGGAATTAATGAAAAAAATGGCAGATGAAGGTGGCCTTGCTGTACCAGATCTAAAACTATATTATAAAGCAGTGGTCATCAAAACCATTTGGTACTGGCTGAGAAATAGAGCAGTTGATCAATGGCATAGGATAGGATATCAGGACAATCTAGGTAATAACTTTAGCAATTTAGTGTTTGATAAACCCAAAGACCCCAGCTTTTGGGATAAGTACTCACTATTCGGCAAAAACTGTTTGGAAAATTGGAAACTAATGTGGAAGAAATTAGGGCTTGACCCACATCTAAAACGACATACCAAGATAAGATCTAAATGGGTTCATGATCTAGATATAAAGAGTGATACTATAAGTAAATTAGAGGAATGTAATATAGTTTATCTCTCAGACCTGTGGAGATGGAATAAATTTATGTCCAAAGAAGATCTGGAACTCTTAATTGAACACCAGATAGATAATTTTGATTATATTAAGTTAAAAAGTTTCTGTACAAACAAAATTAATGCAGACAAGATTAGGAGGGAAGCATCAAATTGGGAAATCATCTTTACATTTAATGGTTCTGATAAAGGCCTCATTTCTAAAATATATAGAGAATTGTCTCATATTTATAAGAATTCAAGCCACTCTTCAATTGATAAATGGTCAAGGGATATGAACAGACAATTTTCAGATGATGAAATTAAAACCATTTCTAGTCATATGAAAATTTGCTCCAAATCACTATTGATCAGAGAAATGCAAATTAGGACCACTCTGAGGTACCACTACACACCTGTCAGATTGGCTAAAATGACAGGAAAAGATAACGATGAATGCTGGAGGGGATGTGGGAAAGCTAGGATTCTAATACATTGTTGGTGGAGCTGTGAACGGATCCAACCATTCTGGAGAGCAATTTGGAGCTATGCTCAAAAAGTTATCAAACTGTGCATACCCTTTGACCCAGCAGTGTTTCTATTGGGCTTATATCCCAAAGAGATCTTAAAGGAGGGAAAGGGACCCACATGTGTAGGAATGTTTGTGGCAGCCCTTTTTGTAGTAGCTAGAAACTGGAAACTGAAGGGATGCCCATCAATTGGAGAGTGGCTGAATAAATTATGGTATATGAATGTTATGGAATATTATTGCTCTGTAAGAAACGACCAGCAGGACAATTTCAGAGAGGCCTGGAGGGACTTGCATGAACTGATGCTGAGTGAAACGAGCAGAACCAGGAGATCATTATACACCGCAACAACAATATTACATGATGATCAATTCTGATGGACATGGCTCTCTGCAACAAAGAATTGTCTCAAACCAGTTCCAATTGTTCAGTGAAAAAAGCCATATATATCCAGAGAGAGGGATATGAAATGTGGACTACAACGTAACATTTTCATGCTCTTTATTGATGTTTGCTTGCAGTGTGTTTCCTTTCTCTGATTTTTTTTTCTTGTAGATAGGATTTTTCTTGCACAACAACTTGTCAAGTATTTTATCATTATTAACATATAATGGACTTCCTGCCATCTAGGGGAGGGGTGGGGATTGGGGGTAAAATTTGTAACAGAAAGCTTTGTAAAGATCAATGCTGAGGAACTACCCATACATATGTTATGCAAATAAAAAGCTTTAATTAAAAAAAAAAGTGATAGAAAGCAAAAAAAAAAAAAAGAAAGAAAGATAAAGAAATGGCTCACTGGATTTACTGATTCTATTTGTAACTTAAGGTTTTGATATGAAAAAGTAATAACTGTAGCCATGAGTGTTCCCAGAAATATTTCCTTCTAGTGAAATATTTTCTCTCCCTAGACACCTAAAATTCCAGAAAGCACTGCTAAGAAGAAACATCCCAGGCACATCTTGGCAAATTCATATTCATTTCACTCATATCCCTTGATGTAGTTTAGTCTTTTTTTGTTTTCTTTTTTCTGAGGCAATTGGGGTTAAGTGACTTGCCCAGGGTCACACAGTTAGGACATAGTATCTGAGACCACATTTGAACTCAGGTCCTCCTGACTTTAGGGCTGATACTCTATCCACTGTGCCACCTAGCTGCCCCAATGTAGTTTAGTCTTACAATTAATGACTGCTTCATACAATTTGAACCAAGAAAATGGGTTATCAGTATTCTATGTGCTGATTTTTGTTTCTGGTTATGTGTTTTTTCATGCTACAGAATTACCTCAGAGTTGCCTTCCAGGAGGTTAACAGTGGTTGCACAGGAAAAACTTTGTTGGTGAGGCCCTATATTACTACTGAGGATGTGTGTCAACTCTGTGCCGAAAAGTTTAAAGTAGAGGACCCTGAGGAATACAGTCTCTTTCTTTTTGTTGATGAAACTTGGCAACAGCTGGCAGAAGACACTTACCCCCAGAAAATCAAGGCTGAACTACACAGTCGGCCACAACCTCATGTCTTCCATTTTGTCTACAAGCGAATCAAGAGTGATCCATATGGAGTCATTTTCCCCAACAATGAAGAAGAAAACATCTCCACGTCATAGAAAGACACAGGGTTTTTCCCAGTAATACACAGGAGCTATTGTTGGGAGTGTCATTTTCTTGGCAGCCATATACCTAAGGTTCGAAAAAGCAGGCTCTTTGCTCAATGGCCAAGCTGTGAGTAGTGCTTATTGTGAATATGCATACAGCAAGAGTGGCTGTGATTACCTTCAGCCACACTGTTCAAGCAAAGCAAGCTGAATTTCTTGGAATGTTAGGATTTCTCCTTCAGTGTCCTTCAGACACTTGATTATTACATCATCCTAAGGTCTATTTTCTATCTACCCTTTAGAGAGGTTTATTTTGATTTAAGCATATGTACATATGCTGGACAAACTTGTTTAAGCTAGTACTCTCTTGATTTCACCAGCAGGTGTATGACAAGACTGTCCGATGCAGTGCATCATTTAACTCACAGTTCTATGGATGGTTGCATCATCCTTTCCTACAACTAATTTTTTTTTAATAAAAAGCCTCTGTTTTTATATTTCATAGAAATTTTTATAGCAGTTGCAGGTAAACTGTCAGGGTTGGTTTTTAAAATATTTTTGTAACTATAAAATATTCTATAATTATGCATGTGATTTTTAACATTTAATATACAAAAATAAATCTCTTGCTGGTTTTAGAGTATGGCATTAAGAAGTCCCTTTTTTCTGTAACTGGACATTTGGACGATTTTTTAAATGACTGCTGGGTTTCTTTAAAAATTTGTATCACTCACACTGGCCTCGAAATGCCTGTAGATAAGTCTGATGTACTGTTATCTTGAGTTTTGTTCATGCACAGTGTGTTTTGTTTTTGTTTTTTATCAACAAGTGATGCTGGGAATAAAGGAAGAACTGAATGTAGAGAAAGGAAGAGGGAGAATGTATAGAACATGACCTAGGAATGAATGTTAGTCTGCTGGTTCAGACTCCTTATAGAATGTGGGGGGAGGAGATGGAAGGAATCACGTCTGCTTAAAGTACTGTAAATATGCATTGTGATTTGGCAATATCTGTCTTGAATGTGATTTACTTTCATAAAAAGTTTTCAAAAACCAACCAAGAAAATCAACAATAACACTAATGCTCTCTCTCAGTAAATCAAAGCTAACAGCATCAGACTGTTCTAAATTAAAAACAAGGATGTTTACTGATTGATGCTGTTTAGGGAGAAAGGGCTAACCAGAAAACCACTGAAAATTGCCTTTGAGTTACAGAAATGCACATTGAAATTAAATTTGCGTGTGATTGTTGAGACCAATTGAAGAGTGCTAGTAAATTATGGTTCTTCTGTCAGTGGATAAATCCAAGCAGTTACAAGAACACAGCTCTGCTACATGTAAAGATGTGTACTTATCCCTTACTTGGAAGGATCTGTATCTTTTTTTTTTTTCTATTTTGCATTGGTTTTGTCACATATCTGAAATCCCCAACACATTCTGTGTTACATTTCCTTGTGTAAATGATAAAAAAAATGGATTTTGCACATAATACATTTTAATACTATATAATATGCATGTGTGAAAATTTGTTTTTTTTTTAAATAATTTTGTTGATTGCTTCCTTTTCTTCAGCAACTTTCCATAACTATGCACCACACAAATATAACATTCAATATTTGTGGTCAGAAAATACATGAAGAATGTGTATATGTAGGGGAACTACCAATATGTAGAATGAATGAAAAAAAAAACAACTCATGAAAGAATTTATAATTTTATTCATTGCTTTGCTTTCCTTTGTTATAGAAAATCATGATTAATCAAAACACAGTATGCAGTAAGAGGCAGTGTTCCATAGTGAGAGCTAGCTAGCTTTGGAGTCTGAGGGATCTGGGGCCAAGCCTTTTTTCTGACACATATTTAACAAATTAAATTAGAATCTTAGTCCCTAAGACTTGAACCAATATTATTCTACTCGGCGCCCCCAAAACATGGTGTCCCCCAAAAGTCTTAGTTCTAAAATTTGAGTATTAATAACTCAAAATTGCCCTAAAGCTTTTGGGATACCCCATATATGTGACATTTAGACCTTTTATTAGAGAGTCCAGTATTGAGCTGCCCTCTTCTGGACAAGTAAGAAATGAACATTTTAAAATCCAATTCTGGAAACATTCATTAACATAAAGAAGGCTAGAAGTGGAATCGCAGAATGTTAGCATATGGAATATTCAAAAGGAATTTACCTTTGTTTTCTTATTTGTATTCCCATTTTACAATTAAAAAGCAAAGGTGACATACCTTGCCTCGAAGCTAGCAATTAATCAAGAAATAACTACTGAATTTTAAGACTTGACCAGAAGAATCTTAGATAATAGAATGTAACAGATCAAAACAGAACATATGAGTAGAAGAAAACATCACAAGACCATTCTTTGATCTGCCTGTCATTGAGCAATGTTTCCTTTTTTAAGTTACATGTGTCTCCACTTTTTCCCCCATGCAGACATTTCTCACTTCTCAAATTATCAGGAAACAGACTTCAGTAAAATTTGGAAGAGATAAAAAGATAGTAAAAAAATATACATGCAGGGTGGAGGAAAAAAATGAATCACTGAATATAAAAATATTACAATATTTGGACACATACCAGAAGAACTTTTTGATACCATATATATTCTGATAAAACTATTCAGGATGCATAATTTTAAAAACAACTCTAACAACTGCAGTTTAGTATCAATATGGAAGTTATTAGTAGAGAGTGACAAGAAAACAAAGTGAGGAAATGTAAATGGTAATTGTTTTCATTGATAAAAATACTAACTTGTTTTTTTGTTTCAAGCTGATGACGTTTTTTGCATACATGACTACAGGAAAGGATGGAAACAAGCATTTTATTAAGTGCCTCTTATGTACCAAGTGCTTTAAAAATAACTCACTTGTTCTTCAACAACCCTGGGAGGCAAAAGGTTATTATTATTCCTATTTTACAGTTGAGGAAACTGAGGCACACAGAAATAGTAAGTGTCTAAGACCTGATGTGAATGTGGGGCTTCCTATCTTCAGGCCCAGTGCCCTGTATGTTGTATTAATGATGTTTTTCAGGATTAACTACTAAGCTTTAGAACCCTGGCTAGCTCCCTCCAAAAATGTCCTAAAAGAACTTTTGATAGAAATTGTCTAATATTTTAGACATTGGATATATATTTCATGCTGCTTCATATTTAATATAAATGTTTGCCTATAGCAAATATGCATATGAACATATGCAATGGAAAAATAACCTATATAAACTCCATTTTAGACAATCAAAAATGAATGTCAATTGCCTGAGATGTAAGAAAATTCCAGTAGTACATGGAAAATATACTGTAGTACTAGTAATAACATGGAAATATGCTAGGAGTGGTTTTTTCCATAAATTAAAAAGAGTTGTTTAAGAGAAATGTGCCTGAAATGCAAAATGAAATGCACTTGTTAGAATGAGTTCAGATTCTGCCTTAGACAGTAATTATGTATCACTGAGAAAGCTTCTTGAGTTCTAAAATTCTCAGTTTCCTCATTTGTAAATGAGTAATAATATCTGAGGCACTTATTTCAAAGAATTATGAAGGTCAAATAAGATCATAGAATCTTAGGGAACTGAAAGGGATCAACCCCCTCATTTTACATATAACTAGGGATTCAAATAGACTTTCCCAACACTGAAAATCTTGTAAACCCAATGTCATGAATTCTGAGATTTTAAGTCCTACTTCTTTTCTTGGTATACTGGACAAGATGAAGAAAGACTTTAGCCAGATTGCATGGAGACATACATTCTGAATTATGCACTTGATAGCAAGCAGACAGCTCTCCTATAAAAGGCAAAATAAAATGATCAAAACTTTGGTTTCCAGATTTAGGTTGCAGAACACACCCTTTTACTAGGCCGTATCTGTCATTTTTACAGCTAAACTGAAGTAATTTGACATTCTACCCAGGAGAATTTTGGTCCCATTGGAAAATGAATGGTAATGAGTATGTCTCTTCTTGTGACAACTTACCTCACAAGAGAATAGTAAATTTAGATCCCAAGTAACTAAACCAAATCAACTTCACTCTTCCTAAGAAAGAAGGAATGTATTTTTTGGGGGGTAGACTTCAGTCTATGAATCATTAACTTTCTTAATGTGTTATATATCAGTGGGAAACATGTTTATTTGAAGTAACCAGAGCCCTCAAAATGAGGTTGTCCCCACCTTTTCTTTTTCTCCTCTGAAGGCTTTTGGAATTAAGTATTTGTTTTCCTCTACAGAACATAACTCAATAACCCTCAAAAAAAGGGTAGGTATTTTGTGTTAAAAGTTCAGAGACTTGCAGGCTTGGCTTCAGAGGCCCAGCAAACATATTAACAAACAAACAAACAAACTTGGTGGGTGTGGTTGAAACTTATTGAAATGTTACTCCTCTTTGAGATCTGCAAAAAGTTGAGGAAGTACTTAAACTTTTCCCTTTCCTTTCTCTGAGTACCGATGCAGAGATTTGCTTGTAAACATCTTTTGTTCTTTTATGTAAAACTATGGTCAGTCCTAACTTCTATGTGATTCTTGTCTATACAGAAGGGTTATATATCAGAAAAGGCTAGTAAATGATTTATGATGTATAGAAATGAAGGACAAATCTCTAAATATTAGTCAATAAGCATTTATTAAATGCATAATATGTTCCAGGAACTGTACTAAGCAGGAGAGATAGGAGGAAGGCAAAAGACAATCCCAGGATAGAAGGAATTCTTCCTCCCCACAACCCCTAGCTAAAATCATGAAATTTTATAGCTTTGATTTTTAGTATTAACTCCAATTGCTAAATAGCTAGAGATATTAAAGATTGGAGATTATTTCCATGAAACTATGCAGAAGTTTTTAGTAGATTAAGATGGTTTTGAGAAAAGTTGGAAGCTTTTTCTCTGAGGCACAGAGCCTCAGGCATAAATCATTACTCAGTGTTCTTTTCTTTTGAAGTTAGTGTACGGGTTCCCTGTGAGGCAGTGACTGAGAGGCATTCACTAAAACAGAATCCGGTCTCATTAAAAGAGTAATTGGAAGTTGAAGGTTACTGAGAGAAAGGAATAGGCCTTCACTTTTAGCCTCCACACCTTGTCATACAGCTCTACCTGCTGGTTGCATATAGATGCTGAAAGAAAAGTATCAGGAAGGAGATTGTCATTGCTATTAACTGACAGCTCAGGATGTAAGAGGACAGAGTGCTAGGTCTGGAGTCAGAAAGACTTACCTTCCTGAGTTCAGATAGAAAAGGAAATGGTAAACTACTCCAGTATCTTTGCCAAGAAAACCCCAAATGGGGTCATGGAGATTTGGACATGACTGAAACAACTGAATAACAACAGTCATGGGCAAAGTCATTAGAGTTTGAATCTCTAATATCAAATCCTGTTATGCTGCTCTGCATTAAAATGAACCATGTAAAAACAATTAGTATTAAGTGGAAATTTATGACTTTTATTTAGCACAGCTCTTGAAATAAAAGAGGCCTTTATTATACATTAAAATAAGACAAATTAATCCAAACAACTGATATCTGACCTCTTCCTAACATATGTTAGCTAAAGATACAAAACCCTAATATCAAGATTTCTGTAGATTTACGCATCTGCAAATGATTTCTGGAAGAACTCTAGCTAAATTCTGTTCCATCATCCTCAAATCATCCAGACTTCTTATTTTAGGTGTCTCCCTTGATTCTTCACTCGCCCCTCCTTCACACACACATCCCCATATCCAGTTAATTGCCAAATCTTATCATTTCTATCTTTCTAACATCTCTTTTCCGTGCCCATTCTTTCCTCTGACCTTGATTCCATGCTAGTCCAGGCCCTCATTACCTCATGCTTGAACTATTTTAATAGTCTGCTGGTTGGTCTCCCTGCCTCAGGTCTCTCCCAATTCCAGTCCATACTCCATTCATCTAAAAACTGATCTTCATAAAGAATATCTGATCTTTTTACCTTTCCCCTCCACATTCAATAAACTCCAGGGATTCTTTGTTATCTTCAGGATCAAATCTTCTGCAAAGTCTCTCAAAGCCTTTTATAACCTGACCCTTCCTATCTTTCAAATCTTACATCCTTCTCCCTTTGACATACTCTACATCTAGTGTCACTGGCTCCCTTATTGCTCCTCACATATACCCAAATTGGAGTACTTTCACTGTCCTGCATACTTGGGACACTGGTCTTCCTCATCTTCATCTCCTAATTTTCCTGGCTTCCTTCAAGCTGAAACCTTCCCTTTGACGAGAAGGCTGCCTTTTGAGGCTACCCCAATTTACTTTATAGATAATTTGTTTGCACAAATTTGTTTGCATGTTATTTGTTATTTCTCCCTTTAGACTGTGCTCTAAGAGTAGATTCCTTTTTAGACTGCTCTTTATATCCAGAACTTCGTACCGTTACTGGAATAGTAGGCTTTAATAAATGCTTGTTGGCTTAATGGATAATGAATCCATCGTGCAGATTAAATGCAGTAGCCCACTCTAAAATTGAGGGCTAACAGGTGAATATATTTTTCCAAAAAGCAAATGACTTTCTACCCCACTATTTCTCTTCAGTATGTTACTGAATCTTCATTCTTCTTAAGTTCTGTGACTCTGGGTATCTCCTAAGGCTTTACCTGAGCCTTTTCTTTTTTCTATATATTTCTGTCTCGGTGATAACATCAGCTCCCGTGGGTTCAGCTATCATCTCTATACAGATAACTCCAAAATCTAAATAATTATTCTTTGTTTCTCTTTTGAGTTCCAAACCCACATCTTCAACTACTTACTGGACATTTTGAACTGAATTCAGAACTTTCTCCTTGATTTGGTAGTGAACCTGGATTACTGTGTATATCATAATCTTCCCAATAATCCAGGTTGTTAACTACCAAAGTTTCATCCTGGACTCTTCATAATTTATTACACTTTACATAATTTATTCAGTTATTTAATCTTGTTTCTATTTTTCCCACCCCCCTTCTTTCCAGTCATGCAACCTTCACTTAGAAGACTGTAATACCCTTTCAACTGGTCTCCCTGCCTCAAATGTCTCTCCACTTTATCTTTTCTGTACACAACTACCAAAATGATCTTCCTAAAGTATTATTTTCTGTAAACTCTCATGACTCTCTTTTATCTCTATGATCAGATATAAAATCCTCTGTTGGTATCTAAAGTTCTTCACAACTTTGCCTCTTCCTACCTTTCCAGTCTTCTAAATCCAACCTACTTGCTTTGCTATTCCTTATTCTTCCATTTTAGAGCCTTCATGCTGACTTTTGCATTCCTGAGATGTTTTCCCTCCTTACTTCTTTGATATGCCTGGTTTCCTCCAAGACTTAGTTCAAATACCCTCTTCTTGATGATTCAGGCCAATTCAAATAGACTTATGATGGAGAGCCATCTGCATTCAGAGAGAGGACTATGAGAACTGAATCTGGATCATAATATAATATTTTCCCCTTAGTTGTTGTCATTGCTTGCTTGTTTTTTCTCTTTCTTTTTTTCCTTTTTGATCTGATTTTTCATGTACAGCATGATAAATGTGGAAATGTGTTTAGAATAATTTCATGTTTAACCTATATTGGATTACTTGCTATCTAGGGGAGGGACATGGTTTATCATATCAAGACATTCTCCTATTCTGCATGTTATATATATAGTTTTATATATTATACACACATAAAATACTTATTTCTCTCTATCATCTATTTTCCTCATTCTATCATGACAGACTCAGCTCTGTTTATTCTTGTGATCTGAGTTGCAATATGCTGAGGCCAACATCATTTCTTGTCCACTCTAGCCTGCTCCCTCCATAGTCCATGTGCATTTCTATCCTACTATTTCACTGTCCTTCCAGAACTCCAGTCCTATCTATTATTAAAAAACTTTCTTATGGATTTTATCATAATCTGTCCATCTTCTGGTATTAATGGAAATAGACTTCCCAGTAGAATGTGATACATTCCTAGACACTCTTTCTGAGGTTAAATGATTCTCTCATGCTCTTCAAAAAAGCAGAAGAAGGTATAACATCCTCCCTGCCATTTCCAGACCATCCCTTTGCCACCCCACCATCACTCATCAATTTCTCTTTCTTTGAAATTTTACTACATTCATCTATATCACCCAAGACAAATATCATCACAGCTATATACTAGTATCCAGTTCATTTTCCTTTCTTCCTCAAAAGGTGTAATATATGATTCAGTCTTTATTTCAAGCCCATATACTAGTCTCATATGCATTGATTTCACTCTTATGTATTTATGCATCTTCTAACACCATATCCAGTTCAACTCATGACTTCCATCTTAATTTTAAATCAGCCAACCATACCTTTTAGGTCTCTCACTATCATTCATAATTATAATACTTTCAGAATTTTGAACTCTGAAATTCTTCTTCTAATGCGACTTCCTATGTTTCCATTTCTTCATCTGCCTTATTCCTCTTAAACTTTTTATACTCAATTTTATTCCAGCTCCTCTTCTCCCAGTATATCCCCCTCTGATAGGGTCTTATTTATCTTTCTATTTTTGTAGGTAACTGGGAATTAAATGACTTGCCACAGCTAGTAACTGTCTTGAGTTTCAACTCAGGTCCTCCCGATTCCAGGACCTCTGCTCAATCCACTATGCCGTCTAGCTGTTCGACTTTTCTTCATTCTTAATCTTGGCCCTGTATTTTAAATCTTGAATTCCTTGCTTTTTTTGACCTATTCAGGTTTTGCCAAAGCCCCAACTCTGGATAATTCTTATTATCTACTCCACTCATATTCACATGATACCACTTACTTACTAGAGACTTCCAAAAACTTGCTGGAGTGAGAAAATGCATCTAAGATCACTTATATCTCAAAACAGAAAGAAGCCAAACAGAAGAATGAGAAAAGCTGTAAGAAGGGAAGAAAATAAATTACAAAGTTATTGCTTCAGAGCAATAAAAACAGCAGAAAACTTAATGTCTCATTACTCCTAATAGATCCTAGCACATTCTCATACTACCACTCATGATAGCCAAATAACCTGAGTGTTTGGAAGTTATAGTAAAGTCTGTAATCTTACCTTCACTTGTAGGGGGAAGAGAAGAAGCCCAGACCTTCCCAGACACAACTTCACTACCTCCCCTGAGGGAGGACTTTCAACAACCTACTCATATGCCTCCATTCTCCAACTAGTAAAAATCCACTTGAATTCATTCCTCAATGGTTCTTATATTCTGAACCCTCCTATTCACTTCTTCTCAGTAAATCTGAACCCCCTAGCTGCTGATATATAAAACCCATTCCCCATTCTTAGCTGTCTGTTGCTTTACTCTCACCCTATTCAATCCTGTCTTCTCAATGTCCCACACCAGATCTAGCCATCTCTTTCATTGTGCTCTCTGGAATGGTTACTCCATAATCAACACATTTCAAGTTATGTCAAAAAACTTTTACTAAGGGGGCGGAGCCATGATGGTGAACTGCAGACAGCGTTCTCTGTAAGCTCCTGAGACCTTCCCTCCGACAGACAAACTGAGCCTCTGAACTGGTTCTGGAGTGAGGGCTTCACCAAACACTTAGACTACAACACACTTCTATCAAATATCTACTTTGAAAGAACTTCTGAGGTCAGTTTTAGACAGGCAGAGGATCGAGCAGCTCCTGGTGCTCAGATGCCAGTGCGCAGCCGGGGTGCAAGTCCGGGGCTGGGACGGACCAGAAGATTTTAGGCTGCCAGGAAGTCCCTGGGAGACCCTTGGGCCACTTTGCTCTGCTTGCGGGCAGGTGCTTTGGCAGGTCTACCTTTGATAAAGGGTGGATTGAGAGCAGCTGAAAGTGTGGTCCTAGTGCGGATCTAGCCAGATCAACCCCAGACCGGAAGTCAACTCGGCAAACTGCCCCAGGACAAATTGAAATCCCTCCTGCTGCTGCTGCTACTGCTGCTGCCGCTGCTGCTGCTGCTGAGGCTGCAGAATTCCCTGCTGTTGACTGATACCTCAGCTAAGCATAATGAGCAAGAAGAAGAGAGCTCTCACCATAGACAGCTTTTACGGAGAGAAACTAGAGCAGTCCCCAGATCCTGAGATTCTGAAAACAATCCCAGATAAAGCCACAAAGGTGGACTTAAGCTGGTCTCCCTTTCAGAAGGCTTACCTGGAAGATTGCATAAAGAATCTCAAAAGAGAGCTAGAAGAAGATTGGGGAAATAAACTGAGAGCAGTGCAAGAAGGAAACATCGCCCTGCAACAGAGATGTGAAAAACTGGAAAATAAGTCTGGTGAATGGGAAAAAGTCGCCAACTCACTGAAAAATAAAAATAGTGAATTGGTAAAAGACAACAATTCACTGAAAAACAAAATTGGTGAATTGGAAAAAATCACCAACTCACTAGAAAATAAAAATAGTGAATTGGAAAAATAACAATTCATTGAAAAATAAAATTAGTGAATTGGAAAAAGACAACAATTCACTGAAAAATAAAATTGGCAAAATGGAAAAAGAATGCAATGAACCAAAAAATTCAATTGGCCAGTTACAAAAGGACCTAAAAAAGATAACTGAAGGAAATAATACCTTAAAAAACTTTTATTAAGCACTTTCTATATGTTGATCTCAGTACTATTAGAGATTAAAGGTAAAAACAGTTCCTGATCTCAATTTGCAAACAACTATGTTCAAACAAGAAACACCCAGGGTAAACATACAGGGTAAATTGGGTGTAATTCAGAGGGAAGGCACTATTAAGATCAAAAATGGCTTCTTGTAGTAACTGGAATTTTACCTTAGACTCCAAGAAAATCAATAGAGATGAAGAGAGAGAATTTCAGGCATGTGAGATAGCTGGTGAAAATGTGCAGTGACTCATTTTGTTTTCTGGCTTCCTCCTGATAGCAAGGCATCCCTGTCCACCTTTTCCAATATTGTTTGTACATTCACTCATACTCTCTTGCTTACTGATCTTCAGCTCTTCAGCCTGTTAGTCTTACTGCTCTGGATTTGTTCTTTCATGCTACAGAAATAACTTTACACTGAAAGCTTACTTCATCCCCTGAGCTTCATACAATGGAATGCTACCCATTGTTACTTCCAAATTCTTCCTGGGTCACCATCACTTAGCAACCTCTCCTCTTTTGAAGTTTATGCTAATCAAATTTATCACCTAGGCCAGATTCTAGTAGATATGATCTTTTGAACCCCAGAGCATTCTCATTCCTTTCTCAAAGACTTCAGTGCTTAGTACATAGTTCACTCTTTCTCTCCACCCCAACTTTTCTCCTAAAGATCTTCAGTATACATATTGATACTCCTTTAAATACTCCAACTTCCCAATTCTTTACCCTACTCAGTTCCTATAACATACTCTTTCACTGTACCTCAGCTACATATGGAGATGTATTCTATTCTTGAACTTTCCATCCCTCACAAATATTTTCCTCCATGTTTATGAATCATGAATTTCCTTCATTTGATTATAATCGTTTAGCATTCTATTTTCCCTCTGCCTTATGACTTCTGAATCTATTCTTTATCCTTACTCTGACTTCCAATCCCTTCACTCCTCAGTTCCCCCTCTCCCACCTCAAGGCTATCATTTCTGTATTGGCTATCATTTCTGTATTGGCTATATTCTCCCCCCTCTTACTTCTTAGTAAATTATAAGACCCCCTACTTCTTGTATTCTGCTCTTCATATACCCAGTTGCTTCATTTCCTCTCCATCCTCCTAACTTCCCATGCTCTGAACTGTTGAGTCACCACACTAAAAAAAGATTCGGTGAAATGTCTTCATAGTAGAGAATGTATATATTTTACTGATCCATAACATAGTCTTGATTGGAAACACTTGTGGAAACAGAAGGCTCTCTGCCATCTAACGTAACTATGGAGGAGTCTAGTTCCTGATAAAAAAGTTATGGATAATGAATTTCCCACACTTTAATCAATCCCTAGAACATTATCAGGGAAGGAAGCAAAACACCTGAAAGAAATATATGGCTAAATCTCCTAATTATATTCCTTTTATAACACAAACACCCCACCTCCTAATATAACTTACTTTTTGCCTGGCACATGCCATAATCACTCAGGCAAATCCCAGACTGGTTGCCTTTCAAGGATGGCTAAATTGCTAATAATCCTGGAGGTTATCATTTCTCCCTCACCCAGGGAAAGAAAGCTATTATAGAACTAGAACATGAGTTTTCTGCTACAGTGGCAGTTTCTAATTGTTCTGAAAAAGACATAAAAAAGAGAATCTACAAGAGGGACAAGGAGTGACAACCACAATAGTAGCAAGCAATAGCAGCAGATGGAGGATGCTTTGAAGAATTCCCAGGTTCTCTACTGGCTGGAATCTTTTCCTTTCTCCTGTTCTCCTCTTTACCTATTAAGAGAATCTAGCAAAGAGTGAATGAACTCTGCCTATCCTAAGAAATTACCTTAATAATTGTAAATCCCTTTTTATTTTAAATTGCCACATGTAAACAGATGACCTTGTTTACTACTAAATATTTCTTCTGTTCTTTTAAATTTACCTCATGATGACCGTATAAATATTTCTTCTGTTCTTTTAAATTTACTTCATGATAATTATATAAATATGTATGCATATATTGGATTTAACATATATTTCTACCATGTTTAACATATTTTTGACTACTTGCCATCTAGGGGAGGATGTGGGGGAGAGAGGGGAAAATTAGAACACAGGTTTTTTCAAGGGCTAATGTTGAAGAATTGTCCATGTATAGGTTTTAAAAAATAAAAAGCTTTAATAAAAGTAAAAAATAAAAATAAATTTGCCTTGTAGTTATATTTTTAAGTTTTTTTCTTGATAAAGGTAATTTTAATTTCATCTCAAGTCAGTGCCTTTGACAATGTGTGGATAAGAGCAAAAGTCAATATAATTTGACTGGACTACAAAGAATCTAAATAGCTGGAAAGCCTGCCATTCTCAGTTTTTTTTTTTAAAGCTTTTTATTTGCAAAACATATGCATGGGTAATCCTTCAACAATGATTCTTACAAAGCTTTCCATTACAAATTTTTCCCTCCTAGTCCACACCCCTCCCCTAGATGGCAGAAAGTCTACTACATGTTAATTATGTTAAAATACTTGACAAATCGAATATGCGTATACATCTTTTTACAGTTATCTTGCTGTGCAAGAAAAGTCGGATCTACAAGAAAAAAAAATCTGAGAAGGGAAACATAATACAAGCAAACATCAATTGAGAGCATGAAAATGTTACGTTGTGGTCCACATTCATATCCCTCTCTCTGGGTATATATGGCTTTCTTCACTGAACAATTAGAACTGGTTTGAAACATTTCATTGTTGAAGAGAGCTATGTCCATCAGAGTTGATCATCACATAGTATTGTTGTTTCTGTGTATAATGATCTCCTGGTTCTGCTGATTTCACTCAGCATCAGTTCATGCAAGTCTCTCCAGGCCTCTCTGGAATCATCTTGCTGGTTGTTTCTTCTTTCTTTCTTTTTCTTTTTTTTTTTGGCTGAGGCAATTGGGGTTAAGTGGCTTTCCCAAGGTCACACAGCTAGGAAGTGTTAAGTGTCTGAGACCAGATTTGAACTCAGGTTCTCCAGACTTCAGGGCTAGAGCTCTATTCACTGTGCCATCTAGCTGCCTCATTGCTGGTTGTTTCTTACAGAATAATAATATTCCATGACATTCATATACCATAATTTATTCAGCCATTCTCCAATTGATGGGCATCCTCTCAGTTTCCAGTTTCTAGCCACTACAAAAAGGGCTGCCACAAACATTCTTGCACATTTGGGTCCCTTTCCTTCCTTTAAGATCTCTTTGGGATACAAGCCCAATGGAAACACTCCTGGGTCAAAGAGTATGCAGAGTTTGATAACTTTTTTTTAAATTTATTAATACTTTTTATTTGCAAAACATGTGTATGGGTAATTCTTCAACATTAACCCTTACAAAGCTTTCCTACACTATTTTTTCCCTCCTACTCCCCACCCCTCCCCCAGATGGCAGGATATCCACTACATGTTAATTACATTAAAACACTTGACAAATCGAATATACGTATACACATTTCCACACATCATATTTGTGCAGGAAAAATCATATCTACAAGAAAGAAGAATCAGAAAAAGGAAACACAATGCAAGCAAACATCAATAGAGAGCATGAAAATGATATCTTGCGGTCCACATTTCACATCCCTCTCTCTGGGTGTATATGGCTTTCTTCACTAAACAACTGGAACTTGTTTGAAACATTTCATTGTTGAAGAGAGCCATGACCATCAGAATTGATCATCATATAGTATTGTTGTTGCCGTGAATAATGATATCCTGGTTCTGCTCACCTCACTCAGCATCAGTTCATGCAGGTCTCTCCAGGCCTCTCTGAAATCATTCTGCTGGTCGTTTCTCACAGAACAATAATATTCCATAACATTCATATACCACAATTTACTCAGCCACTCTCCAACTGATGGGCCAGCTTCTAGCCACCACAAAAAGAGCTGCCACAAACATTCTTGCACATGTGGGGCCCTTTCCTTCCTTTAAGATCTCTTTGGGATATAGGCCCAATAAAAACACTGCTGGGTCAAAGGGTATGCACAGTTTGATAACTTTTTGAGCATAGCTCCAAATTGCTCTCCAGAATGGTTAGATCTGTTCACAGTTCCATCAACAATGTATCAGTGTCCCAGTTTTCCCACATCCCCTCCAACACCTGTCATTATCCTTTCCTGTCATTTTAGCCAATTGACAGGTGTGTAGTGGTACCTCTGATTGTCTTAATTTGCATTTCAGTTTGATAACTTTTTAAGCATAGTTCCAAATTGCTCTCCTGAATGGTTAGATCTGTTCACAATTCCACCAACAATGTATCAGTGTCCCAGTTTTCCCACATCCCCTCCAACATTCATCATTATCTTTTCCTGTCATTTTAGGCAATCTAGGATTGGGTAGTGGTATCTCAGAGTTGTCTTAGTTTGCATTTCTCTGATCAATAGTGATTTGGAGCACCTTTTCATATGACTAGAAATAGTTTCAATTTCTTCATCTGAAAATTGTCTGTTCATATCCTTTGACCATTTATCAATTGGAGAATGGCTTGAATTCTTATAAATTTGAGTCAATTCTCTATATAATTTGGAAATGAGGCCTTTATCAGAATCTTTGAATGTAAAAATTATTTCCCAGTTTATTGCTTCCCTTCTAAACTTGTCTGCATTGGTTTTGTTTGTACAAAAACTTTTTAACTTAATATAATCAAAATTATCTATTTTGTGATCACTAGGGATTTCTAGTTCTTCTTTGGTCACAAATTCATTCCTCTTCCACAGATCTGAGAGGTAAACTATTCTATGTTCTTCTAATTTGTTTATAATATCATTCTTTTTGTCTGAATCATGAACCCATTTCGATTTCATCTTGGTATATGCTATTAAGTGTAGGTCAATGCCACACTAGTTTTCAATTTTCCCAGCAGTTTTTGTCAAATAGTGAATTCTTATCCCAAATGCTGGGGTTTTGGGGTTTATCAAACACTGAATTACTATAGTCATTGACTATTTTGTCCTGTAAACCTAACCTATTCTACTGATCAACTACTGTATTTCTTAGCTAGTACTAAACAGTTTTGTTGTTGTTGTTGTTTCTTTTTTGCTTTTTGCTGAGGCAATTGGAGTTAAGTGACTTGCCCAGGGTTACACAGCTAGGAAGTGTTAAGTGTCTGAGATCATATTTGAACTCAGGTCTTCCTGACTTCAGGGCTGGTGCTTTATCCACAGCACCATCTAGCTGCCCCAGTACCAAATGGTTTTGATGACCACTGCTTTATAATATAGTTTTAGATCTGGTACAGCTAGGACACCTTCATTTTAGTTGCCTAAATCTTAACAGGGATTTAGCAACTTAATAGAGTTAGTTAGCTATAAGAAGGATATACCATGAGGCATGGTGGGGACATGAGAGGAAAGATATCAAGTGGCATGGGGGAGGGGCAATATACCATGAGGCAGAATATCATGGCAAGCTATGACCCTAAAAAAGATCAGCAAAGATGGCATGGGCCATGGACAGATTTATAGGGGGAATTTAACATCAGGGGTTTGACATAACTTGGATTTCTGGCTGGACACAGCGAAATGGGACTGCCCGTGACCTCCACAGAAGGTGGGACTATAAGGTTAAATCGATCCCCATCAGTGCCCTTCCTTTCTTGCCTTAGAGAATAAATTTTATCAGTACTTTAGGCTCTCTCTGCCAATTCCACCTAGTAACCCAAGATTTGATCATTATGTACTTAATATGTTTTAGTTACTGTATTAAGTGCTTTACATATATTATCTCATTTGATCCCAATAACCCTGGGAGGTAGGTATTATTGTTGTCCCCATTTTACGAGTAAGGAATTAAGGCAAAGGTTTGCCTGGACCAGGGTCTCCCAGTTAGTAAGGATCTGAGGTTCGATCCAAAGTCAGCTCTTTCTGACTCTATTAATAGCACTACTTAATTGCCCTAGGTGGGCTTATTACACTGACACTAAAGTATCACTTTAATCATAGTTTTTATAAAGCATATTAGGTAGTGAGGGAAAGTAAGTATTTGGTATTGGTTTATCAAAACATGTCAGGATACTATCAGTACCTTTTGATTTTCTCATAAATAGTCCTTGAATCCTGCTTAGCATAACTGAACATAGTCTATTACATTTTTTCAGGTTTGAGGTAATATGTAAAAATCAAAAGTGATATTTTTATTTAAAACTGCCAGACTAATTTCACATTTCATAGCATCCATCTGTCTTTGTTTCCCTCTCAGGGAATTTATCTAGGATTTAACAAAATATAATTTTTTGATGAAACACTTAGAGCTCTGATACATAATTTGAACAAAAGAAACAGTATAACAATGGATAAAGTATCAAGCTGTTTCCTTTTTATAAATTCAGAATTTTTGCAACTGTGGAAAAGAATCTGGGTCAGTACTGTTTACTCAGAAAGAGCACATGGTGTTTTGTTTCAATGAACAGGAAAATGTTTTATGATGAAGTGTGGTCAAAGCATGTAATTTTTTCCAATGGAGCCGTAAAAATGGAATTACACAATATAAGACAACAAACAAAAAGTGGCATGACTCATCCCTAATACAGGAAAACTCTGCAGTGGAGACAAAAACAGTTTCTTTTCCTATGAAGAGTAAAAGCCAATGGTATGAAACTAAAATCAATAGCACTATATTCAAAATTCAGAATAAATGTAAGAATATTAAGCAAAATTCAAAGTTTTTTAATGTTTTCAAAAGACATTTATGAATTCTTTAGAGAAGATCATTGGTTTCATTGATGAAAAAAATCTGATTTTCCAGCCTTTCCCTTTCCTGATGACTGTGTCTTCCTTCCCTCTCCTCCCTCTCCTTCCTTGTCACTGAGTCACAACTACTCCCAGAGGAACTAGTCAGTCTCAGCCATGAGTTCTTGGACCTCCATGTTACTGTAGGAGGAAAAATTTGAGGGAATAAAAAAAAAGAAAAAGAAACTGGCTTTTCTCAAGAGTCAAATTAACCCACTTATACATCTGATTTACCATCCTGGACAAAAGAAGAGGATGATACATCTGGAAGACTGCCAGTGATTCCAGAGGTTAGATTGGATCATCAATGCCATGTTCTCTAAGAGGACCAGGTATACTTCTGTGCACACATGAAAATTCTGCCTCATTCCTAACAGAAAATAATGATAAAAGGAGAGATGTGAATGGATGGAACCACTCAACAGCAGGAGCAATACTTACTTTTGCACATAAATTCTTATTAAAATTGACTTGCAAAAACAAACAAACAAAAAAATGACACTTGCAAATGACTCTGCTGGAATTCATAGCAAGCTCATGTTACAGATCCAAAGAGATAGATGACTATATTGTATGGTTGTTAAGTCATTTTCCAGTCATGTCTGACTCTTCCTGACCCCATTTGAGGTTTTCTTGGCAAAGATACTGGAGTGGTTTGCCTTTTCCTTCTCCAGCTTCTTTCACAGATGAGAAAACTGAGACAAATAGAGTTAAGTGACTTGCCCAGAATCACACATCTAGTAAATGTCTGAGCTTGGATTTGAACTCAGTAAAATTTTCTTGACTCTAGGCCCATCATGCTACCCACTTAGTATGGTGGTTGCAAAATGAACTTTCTGGTTAACTAGTTTCCTAGCTCCTCATATGTGCAGTTGATTGTTCAGAAACTAAGAGCCTGTCTCTGATAGCATAGCCTAAGATGAGTTTGTAGGCCCTTGAAAAAAGCCAGAGCTTTTTTCTTTTTTCTTTTTTTTTTTTTTTCCAGATCTGGCAAAGTCAGCTTAACTGAGACTTCCTTGAATCAGGTTCTCGTGCTAACTCTTACATGAACTGATTTATTGCTATATCTGACCTGCATTGCCTCACCTCCTCCCCCCTCCTTTCCGACTCTTTGCCTGCTTATTTGCATGAGGAGACTGGTCAAGATGTGCATGGAATTCTTTCCTGAATACATAATGCCATTTGAAAAAGAGGGATGGGGGTGAAGAGGAGATACAGATTGCCAAGGACTGTCTCATGAGGAATGAATCAAGCTTACTGTTCAAATGATTTAATATAGGAATTATAAAAAAGAATAATTGTCCTATTGTAATCTGTGTGAGGTCCTTCATGACTTACATAAGGTCTTAATCCACAATTGTGCTTTACTGTTCCATTAAAATTGTATTCTTTGATACATAAATATTTGTGGTTTAAATGGGGGAGATAATTCCCTCAAGTATATAGAAAACAGAGTCAAACTTTAAAAATACAGATCATTCCCCACTTGTAGGTGTTCAAAGCATATGAACAGGCAGTTTTCAGACAAAGAAATCAAAGCCATGTTACATTAAAATGTTCTAAGTCATAATTTATCAGAGAAATGATTAAAATAACTTTAATGTTCCATCTTACACTATCAAAGTAGCTAATATGACAAAAAACAAAAATGTTGAATGTTGGAGAGAATATGGGAAAATTAGGACACTTATGCCCTGTTGGAGTTGTGAACTGATCCATCCATTCTGGAGGATATAAAATGGTGTATACCCTTTGATCCAGCAATATCATTGCAAGGTCTTTATCCCAGATAAATATAGAAAACATAGAAAAAGATCTATTTGTGAAAAAATATATCAGTACTTTTTGTATATGGCACAGTAGACAGAACACTATCAGAAGGACCTGAATTCAAATCCAGCCAGAGACACTTAATATTTTATTAGCTATGTGACCCTGGGCAAATCAATTAATCCCAATTGCCTTGACAAAAAAAAAAAAAAAAAAAAAAAAAAAAGAGAGAGAGAGAGAGAGAGAAAAAGAAAGAAGGAACTTGGGTCATTTAGAAACATGGGGCACTTTAGGAAGTTAGACAGTTAAAGGGAATACCTTGAAAATATGGTTCTGATTAAATTAAAAAAGGTTTTTAAATGAAAGATTATTAAATATAATAGGTTTTTGATTTTTAAAAGTTATTAAATTAAAGAAGTTTTTCAAAATTTATTTTAAACTTATAGGGAAAAAAATTGCCATGTACACAGCAAAACATGAGAGGATTCACATCTTTACATTTAAGGGTTCTGATAAAGGCCTCATTTCTAAAATATATAGAGAATTATCTCATATTTATGAGAATTCAAGCCACTCTCCAATTGATAAATGGTCAAAGGATATCAACAGACAATTTTCACATGATGAAATTAAAATTATTTTTACTCATATGAAAAGGTGTTCCAAATCACTATTGATCAGACAAATGTAAATTAAGACAACTCTGAGATACCACTACCCAATCCCAGATTGGCTAAGATGACAGGAAAAGATAATGACGAATGTTGGAGGGGATGTGGGAAAACTGGGACATTGATACATTGTTGGTGGAATTGTGAACAGATCTAACCATTCAGGAGAGCAATTTGGAACTATGCTTAAACAGTTATCAAACTGAAATGCAAATTAATACAACTCAGAGGTACCACTACACATCTGTCAGATTGGCTAAAATGACAGGAAAGGATAATGACAGGTGTTGGAGGGGATGTGGGAAGGCTGGGACACTGATGCATTGTTGGTGGAACTGTGAATGGATCCAACCATTCTGGAGAGCAATTTGGAACTATGCTCAAAAAGTTATCAAACTGTGCATACCCTTTGATCCAGCAGTGTTTCTATTGGGCTTATATCCCAAAGAAATCATAAAGGAACGAAAGGGCCCCACATGTGCAAGAATCTTTGTGGCAGCCCTTTTTGTGGTGGCTAGAAACTGGAAACTGAATAGATGCCCTTCAATTGGAGAATGGCTGAATAAATTATGGTATATGAATGTTATGGAATATTATTGTTCTATAAGAAACGACCAGCAGAATGATTTCAGAGAGGCCTGGAGAGACCTGCATGAACTGATGCTGAGTGAAATGAGCAGAACTAGGAGATCATTATACATGACAACAAGACTATATCATGATCAATTCTGATGGTCATGGCTCTCCTCAACAATGAAATGTTTCAAACTAGTTCCAATTGTTCAGTGAAGAAAGCCATATACACCCAGAGAGGGATATGAAATGTGGACCACTACATAACATTTTCATGCTCTCTATTGATGTTTGCTTGCATTATGTTTCCCTTCTCAGATTTTTTTTCTTGTAGATCTGTAGATCTTGTAGATTTTTTTGCACAGCAAGATAATTGTAAAAAGATGTATACACATATTCAATTTGTCAAGTATTTTAACATAATTAACATGTAGTAGACTTCCTGCCATCTAGGGGAGGGGTGGAGACTAAGGGGGAAAATTTTTTTAATGGAAAGCTTTATAAGGATCAATGTTGAAGGATTACCCATTCATATGTTTTGCAAATAAAAAAGCTTTAATGAGGAAAAAAAACATGAGAGGATTCAAAATATAAAGTAATAAACCTCAATTTCAAGAAAGCCTATATAATCAATACTTCATATTGTATTCAGAGCTGTCCATCTTTTCTTTGCTTTCTTACAGGAATTCTTTTGTTCTCTGTTTTGCATTTTTTACTTTATTCTTTTTCCTCCTTTTTTCCCCCGTCTTTTCTCCCCCCTCATATCACTTCTTCTGACCATGATGTGAGCACTTCCCTAAAATAGTCTTTTGTTAAGCATGCATTTGGCCCTTGAACTATGTGGTCAGCTCATTGAAGTTTGGCTCTATAATAGAGTTTGAATACCTGACAGTTCAGCTATAGAGAAGACATCTGGTACTTTATCTTGCCAGGTACAGTTATCCCTTCCACATGGCAAGAGTTAAGGATGCGGCATTCCTGCAATGTAGAAAATCCATATAAACTTTTCCCTTTTTTCTTCTATGGGGAATTTACAATATTTGGCCATAGGTTATATGTAGGTCAATGTTAAATAAAAATACTTTTTCTATGTCATCTGATGACTTTACATGTTATTTGCAGCTTCCACAAAACTCCCCCCCCCCAATTCCCATTTAATTTCTTATGCTGACAATATGTTGATATTGCAATGGGGAAAGTTGTGATGTAGAAGGGATAATCATAATCTTCTGGATCTTGCTGAGATAATTCATATGGAAGTGCTTTATGGCATGATGCTAATAGATTGTCAAAGTTTCATAGGCAAACAACAATGTAGTGAGCATGACAGCTCTATAAAATTTCAATTTGGTAGTCTGATTCTTCTTTCCCATACTCTTTTTTGGAGTTTTCCAAACACTGAGCTAATGCTGACAATATGTGCATCAATCTCATCATCTATGTGGACAGCTTTGGACAGTATATTTCCTAGGTAATTGATTCAAAGCCCTAGAATTCAAGAACTTAAGGAGGTCAAAGAAAAGTTCTATGAAAATTTAAAGACACCCTCATCATTAATGTGCTGAAAGAGGACAAGCTTATAATTCTGGATGATTTTAAATCACTTTAATGCCAAGTAAGCACAGATCATCAGACATGGTGGAGAGTTCCTCAGAAGGAATGGAGTCAGAAACAGCAATAGCAGTGTCACTTACTACCAAAGACAATTATCTAATGACCTTCTCTTCACCAATATTATCTTTCACCTATCTAATGACAATAAGTCTTGAATACGTTATCATAAAAAGCACTGGCATTTAATAGATTTCATCACTGTCAGGAAAAGACCCAAAGGAAGATGTAAGAGGGACAAAGGTTATGTGTAGTACAGAATGCTGAACCAAACACAGACTTACCCTCTCCAAGTTAAATATTTGCATTCAGCAAAATCAGTCACCCCCAATTATGGAGACTCAGTGTTAACTCAATGTTAAATTAAAGAATTTCTCCATGCAGTTTTAAATGATATGTTTTGCTAACAAACTTGTCACAAGAGTTGATTAGTCTATAGCTAGAGGAAATAAAATGAAAGATGTCTAATTAATAACTTTGCCAAAATCACTTTATATGCCAATGAAGTTCAAATAACATGATTTCAGGAAATTGTACCAGCAGTTATGTCAAATTACTGAACTCTGTTCTAATCATTCTAAGCATGTCAATGCACCTTGTGAATCTTTTGTACTTTTACTGTTCTTTATATAGGAATAAAAAGCTGATTCATTGTGCATTGGATATCTCTTTTTTATCTTCCCCTTTAGGAAGACCAAGTCATGAGCCACACTTAACTTTTTTACAGTAAATAGCATTGTCTCTAGAATTCTAGGGTAGCAAATTGCTATTTTTAACTTTAACTTAATATTTCTTTCAAATTCTCTTCCTCCTCCTTCCATTCCCTCTATCCATTCAGAAGGAAAGAAAAACAAAGTCCATCACAAATATGTATATTCATGCAAAGCATGATAGCTCTGCTCTTTTCATCAGAAATGTTGGAAAGTTTCACTTCCATTAAAAATTCATTTTCCTACCTCACACTTAATCTCTTTTAGGATTATATTCAACTTTTCAGGGTATATTTTTTATCTATTATAATTCACATCTTTTGCCATTTGGAATATTTTGTCTCAAGATCCCTTGTTTATATATATATATATATATATATATATATATATATATATATATATTTTTCCCCCCTGAGGCAATTGGGATTAAGTGACTTGCCCAAGGTCACACAGCCAGGAAGTATTAAGTGTCTGAGATCAAATTTGAACTCAGGTTCTCCAGACTTCAAGGCTGGTGCTCTATCTACTACAACAACTAGCTGCCCCTCCTTGTTTATATTAGAGGCTATCAACAGATACTAACAATTGCTGTTTGTTACTTGAATACTTTCTGGATGCTTATAGTACTTTCTCTCTGACATGGGACTCGATTTTAGCTCAGGCATTCCTTTTGGGGTTTCTTGTAGAAGGTGACTGGTAGATGATTTCTTGTAGAAAATGATTAGCCTTTGCTCTATCCTCTGATTACAAAAGTTCATTTATGATTTCTTGAAATAGTGACCAGGTTTTTGAAAAAAAAGCTTAATATTGTTTTCCAGAAGTTTAATGGTTCTTAAATTATTAGCAAGTCATTTAACTTCTGTTTGACCCAGTTTCTTCAACTGTAAAATAGAAGAGAATAATAGCTGTCAATTCTATCACAAGGCTATTGAGGATAAAATGAAATAATTTTGGGGAAAAAATACTTAGCTTGGCACATAGCAATTCTTATAAAATGATTGTTCCTTTCCTTTCTCTTCCCAGTTTATTTGATGAAATTAAGAAGGGGCATGTAACAGAGATAATGGGGTCCTAAAGTTTTTTCAGACTTCATTGACATATCTCTTCCTACAGACATGTATGTTTGTAGAAGAGGGTACTCCAGTTTTACAGGGAGAATTATTTGTTTACAACTAGCTATACTAAACTATTTCAATAAATTTCTTTGCTTTGAACTATGTTAATTGACTACTAATGGCAAATGAAGTGACAGGGGGATTGTGCACTCTCATTCTAGAAGTTTAGATACAAACACTGTAATATGGGATAGTCACTTCCCAGGGACCCAATCTATGATCGAGTTAGGCAGGTGCTATACTGATCCTGGTAGTGATACCAAATCATTCTCCCTGAATTCTCAGGAAATATAGTGCCTACATCAAAATCTTCCAAATTCTTGCAAAAAATCTATTCCAAACCCTATCCTTAAACTGAGAACTTTAATATGTATGTTCATGTGCCCTCAAATCCCAGGCCACTCATTTCATGGACTTCTTCAACTCCCATGATTTATCTACATGCTACCTCAGCCACAATAGGATAATCATACCCTTGAACTCATAAACAACAATTGGTATATTTAACTGATGAGAAAGACTTAAGAAATTCTTTTGTCTGATCATAATCTATCATTCCATCTCTCCCTGTGCTTCACTCCTCCTAAACCTATGTTGTGCCCTTTCTGTGACCTTCAGTTCCTCCCTCCCTTAGTGCTTTCCCAGACCACCACTCTTCTGATGGATCTGTAGAGACCATGCCAACTTTCACTTTACAAATGAAGAGACTAAGACACAAAGAAGTTAAATGGTTTGACCAAGATCACACAGCTAGCAAGAGTCTGAGTCAGTACTTGAACCCAGAGTTTCATAGCTCCAAGCCATCTGCAACATTATGTTGTCCCTCTTGCTCCTATAAGAGTTAATAATTTCAATGTTAAACTGTGGTCTACTCTGAAATTGCTCTTCCTCCTTGTGCTAATGCCAAATGAAGATCTAAACTGCTCCTACCTTCTCCTTCTATTCCTATTTCTATTCTGAATTGCTCAAGGAAGTCACACCAACCATGCTGACTCCTTGGCAAATCTGTTCTCTAATCTCTAGTGGCCCTTCATATCCAAAAGGCAGTCCTTTCCCACATACTTATCACATTCTCCATAGGAACTGTTCTAAATTTCTTTTTAGCCTTTCATCGTCACTACCCTTTCCTTTCCAGCAGAAAACCTCACATTATTCTTTACTGAGAAAACTGAAACCATTTACCATTAGCTCCCTTTTCTCCTGTATTCTACACCTCAGAACACACCATGCTTCATTTTCTTCTCCTTTATTCTGATGAAGTGATTTTTTACTTGCTCTTTCCTAGCTGCCAACCAACAAGCCAGATTTCTCCTG
>JAJPUD010002193.1:38696-60597 GCA_023553655.1 Myrmecobius fasciatus | reverse complement strand
CTCTAATTTCTTTTCCATTATTATCAAAGAAAAATCAAATTATACTGACATTCTTTAAGGATACCTATAGTAGAAATATAGCTCTCACTAGTTTTCCTTTTTACCTTTTTATGCTTCTCTTGAGTTCTCTATTTGGAGGTCAAATTTTTTGTTCAGATCTGGTCTTTTCATTAGAAATAGGTGAAATTCTCCTGTATCATTGAATGACCATCTTCTTCCCTGGAAGATGATGCTCATTCTAGCTGGATAAGTATTCTTGGCTGTAATCCAAGTTCTTTTGCCTTTCGGAATATCTGATTCCAGGCCCTTTGATCCTTTAAAGTGGAAGCTGACAGATCCTGTGTAATTCTAATTACAGTTCCTCGGTATTTGAACTGTTTCTTTCTAGCTGCTTGCGATATCTTTTCCTTAGTGCAATAATCCTGAAACTTGGCCATGATATTCCTTGGGGTTTTAATTTTGGGGTCTCTTTCTGGAGGTGATCGGTGAATTCTTTCAATGCCAATTTTGCCTTCTGATTCTAAAACATCAGGGCAATTCTCTTTCATGATTTCCTGGAAGATAGCATCCAGGTTCTTTTTTTCATCGTGGCTTTCAGGGCGTCCGATAATCCTTAAATTGTCTTTCCTGGATCTGTTTTCCAAGTCAGTTGTTTTTCCTAGGAGATATTTCATATTTTCTTCTATATTTTCATTTTTTGTTTTTGTTTGACTGATTCTTGAAGTCTTATTGAGTCATTTACTTCTATTTGTTCAATTTTAATTTTTAAAGTATTATTTCCTTCAGTTATCTTTTTTAGCTCCTTTTGTAGCTGGCCAATTGAATTTCTTGATTCAATGTATTCTTTTTCCATTTTGCCAGTTTTATTTTTCAGTGAATTGTTGTCTTTTTCCACTTCACCAATTTTGTTTTTCAGTGAATTGTCTTTTTCCAATTCACCAATTTTGTTTTTCAGTGAATTGTTGTCTTTTTCCAGTTCACCATTTTTATTTTCCAGTGAATTGGTGATTTTTTCCAATTCACCAAATTTGTTTTTCAGTGAATTGTTTTCTTTTTCCAATTCACCAGTCCTATTTTCCAGTTTTTGATATTTCTGTTGCCCTGATCTCAATTTATTTCCCATATCTTCTTCTAGCTCTCTTTTGAGATTCTTAATGCAATCTTCCAGGTAAGCCTTCTGAAAGGGAGACCAACTTAAGTTTGCCTTTGTGGCTTCATCTGGGATTGTTTTCATAATGTCAGGATCTGGGGACTGTTCTATTTTTTCTCCGTAAAAGCTGTCTATGGTGAGAGCTCTCTTCTTCTTGCTCATGATTTAAAGTTGGGATATTGGTCAAAAGCAGAGAATACTGCAACAATTTGTATTTGCCCTGGGGCAGTTTGCCGAGTTGACTTCTGGTCTGAGGCTGGTCGGGCTAGATTCGCACTAGAACCACGTTTTCAGCTGTTCTCGAGCCACCCTTTACCAAAGGCAGATCTGTCAAAGCACCTGCCCGCAAGCAGAGCAAAGTGGCCCAGGCGTCTCCCAGGGGCTTCCTGGGTGCCTAAAATCCGCCCCTCTATCGCAGCCCTGACTTCCGCCCCGGCTGGAGTCTGATCGGCGATTTTCCCTGAGGCTAACCTTCTCCGGAGTTCTTTCAAGGGAGATTTTTGATAGAAGTGCATTGTAGTCCAAATGTTTGGCGGAGCCCTCACTCCAAAACCAGTTCGAAGGCTCACTTTGTCTGGGTCTGAGGGAAGGTCTCAGGAGTTCATAGAGAATGGTGTCTGCAGTTTGCCATCTTGGCTCCGCCCCCCCCCCATAAGGAATTTTCAAAATTAACTCTAATAACTCATAGATAGCTTTTTAAAGTATGCAGGGCACTGTCTATATATTTTCTGAAAGGTAGGCGCTATTATCATTCCCATTTTATAAATGAAGAAACAGGCATTGAAGGTCAAGTGATTTTTATGGTAGTATATAACTTGTAGGTATTCGCATTGAGGCTTTTCTGACTCCAACTCTTAACCACTGTCGTACTGCTTATATAAAAAAACAGTTCAGTGGAAGCTGGACAGTTTTTTACAAATGTTTATAAGTACTTAATATTTATATTCATCTGAATACACCCAACAATTTCTCATAAGAAATCCTAAATGTATGAAAATCAAAACATAGCCCACATTGTATATGTTAAAAATGACACACTAGTTCTTTAAGAGGAAAAGTATAGAAAATGTAAACTTAATAATTATTACTTGACAAGATGACATTTGAAAATTGTCTTGTAGTTATATAATCAATCCAATTTAAGATGTTTTAAAAATTCTGTATTTTGAAAAGTCACTCAATATTATCAAAACAAATCTGTTATTAAAAAAAATTATTTACAGTCTTCTCAATGCTAACTTAGCAACATTTTAAAGGCATAGCATAGCAAAAGTACAAGGTTCACAATGATAAAAAATACTGCATAAAAGTCTCCTAACTCACAATAATTGTAGAGTAGGAATTTATAAAAATAACAAAAATGGAACATAGAAAAAGTCAAGATTCACTCTCATCCATGTCTTTGTCTGGGTCTTGCTCTGCAGCATCCTTTTCTTGCTGCTGTTTCTTCCAAAGTTTGGCCATTGCCAGCAGTTTGAGATTGGGCTGGTTTGCGGCATCTTCTGGAAAGATATAGTCATAGTATTCTTCCCAGCCAGCATCAGACTATGAAGAGAGAAAATAAAGAAAATGGGATAGATATATTTTTAATATTTAACTTTCAGCCAGTTTAAGTGGGACACCTTCACAATGCATGGTCCCATTCTAATGCATTTTTTGGTAAGGGAACAATAACTTTGCTAGAGTTGCATAAAATTTGGGAGAGAGAATGTGGTTTATAAGTGAGACAAATAAGGGAAAAAAAATTCTAAGCATATGAGAATTTACTTATTTTTATCAAAAATCCAAAATCACAATCTACATAATTCTAATATCCAATTCAATAAGCATTTATTAAGTGCTTGTTCTATGCAAATCAAACTTAAATTCAAATTGCCTGGATTTAAACCTGTAAATATTGAAAGAGAAATCCAAAAGTGTGTACATATCAATTTATTTTTATACCAAATTGGTAACAATGCTAGATTTCGAATTCTTACCCCATCTTCTGCCTGTACTTTTCTTCTCTTCTTAACTTTCTCTGGCATGAGTTTGTCCACTCTCTCTTTATGAGATTCTGTCCCAAATTCATCTTCAAAATTTCGCCAGGATTCTAATAACATGAGTCTTTCTTCCTTCTCTTCACAGTTTCTCATAGTTTTGTTGGCTTCTTCATAAATTTGTCTGCATTTAGTTAAACTTTCTTCATTTCCTGCAGAGAGTTCAAACTGGGCAAAACTGATCCATACCTAGAAAAATGGAATCAAATTAAGTAGACAAACACTTAAATCACAACAAAATTCCATACAAAACAAGTGTAGATGATGGACTTAATTTCCAGTTAGCTCTACTTGGAAAAAAACCCAACAATTTCCTGTTTAGTAGTAGAAATGATACAATGACAAGAATCTACAGCAGTGACCCAAAAAGGTTAGTTACATAAATTCATTAGCATTTTTAAAGTCTTTTCAAAGTTGTGTATCTTTATAATATTGTTGCTACCTATCTCTTGAAAGAGGTGATAAGACTCAATATGCAAGAAACATACATTTTTGCATGGTCATTGTGGGAATTGATTTTGCTTCACTATGCCTATTTGTTACAATATCGAAATATAACTATTACTTTGGAAACATTTTTCTATTCTCAAACCTTAATAAGCCCACCAATGACTTTCTAAGTTTCTTTAAGCTCAATGTTATTTGTCATGTAATGCCCAGAGAAAATGAAGCAGTATAGAGATTAGAGATTTTTAATAGCTTGTTAGTGGAGAGTTGTAGTGGAGAGTTTGGACTGGCACCCATGTTAGCCAGCTGTGTACATAGGACTCTTGTCTCAAAGTATCCAACACCGAAGAGTTTGGAATCCATAATTATGTCTTAATGAGACTATTGTCTCAAAGCATCCAGCACTAGAGTGAGGCGCTCCAGGGACTCTTATAGGGCTCCGGTACTCAGAGAAACAAAGGCAGAAGGAGAGGTAGAGCACTAGGTGATGGAAGTTCCACAAAAGGACCATAAATTCAGTTCTGACAGATTGGGGGTATAGAGGAAGGATCATAAATTCTGATAAGGAGCTAGGAGACACTTGAGTCTGAGACCAGAAGGATATGCCCAAACATTAGAGATAAGTCTTCTGGAGTTTTATGAACTCTTTGGAATGCTAGTGACCAGAGCTCCCAATTAGCTCCTTAATTATCTCAGTCCTAATGGCCAGGAAGGGGAAGGGGTTGCCACTAGGTAGAATGAGGTACAACAATTCAGGGAAATTGAGGCAGAACAATTAAGGGAAACTGAGACAGGGGTACTATGGGAAAACATTCATAGGTCTCAACAACCTACTTGAAAAAGTTAAAATTTCAAAAGCACTTGGACTATACCTGATATACCTTAAAATCAATCTGGCAACAAAACTTTCAACTGCAAGATTAAAATATTTTTCTAACTTATAGACTATTGGCAAGCAAAAAGACTATTGGCTCTCTTCACTGTGCCACTTAGCTCCTAATCCATAATATAATGAATCCAAAATGTATCTTAATTGAACTTAACTACAATTACAATAAATTTCCCTTGCAAAGAGGGCCACAGAGAGAAGCAATTTTTATAGGATCATTAGAATTAGGTAAGGAGCTGAGGCGCAATATTATTTGAAGTCGAAGAGGGAGTTAGGAGAAAAGCCTGAATCTCAACTGGTTCTTCTAACTCCAAAGTCTAATATTTTGCTTTTACTAGTAATCTGGAGTTTGCTCATTGATATCTGAGGTATAAAATTTTCTGAAGCTAAATAGTAATTAAATGAAAGAAATAAACCATTTTTAAAAATAAAAAATATGCACATACCTTAACATGTTGTGTTCGTTGCAGTAGTCTTCTGTAAAGACTTCTTGTTTTTTCACATTCTTCTTGTTCAATTTCAAAATCAATGTAGGATTTCCAGAGCACCTAAATAAAGTAACCAGATATCTCTCAGTGTTTAAATTGAAAACAAACAAAAACAAACAAAAAACACCCTACAAAAAACAAACAAAAAAAAACCAACTAAAATATCATTAACACCTCTTTCCATATATTGTATGATTATTAACTAATTGAATAGTTAGACACATACATATACATGTTTACTAACTACACACACAAAAATACATAAAAGCTTCATAGAATAAAACTGACAAATATAAATATTCATTTTTGCATCTCTCTCAACTCAAGTGATTTAGCTCACCAGAACAAAGAAATTCTGGGATAAGCTAAGGCGTCTAGGCCTTTTCCATATGAGGAAACAGAACTTTCCTTTAGGAAAAGAGGGTAAATACTTTTGAAACATTTTTACCATCTGTTATGTGAATCCCCAAGAATAGTAAGAGTTTTGATTAAAATAATGGACTTATCCAATTAGATTTCCTTTTTGTTCCCATACACATAACTGAATATCAATAACATTTTTAGTACTAAGTAATACTAAGAAAATGCCCAAAACATAATTTAAGTTCTTCACCTCTGGCATATCTAAACGTGGTTGGCTAATGGCCAACTCATATATTGCGCGGGCTCTCTCAATATCTCCAAGAATTGTCTCTAACTCGGCAAATTTGATCCATGATGTACAATTTTCTGGTGCAAATTCCAGGAACTTTTCATAAAGCTTTCGACACCGGTCAAATTCTCGAAGTTGCAATTCCAATTCAATGTAGACTTTAAACAATTTGTTTTTGGGACACTTGCCAATAGAGGTTCCCTAGAAAATAAAATTAAAAGAATGACTACTTAAAAGTCTCTTGCTACTGCACAACAATAATCTGTGTGTCCTAAAGATTGCTGTGGATGAAACGAGTCTTGTCAGTTAGCAACATAAAGTATTTTCTTGTCCTGTGGCATAAAAAACTTATGAGGCCAACCTCTGATAGCAGCTTTAAGAAGTATCCAAGGAGGGGCAGCTAGGTGGCGCAGTGGATAGAGCACCAGCCCTGTAGTCAGGAGGACCTGAGTTCAAATCTGGTGTCAGACACTTAACATTCCCTATCTGTGTGACCCTGGGCAAGTCACTTAACCCCAACTGCCTAAGCAAAAAACAAAACAAGTACCCAAGGAAAATGGTCACATTCATTTGGATATAAATTCTGACTTACTTTGATTACATGATGATGAATGCTTAATTCTTTCCTAGCTTATTGGTAATTTTGCTTTCATGTTGTAAACTTTTTAAACTTCAGAAATAAGATAAGAAGCTAAAGTTGAATAAGGATTTGTTCATAAATGGTTTATTCCAAATTTCTTCTGTTTAACTCTATGGTTATAATATAGTCTTTATTATTTATTTTGTGGTGAGGCAGTCAGGATTAAGTGACTTACCCAGAGTCACAGTGATAGAGACTACATTTTTAAAAAAAAATTTAATTTAATTTTTTTAATTTGTAAAACAAATGCATAGGTAATTTTTCAACACTGACCCTTGCAAAGGTCTCTGTTACAAATTTTCCCTCCAACTCCCCACCCCTTCCCTTAGATGGCAGGAAGTCTAATATATGTTAATTATGTTAAAATATTTCACAGATCAAATATATGTATACATATTTATAGTTATCTTGCTTTACAAGAAAGGGAAAAAAAAAACCTGAGAAGGAAAACATAATGCAAGCAAACATCAAAAGAGAGTGTAAAAATGCTATGTTGTGGTCCAGACTCAGACCCCACAGGCCTCTCCCTGTGTATATGGCTTTGCTCATCCCTGAACAATGGGAACTGGTTTGAAATATCTCATTGGAGAGAACCATGTCCATCAGAATAGATCATCATATAGTCTTATTGCTGCCGTGTACAATGATCTCCTGGTTCTGCTCATTTCACTCAGCATCAGTTCATGCAAGTCTCTCCAGGCAGAAGCTACATTTGAACTCAAGTTTTCCTGACTCTAAATTTGGTGCTCTCTTCATTGTGCCACTTAGCTCCTAATGTATAATATAATGAATCCAAAATGTATCTTAACTACAATTACAATAAATTTGCCTTGCAAAGAGGGCCACAGAGAGAAACAATTTTTATAGGATCATTAGAATTAGGTAAGGAGCTGAGGTGCAATATTATTTGAAGTCGAAGAGGGAGTTAGGAGAAAAGCCTGAATCTCAACGGGTTCTTCTAACTCCAAAGTCTAATATTTTGCTTTTACTAGTAATCTGGAGTTTGCTCATTGATATCTGAGGTATAAAATTTTCTGAAGCTAAATAGTAATTAAATGCAAGAAATAAACTATTTTTTAAAATTTAACATTAGGAAATTATAAAAGTAGCTTTCAAATACTTCATTAGAGAAGTCAATCCTATTGGAAAAAGAACTACCTGCTGGTAGGGAAGATATACTCACATCTCCATAAACGACATTCAGAAAGTGAAGCATATACTGAGGGATAATTGGTTGTTGGTAACTGCAATATGGGCATAAATTAATTTTTTTCAGCTGAAATAGGTTTATTTGTATTAGTAAACAGAGTGACAGGCAACAGCATTGATTTTATTTAACTATTGAAGATAAACTTTGCCCTCTAGGTTTTTTGGATAATTTGTGGTCACTATAATATTGTTTGATCAATGCATAAAAAATCTTTCATGGTTTCACAATCTTCTACTAACTTACCAAAGCTCTTCTAGCAAATGGCAGATTCTTCTGTCTTATTTCAAATTGAGCATACAGTAACCATATTTTGGCAAAAGTGAACTGAAAAACATAAGCACAAAAATCCCCTATGTTAGAAGACTAAATTTAAATTATTTGTGAAAGAAGTACATAATTTTAAAAATAAATATTCTTGTTCCTCTGAAATAAATCTGTTGGAGCTAAAGGTGGTGAGGTACTTTGGTTACAATCAATTGCACTAAGACACAGTACTAGTATTTGCTACTTTAATACTCCAAAGTGCTACAATCTCATCAGTGGGGAGTATTCACTCCCTCTACTAATTCATACTAAACCTGTCTTCAATCAGTCTGTTCCCAAGCATTTGTTAATGCACCTACTAAGTGCCAAGCAGCATTGGGGATACAAAGAAGGCAAAGACACAGATCCTTGCTCTTAGGGAGCTTAGAGTCTAAAGGGACACTCAACATGCAAACAATTATGAACATGCAATACATATAAAACAGACAGGGGCAATCTCAGAGGAAAGGCATTAGTAATGGAGGAGACCAGGAAAGGTCTCCTAAAGGTGGGATTTGAGCTGAGTAATGATGAAAGTCAAGAGGAAGTGGTGAGTATGGAGAGCCATGTGAAGACCAACAATAAAGCACTGTTGCTGGATGTAACAGATAAAGAAGGAATTCAAAAGATAAAGATGTGAAGCAATTCCATTCAACATGGCATGGATAAGTAAGTGGAAATGGACAAGAGAGGACAGGACAGTATCTGGATATAGTAGTATAAAGTTTAGCTTGAACATAATTGACAGGAAGTAGCATGAAATCAGTTTAGAAAAACTGGTCAAAGCCAGAATATAAAATTCCTTGAATATCAAGTATAGTTTAGTATAGTGACAATGAGAAGCTACTGGAGTTTCTAAGGACTGTGATAAGATATAGGTGTTGGTTAGAGGGGAACTATATAGATTGGTGACTCACTATTTGAAGCCACAAGAATGAATAAGATTGTCAAAGGAAAAAAGACTACAGGCCTAAAACAGAACCCTGAAAGGTACTCAAACTCAAAGGAGGAAGAGAAATGGAGGAAGAGCCATACCTTTTTATGAGGAATCAATTTCAAACAAGCTTGATAGACCTGTCTGGTCCTCTCTGGATCCTATAAACAAAAATAGAAAATTTCAGAAAAAAAATTAGTCTTTTTTTGCAGCAGATTTTTAGTAATTCTAATTAAAATACACAACCTAAACCTAAATTATTTTCAGATATCTATGTTTTCAAACATTGACTTCATTTATGATAAAAAATAAAATAAAATACCTGAGTTTCTTTGAAGAGCTTTTTTCTTTAGCAGCAGAAATAAAACTGTTCAGTATTCTATGATCAATAATAAAATATGTCTTTAAGTATACATACATGTGTACACGTGTGCATACACATATAAGTTTTTGCTCAGATCATCAGAATACCAACTCCTACCTCCATGTCCCCTCTCAGCTTTTTTTATTTTTTTTTTTATTTTTTTGCTGAGGCAATTGGGGTTAAGTGACTTGCCCAGGGTCACACAGCTAGGGAATGTTAAGTGTCTGAGACCAGATTTGAACTCAGATCCTCCTGACTTCAAAGCTGATGCTCTATCCACTGCACCACTTAGCTGCCCCCTCATCTCCCCTCTCTTCCATTCCCACCTCAGGTAAATTAAACAAATGACTTTTCTTGCATATATCACCTGATATGCATTTCAAATAGAAATTTATAAGAAAATCCAAGAAAGCTATATATAATTAAATAAAGTCTTACTTAGGTTGATTTATTCATCTTACATATCAAGTGGCATCACTCTACAGATCAAGAGAAAAGAACTTTGTGTGTTCTACAAACAGGAAGGTTTAGGAATACTATACGATAAATATGAAATAATCACGAACTTGAAGGTCACTATCTTATATATAGTATGGGCTTCCTGGCAGCTAGAGCATTATTCTCCAGTTTGAAGGAGGCTAATCTAAACCCTAGGGAGATGGGAAGCCATGAATTCCATCTATGCAATTCTTCCTGTTCCTTTTACCTTTGCCTCCAACTCTTCATAAAGTGCATAGTTGATCCAGAGATATATATAGCGCTTCCAATGCCTCTTCTCTTGGATAGGGGGCACGTTGGCAATGGCTCTTTCATATACCTCCCGCACAGTGTCTGGTTCTGCATCACTTTCCACCAATCGCAAATAATCAAACCAGGCATCATAATTGTGTGGATTGGCCTAAGAAGAAAAAGAGTTCCAAAATCCACCATAAGCTATACTCTATCTCATTACGAAGACAGGGAGTGGTGAGGGATTCTCAAGGTTTTCTAGGCAACATGGTCTTAACAGTCAGAATTTATACAGTTACTATTTCTGAAGGCTTTCAGAACATATCTGAAGAGTTCTGACTTTTTTCTTGGAAAATTCCTGAGAGATTTAATAAATAAGGGTTAAAGAAAGCACCTAATATTACAGACTCCATGAATGGCAAAACCGGGGCCAAAGTCAAGGTTTACATATATATATATATATTTTTGCTTTGTTATTTTAAATAAGAGGTAACACACTATGAGGAAATTCACAGAATTTCAGATTTGGAAGGAAAAGACTTTAGGAGCTATTAAGTCCAACCCATATCCAAAAAAGAATTTCCACTAAAATATATCTGACAAGTGGCCATCTAGTCTTAGCCTAAAGATGTTTAGTGAGGGGAAAAGACCATTAATTGATAATTTTTTCCTGATAATGAGCATAAATTCTATTCTTTATTCATGGTCCTACAATCTGGGAGAAAAACATATCAAGTCTAATCTCTTGAAAAATCATGAATGTTCTTCAAAGACATGATTAGGCCCCAGGCCAATTTTGAGTTTTCTCTTCTCTATTCCTTCAACCAATCTTCCCACAGCATGGATTCAAGGTCCTTCACTATTGTGGTTTTCATCCTCTATAAAGTATTCAATTTTTAGATATCATTCCTAAACTGGGGTGCCCAGAAACTAACACAAAAGTCTAGGTATGATCTGAGGACAAAAATCAGTGTTTTTGTTATAAACATCTTTTTATTCCTAAAAATGATGCTTCTCTAAACATGCCCAAGATCCTGTTACCTTTTTTTGGTTTCTACCTATTATATAATACTTAACTTATACTGAGTCTGTAATCCACAAAAACACTTAGATCTTTTTCAGATACTGCCAACTATGAGTTTCTTATTTTGTGTTCATGAAATCAATTTCTTTAGCAAGTTTTACCAGTGCTGTTTGCTTTTACATAACGTATTTGTAAAATGGCATCTGCTCACATTCCAGAATTGAATTTTCCCTTTCAAGAGTTAAACACAAACAATGGATACAAAGACTGTGTTTCACAATAACACTAAATTCTTCTGTTGAAAGAAAAGAATAATTTGTTCTCTGGAACTGTTAACTGGCTTTTGAGTTTGGAAGAAAGAAATTTATTTAGTGACTCCTGCTCAGAAGGGAGAGACAGGACAGACAGGCAACTGGGGTTAAGTGATTTGCTCAAGGTAGCCTAGCTGGTAAGTGTCAAATGTTTGAAGCCAGTTCTAGATTCCAGAGCCAGTGCTATCTACTACACAATTTAACTTTGCTGCCCCTGGAAGCTAGTTTTTAAAATATAAATATAAGCTTTTAAGTTTCTTGGTTAGACCAATATAATTTTTCTCAATTTAAATTAAAACTATTTACAATATATGAAAAGGCAATGGAACTGCGTCTTTGGTAGAAATAATAATTCAGGGACGCAAGCTAAAAGAAGGGATGTAGAATATTCTTTTCTAGAACATCTTTCTGAAACGTCTTTGAATGGGAAAAAATAATGGAGATTATATGCAGTATAAAAGATCATGGGACTGAAAAAGCCCTTTTAGACTAACTTTCAAAAATCACTTTAATTGTATTGAAAATTCAAATTCACCAAATATCTACACAGTAAAAAATACCACCAGGCTAGAAAAGACACTTGGTATACAAAGATGAACAATGAGATAGTCTTGCCCTTAGGGAATTTAAGACATAGTAAAATGATATTTCTTAAGAAATGATAAAAAAAAGTTTTCCACACTTACACCAATAATTGTAAAGGAACATAGAAAATGAATAAAGCTCAAAGAGAAGTCAGAGTAGCCTGAAAGAATCAAATATGGAGGTATCAAAATTATCAACTATATTAGGGAGTAAAGAAGATTTCATTAAGTATCACGATAGATATATCTTAAAATATACAATATATCACAGTGAAATATATAGCATAAGTATAAAATAAAGTAAACATCAGGTAATTAGAAAGGAAGGCATTAGATGTCAGGAGGTAAAGAAAGGTAAAGAAAGGCTTTCTGTAGAATGTAGAATTGAATTGCATCTTGAAGACAGACTATTCTATGAAGAAGCAGTGAGGAGGAAGTACAGAAATGGGGAATGAATGGCCAGTGCAAAGGTCCAGGGACAGCATGTGCGAGTACATACATACCCTAGAATGGGGCAGGAAGAAGGGGGACAAAATAAAAAATGCAAAGCAGAGAACAAAAGAATACCTACAAGGAAGCAAAGAAAAGATGGGCAACTTTGAAAACTATGTGTAGTATTTGTAATATAGGTTTTCTTGAAATGAGAATTTATGCTATATACTGAATCCTCTCATGTTCTGTGTATATGGCAATTCTTTTTTCTTTTTTTATTCTTAAGTTTAAAATAAATTTTGAAACTTGAAAGAAAATAAAATAGGACTTTAAATATACTTTAGAGAGAGGAGAAACCTGAGGGAGGGATATCAATTAGGGAGCCATTGCAATAGTGCAGATAACAAGTGGTGGTTTTAGCATTTCTAGCTAACATCCAACTCTTTTTTTCTCTATTCACACAACCACCAAATTGTTAGTGCCCAATTCTATCAAATTACATTGAAAATATTTTCTCCATTTATATAATAAATCTAAGTGTTGCCTCCTCTATACCCTAACAACTTTCACAGGTGCCTGCCACATATGAGACCCTTAATAAAAGTCTGTGCATTCAATGATTTTGGTCTTTATATCTCTAGTGCCCAGATCTACATAGCAGATACTTAAGATAAATGGCCCTTGAAGATAAAAAGGATCAAGAAAAAAGAGACTGTCAATAATGTTGAATGATACATGAAGGTCAAAGAGAATGGAGATGAAGAAAAAAGCCACTGGATTTGACAACCCAAATTTTGACTAGGAGGTCAGTGGAGGGGAAAAAAAAAAAAAAAGCAGTTTCAGTAGCATGGTTAGTCAGCAAATAAACCAGATGACAGAGATTTATGACATGAAAAGATGGAGGGAAATGGAGGTAATAAGTGAGTGTGGATTAATTACTCTTTGTAGAAGAAGTTGCCAACGATTGGGAAGAGACAGAGGATTAAAAGGATAACAGATTGAAGATACTGCTTTTGGAAGGAAAAGGGAGACCTAAATATGACTGGAGAGAGAGAGAGGAAGGAACCAGTAGAAAGCAAAAATTGAAAAGTTGGGGATAAAGAGAGGACACTGTTAATGGAGGAGTTTATTGGGAAAGAGTGAAGGAATGGGGTGAGATCAAGAGCTTTGGCAAAGAGGATGTCTTTAAAATCCTCCAATGGTAGAGAGAAGGAGGTGCAATAGGAGGTTTTGAAGCTTTGATGAGGGAATCTGAGAGCTCTCTTCCAAAGAACTTAAAACTTTTAATTACATGAGGTAGAATTAAAGGATTTTGAAGAGAAGTTTTGAACAGCTGCTAAGGTGAATATGAAAGAGAATCAATATGAAAGAAACAAAAATATTGTTGTAGAGTAGCAAGAACCCACGCAGTTGAAGATAGACAGCATGAACTAGAAATCAACCTAATCCAACAATTTCATGGCTTCCTTCAATAGTATTCTGCTGCCTAGGAAAAGAACAGAGAAGACATTACTGCAGGTATACTCACCTTCACCTCCTCTTCATATTGAAATCTCCGTTTGCTCACAATGATGTCTTCAATACCTCGCCTATCTCCAAATTTCTTTTCAAAGATTGTGTAATTTTTAAAAAGTTCTTGGGCTTCTTGCTTTGAAATTCTGTCCAGAGCATATTTATAGATCACGCGTACCCTTTCAAACTATAAAAAAAAAAAAGCTTCAATCCAAATGCTAATATATATATATATATATATATATACACACATATATGTGTATATATATATATATTTTTATTAAAGCTTTTTATTTGCATAACATATGTATGGGTAGTTCCTCAACACTGATCTTTACAAAGCTTTCTGTTACAAATTTTACCCCAGTCCCCTCCCCTCCCCTAGATGGCAGGAAGTCCACTACATGTTAATTATATTAAAATACTTGACAAGTTGTATATATGTATACATATTTCCATACTTATCTTGCTGTGCAAGAACATCATATCTACATGAACAAAAAATATCTGAGAAAGGAAACACAATGCAAGCAAACATCAATAGAGATCATGGAAATGATATGTTGTGGTTCACATTTCATATCCCTCTCTCTGGGTGTATATGGCTTTGTTCACTGAACAATTGGAACTGGTTTGAGACACCAAATGCTAATATATTTTAATAATTATTTCTTATCTCATTTAAAAGAACTTTAAAAATGTACATGATACATAATTACTATTTCAATGCTGAGGTTTGAATGTGATCAAAATTACATATTGATGCAAGATTCTTTTCTTCAATAATTCAGTTGGAATGCCCTCACCAATGCCATATATACAGATTGACCTACTGCCTCTAAGAACCTAGACATTTTTAATGAGTTGTTACGGCCAAAAAAAAAAATTACCAATTGATAGTGGAAGTCAGGTTTCTGATGATAAGCCACTAAATTTAGCTTGGTTGATTCTTAGAAGACAGGCATACAAGATTAACAGGCTCAAATCTAAAGTCCTTCCACCTCAGTAGCATCTTTAAGAATGCATGCTTTTAACAGCATAATCTTTGACACAAGCACCACATTGCCACCAGCCATATGAGGTAAGATTTCAGTGAGAGTTTGCTGCCAGATTAAATCACCTCTTTGCAACATCAGTCAAAACCTTGAATATACTCCCCTTTTTTAATGACTGATGTGCCTTTTACTGTCTGTCACCAACTTACTTATTCTATTATTGCCCTTTATGAATCCTCCAATATAGGTGTAAGCCCTTCAAGTGTGGAATTTTACCTTGGTGCCTTTGATTAATCTGAGTGTATCCATTTCTCAAAGGCCCAACTCAAGCCTTTCCTTTCCAACCCAGTCCTCAAGGATCATTTCCCCCTCTAATTTCCTCCATCTCTTACTGTCTAAACTACTCCTCTCTCTTCACTTGAGAGATGCTGACTTTATGGCTTAGTAAATAATTTCTAGGGGCAGTTAGGTGGCGCAGTGGATAGAGCACCAGCCCTGAAGTCAGGAGGACCTGAGTTCAAATGTGACCTCAGACACTTAACACTTCCTAGCTATGTGACCCTGGGCAAGTCACTTAACCTCAATTGCCTCAAAAAAAAAAAAAAAGATAAAATAATACAAAATGGACATCTAATTAGTATGTATAGTAATCTTATAAAAGTCTTTCTGCATAATATACAGAAATTGAAAATATACTTACTTCTTTCTGATTTTCTTCAAATTTTGCAAAGGCTACATAGAGATGTTCATCCATATGCTCATCTCCAAAGAATTCCACGGCTCTTTCATATACTTTCCTTGCATGAGCAAAGTAGCCATGTTTTTCTTCAAAGCGAGCATACTTGATCCAATTCTTAACATCAGGATGCACAAGGACAAGTACAGAGGAATTAAGGAAACACTAGCCAGTATGTTGGTGGAAATTTTTCTAAGTCTAATCATTAGAGGAGCCCAAAGGAAATCACCAAAAGTTATAAATGCCCAAATATGCCTTAAAGCATGGTTTCTTAAATTTTTTTTTTTTTTTTTTTTTTTTTTTTTTGACAAGGATTACTCCTCTCCTTTCCTTGCCTTTGCAGACTGGAAAAAAAAAAAAAAAAACGTATGGATGGGCTCCCCCCATAAATGGCCTTGAATAAAAGACAAAGAATTGCTCACCATTCATATTAAAATACAATTTTCAAATTTTTAAATTTCATGGACTTTAGGTTAAAAATTTCTGGTTTAAGTCTCTCTAATGAAGACTTCATTTCTCAAATGTATATGGAACTGGGGAAGGTAGGTGGCACAGTGGATAGAGCATCAGCCCTGAGGTCAGGAGTACCTAAGTTCAAAACTGGCCCCAGACTCTTAACATTTCCTAGCTGTGTGACCCTGGGCAAGTCACTAAACTCCAACTGCCTCAGCAAAAATAAAATAAAATAAAATAAGAAAAAATATATGTAACTAAGTCAATTTCCCCAACTGATAAATGATCAAAAGATATGAACTATGCCTAAAGGGCTGTAAAATCATTCATGTCCTTTGATCTAACAATACTTGTACTAGGCATGAATCCCAAAAGAGATTTTAAAAATTAAAAAAAAAAAAAAAAAGAAAAGAAAAAAGACTTATATGTACAAAAAATATTTATAGCAGCTCTTTTCTCATGGAAAAGAATTGGAATTTGAGGGATGTCCATCAATTGGAGAATGGCTGAATAAATTATGGTATGTAATTATGATAGATATTATTATTGGATAAGAAATGATAAGGACATTCTCAAAAAAACCTAGAAGATCCTCCATGAGCTCAAGAAAAGTGAAATCTACTGTGTATAAAGTAATAGCAATGTTGTATGATAATGAGCTGTGAATGACTTTGCTATTCTCAGTAACATAATGATCCAAAACTACTCTGAAGGACTTATGATAAAAAATGCTATCCATACCCAGAGAAAGAACTGATTGTGTCTGAATACAGATTGATGCAGTTTTTTTTTGGTTACTTTGTAGTTTTGGGGGGGGGGGTTTTGGGGGGGCAGGGAGATGGAGATCTACATTTTCTTTTACAATATGACTTTTATGGAAATATTTTGCATAACTTCATACTTGCACACTCCTCAATGGGGAGGGGGGAGAGAATCTGGAACTCAAAGTTTTAAAAATAAATGTTAAAAACTGTTTTACATATAACTGGAAAATAAAAAATATTAAATTAAAAAAATTTTTACAAAAGGAATTTCTGCTTCATGGAGAAAAACCTACCACAGATTTATCATTAAACTTAAAATGTAACCAAAGAAGATAACCAAGAATGATAGATAGAATGGGCTCATTCTATCTATCACAAATATGAATAAGATTTTTCTAATATGAATCAGGGAAAAGCATTTGAAAAGAGACTATATTTTCTGTTTAAAGCAGCATAGCTGATGGCATATGATCAAAAGCACTGACTTTTGAACTGAATATTCAAATCCTAAGCTCTGCCATTTAATAACTAGAACACCTAGGGCACTCTTTTTATGAGCTTGTTTCCTTATTTGTTAAGAAGAGATAATGATTGTGATACTACTATAGTACTACCTGTTTTAAAGAGTTACCTTAAGAAAAATGTTTTGTCAGTGATTAAACAATCAATCACGTTATAAAAAAGAATAGTAATAAAATGAATACCTTGAAAATATCAGCAAGAATTACTCAGAAATGTTTTTCTTTGCCTTAAAAGAGCACCATCTGTTAAAAATATATTGGCTACAAAGTACATAAAATCTATCTCCTTAAAAGGCTTATCCAGAAAATAAAAGCTACCAAGTATAAGCAAGACCTACCTAAGGGACACATGGCATATATAATAAATTTTTAAAGGATAAAACCTTTTCAAAGGATATATCTTTCATAAATGCTACGTGCCCGATCCACCTCTTTATATCTCAGTTCAAAGTTGATATAGGAGTGCCAGGCTTGTTCCTCAGGCTGCCATTCCATCCAGCGTTCAAAAACCTGCCGGCCTCCAGCAATATTTCCCAACATTTCCTCCATATAAGTGTATTTATACCTATAACAGAATCATTCCAAGATAACACTTGGGGTCAAAATTATTTAGGAAAAAATAAACCTTGCAGATTTTTTATTTATTCATGTTTTTAATGAGAGGGGGACCTAAGGTTTATTGTCCAAAGGGTGAAATAAAACAATACTATCTCTGATTAAAATATCCTTTTCCAGAAAAGATCAAACATTTGAAAAGTAGTTTAAAAATCTGTGTTTCAATAAGAAGTTCTTTTATATAAAAGTGAAACACGTTTGTTAATCTAATAAGTGACATAAAAACAACTCATGCTATCATAATCTTACCAGAACTGGTTGACCCGAGGAAGAGTAGTGATGGCCCGATCCCAGATATTTCGGGCATGATTTACTTGGCGATTTTTCATCTCCATTTCTGCATATTTTAGCCAAAGAGTGATATTTCGATAGTCGACATCCAAGGCACGCTCGTATATGGAACGGGCTCTGCAAGGTAACATTTTTTTGGGGGGGGAGGGGGAAAGTATATAAAACTTAATCACATTTTAGGTAACTATCTGAAAGAACATATAACAATTGAAATATTCACCTTACTAATGCAGATGTATAATAGTACTGTACTTGTACAACCAAAATTTTTCAACTCTGCTAGTTTATTTCATTACTACATATGAAATGATGTTCTTAGATTTACCTTTGAATTTCCTTTAGACTCTCTTCCCATTGTGCATATTTTATCCAGTTGCTAATCACAGTTCTATTCTTCCTTATATTGTCCTCAAAAGTCTGGAGGAAAGAGAAAAGAGTCAACCCAAATAAAACCATTAATAGTGAAATACTTTGGCTCAATTTTTAGACTAACAAAAATAATTCATTTAAATTTAACTCACAAGACATCACATTCTAAAACTTCTGAAGATGAAATAACCTATGAAAGGAGATAGGTACTCTGAACAAATCCTTATTAAACTAAATGCCATCAGAGAGACAAGAAAAACAGCAGAGTATATCCAATCATTAACAGTGCTTTAAAAATCTTAATGCTTATACATTATAATCATGGTAATACCTAAACAGATTCTATTTGGCACACATTTAAGTAATTATTTGTTAAAAAATTATTGCAAAGATGACATTAGTAAAAACATTTAAATTAAAGAAGATATTACATAAAAACCTTAGCATTTAATGAATAAGACTAAACAATCTTCTGGTGCATTTATAGAAGGCAGAGTCTGCAGAGCTTCTTTTTGAAAGAATAAGAGCATTCTTTTTGAATGCATTGAAAAATGCATTGTAATCAGCATATCGTCTCTCTAGTTACCAATATTGTTTAGGGTCTTAACATTTAAAAAAAATATTATTACGATCTCATTCCTTTGGTATACTGAATTCATTTTGGTTGTATAACAAAAGAAATAAGGCGATGTTATTTATATAGACAAAATTTAGTTAGCTAACAATTGTGATGAAATTAACATCTTAAGAGGCCACAGATTATTAGAATTCATTAGTGCCAGAAAAATCATTGATTTTAAGGTCAGTCTTAGCTATGTGATTCTGATTAAGTCACTTAAGGTTTAAGAGACTTGGTTTCTTCATCAGTAACATAGGGATATACTGGGAGCTAGGTATAATGGTTTGAGTGCTGGGTCTACAATCAGGTAGATCCAAGTTCAAATTTCACCTCAGACAGTTGCTAGCTTTATAATCTGAGTAAGTCACTTAATCTCTAAATTTCTACAACTGAAAAATGGGGAAATTAAGAGTACCTCTCTCCCAAGCTTGGTGTGAAGATCAAATGAGATAATATTTGCAAAGTGCTTAGTAGAGAGACTGGTACTTAGTCAGATCTTAATAAATGCCTGTCTCCTTCTCCTTTGCCTTGTACTACCTATTTCACAAAACATTCTATAAGGAAAGTAGTTGTAAATCTTATGTCAGCTATTAACAATACCCATTTTAGTCTCTCTAATCACAATGCACAGAAACTTATCAAACACTTAATCAATAATCTTTATAGCACTCCCCTGGAAGAACTGAAGTATATTTTTTATTTACCTTTCTTTTCCTTAGTTTATAATCATTTAATTCTTCTTCATCTGTGATTTTCTGCTGAGGAGGTGGTGGAAGAAGCTCAAGCTCTCTTTCTTTAGCTTCTCTTAAGAGCTGTTCAGCAGTGATCTGTATTTCAGCAGGAGCTTTGTTTTTCACCTTAAAAATGAAAAAGATCTATTTTTGGTTTCTGCATTTTACTATACAAATTATTTCAAACAAATTCACTCTACAAATAAAAATTCATATAACAGTTATTTCTGTAAATGATTTGAGTACGTACATACATACACATATAAGAAGATACCCTAGTTGGGAGATTGGTTTTGCTTCTTTATGAAATTATAAATAATGCTTTACTGCTTCTACCTTACTTTTATCTTAAGGGAAAGTTAACAGTAAAATTAGTAGTATATACTTGTGGCTTAGGATAATAATAAAATTTGACACTGGAGGCAATACTTTGAATGTAATTTTCATGTGATATTTTGTTTTTAAAAATACACATCATTTTTTAGTCAAGTTTACAAGAAACTTTAGATAGGACTCATTACTGTTAGAGTTATGCTCTGAAACATATACTTATGTCTAAAGCCATATTTAAAAGAGGAACCAAAGATGTGAATTGAAACACTTCTTTGCCACTTGCTGTGTGGCCTTGAGCAGGACCTCAGGCTCTATTTCCTTTAGTTGTAAAGTGATGATGATAACAATCACACTGCTTGCATTGGGGGGATGAAATAACATAATGATATGAAAACATTTTGCAAACTTTAAGTTGGAAGTAAATATATTTGAAAGATAAACTTTATTTAGTTCGAACTTATAACTGAATAATTTTAACATCCAATATCATGAGCAAGGGGGAGAAGAATAAGATCACTTTGAATGGAAATCATCAGTTTTCTTGTTAAGATAACAACTGTTTTGTGTAGTTTCCCCGTTTGCAAGAGAAACACAGGGGAAAAGAACATAATCCATTTTTTTTTAATGTTTAGACTTGTAAAAGCTGTTCCAAATATCTGTATCTGTGATTTTAAAGAAGTGGCAATATGGAAATAAGACTGGAGCCTAAAGGCCATTACAAATTTCCTAATGTTTACATGGTTGTCCCTCTCCATAAAAGAACATTACTTGATAAAAGTGGGCTCGCTGTACCAAAAACTCCCTTACTGGAGTTTGCACACATGCAAAATCAGTAAACCCCCAGAAGACAGTTCTTTGGCATTTGAACAGTGGAATCATTGCGTGGAGTCGCAAATGCTGGGCTGTAGGTTCTTTTGTTAGATGACTAGTAATTACAAATTCTTCGTGGTGACAAGCAAAGAGAAACACTTAATAATATTAAAATGATGTTGATGCTCAACGATCAGAGTTATTAATCTAAAATAACTTTCACGTAATAAAGCCCCCGGGCCAAGGTTCTCCGTGAAGCTGGAAATAAACGTTTGCTGTGTTGGGGGCACGCTTCCTCTGTAATCCATGCCTCCAAAGGGTTCCGATTCACAGATGCTTTCTTCCCATTCCCTTCCCGGAACTGCACAACCAGGTAGAGGGATTACAGACACCCATCAACAGCCTTTCCCTGTCCTCTCCCCCTCATTTGCAGACAAGCTCCGGGACAGTGTCACTCCTACCTTAGCCACTTTGGGGATCCGCTGCTTTCCGGCCGCAGTGGAGGCTGCCATATTTGCGTGGATGTGCCCCCGAACCCTTCAAAACCGGCTCCAATCCTTAAGTTGTGCCCTTTAAGATCCCTGAAACTGCCCGGACAATAGCCTGACCAGGCAACTCCAAACCGGAACCAGAAACGGAACTGTCGTCATGGAGACGTAACCTTTTACCTTTAGACACCACGTGACGGAAGGGACGCCGGTTCGTAGTAACCGGCGTTTGGCGTCTGTCCTGGAGTCAGACCAGAGAGAACTGTAGCTGGGGTGAGTCAAGTTAACCAGGATTTAGTTCTGGGAAGTGGAGGGTTTGCACGTATTCTAATTATGGTGTGCTCTCTCTGGTTTAGGGCCAAGGGATTTGGGTGTCAGGGAGAATCTTTACAAGTAATTCACGTAAAAGGTGTCTTGCTCTGAAACCTGAAACAGAGATCTGCTGCCTCCGGGGGAGGGGAGAAAAGC
>JAJPUD010002193.1:14425-28696 GCA_023553655.1 Myrmecobius fasciatus | reverse complement strand
GGCACAACTTAAGGATTGGAGCCGGTTTTGAAGGGTTCGGGGGCACATCCACGCAAATATGGCAGCCTCCACTGCGGCCGGAAAGCAGCGGATCCCCAAAGTGGCTAAGGTAGGAGTGACACTGTCCCGGAGCTTGTCTGCAAATGAGGGGGAGAGGACAGGGAAAGGCTGTTGATGGGTGTCTGTAATCCCTCTACCTGGTTGTGCAGTTCCGGGAAGGGAATGGGAAGAAAGCATCTGTGAATCGGAACCCTTTGGAGGCATGGATTACAGAGGAAGCGTGCCCCCAACACAGCAAACGTTTATTTCCAGCTTCACGGAGAACCTTGGCCCGGGGGCTTTATTACGTGAAAGTTATTTTAGATTAATAACTCTGATCGTTGAGCATCAACATCATTTTAATATTATTAAGTGTTTCTCTTTGCTTGTCACCACGAAGAATTTGTAATTACTAGTCATCTAACAAAAGAACCTACAGCCCAGCATTTGCGACTCCACGCAATGATTCCACTGTTCAAATGCCAAAGAACTGTCTTCTGGGGGTTTACTGATTTTGCATGTGTGCAAACTCCAGTAAGGGAGTTTTTGGTACAGCGAGCCCACTTTTATCAAGTAATGTTCTTTTATGGAGAGGGACAACCATGTAAACATTAGGAAATTTGTAATGGCCTTTAGGCTCCAGTCTTATTTCCATATTGCCACTTCTTTAAAATCACAGATACAGATATTTGGAACAGCTTTTACAAGTCTAAACATTAAAAAAAAAATGGATTATGTTCTTTTCCCCTGTGTTTCTCTTGCAAACGGGGAAACTACACAAAACAGTTGTTATCTTAACAAGAAAACTGATGATTTCCATTCAAAGTGATCTTATTCTTCTCCCCCTTGCTCATGATATTGGATGTTAAAATTATTCAGTTATAAGTTCGAACTAAATAAAGTTTATCTTTCAAATATATTTACTTCCAACTTAAAGTTTGCAAAATGTTTTCATATCATTATGTTATTTCATCCCCCCAATGCAAGCAGTGTGATTGTTATCATCATCACTTTACAACTAAAGGAAATAGAGCCTGAGGTCCTGCTCAAGGCCACACAGCAAGTGGCAAAGAAGTGTTTCAATTCACATCTTTGGTTCCTCTTTTAAATATGGCTTTAGACATAAGTATATGTTTCAGAGCATAACTCTAACAGTAATGAGTCCTATCTAAAGTTTCTTGTAAACTTGACTAAAAAATGATGTGTATTTTTAAAAACAAAATATCACATGAAAATTACATTCACAGTATTGCCTCCAGTGTCAAATTTTATTATTATCCTAAGCCACAAGTATATACTACTAATTTTACTGCTAACTTTCCCTTAAGATAAAAGTAAGGTAGAAGCAGTAAAGCATTATTTATAATTTCATAAAGAAGCAAAACCAATCTCCCAACTAGGGTATCTTCTTATATGTGTATGTATATATGTACTCATATCATTTACAGAAATAACTGTTATATGAATTTTTATTTGTAGAGTGAATGTGTTTGAAATAATTTGTATAGTAAAATGCAGAAACCAAAAATAGATCTTTTTCATTTTTAAGGTGAAAAACAAAGCTCCTGCTGAAATACAGATCACTGCTGAACAGCTCTTAAGAGAAGCTAAAGAAAGAGAACTTGAGCTTCTTCCACCACCTCCTCAGCAGAAAATCACAGATGAAGAAGAATTAAATGATTATAAACTAAGGAAAAGAAAGGTAAATAAAAAATATACTTCAGTTCTTCCAGGGGAGTGCTATAAAGATTGTTGATTAAGTGTTTGATAAGTTTCTGTGCATTGTGATTAGAGAGACTAAAATGGGTATTGTTAATAGCTGACATAAGATTTACAACTACTTTCCTTATAGAATGTTTTGTGAAATAGGTAGTACAAGGCAAAGGAGAAGGAGACAGGCATTTATTAAGATCTGACTAAGTACCAGTCTCTCTACTAAGCACTTTGCAAATATTATCTCATTTGATCTTCACACCAAGCTTGGGAGAGAGTTACTCTTAATTTCCCCATTTTTCAGTTGTAGAAATTTAGAGATTAAGTGACTTACTCAGATTCACAAAGCTAGCAACTGTCTGAGGTGAAATTTGAACTTGGATCTACCTGATTGTAGACCCAGCACTCAAACCATTATACCTAGCTCCCAGTATATCCCTATGTTACTGATGAAGAAACCAAGTCTCTTAAACTTTAAGTGACTTAATCAGAATCACATAGCTAAGACTGACCTTAAAATCAATGATTTTTCTGGCACTAATGAATTCTAATAATCTGTGGCCTCTTAAGATGTTAATTTCATCACAATTGTTAGCTAACTAAATTTTGTCTATATAAATAACATCGCCTTATTTCTTTTGTTATACAACCAAAATAAATTCAGTATACCAAAGGAATGAGATTGTAATATTTTTTTTAAATGTTAAGACCCTAAACAATATTGGTAACTAGAGAGAGGATATGCTGATTACAATGCATTCAAAAAGAATGCTCTTATTCTTTCAAAAAGAATTCTTATTCAAAAAGAAGCTCTGCAGACTCTGCCTTCTATAAATGCACCAGAAGATTGTTTAGTCTTATTCATTAAATGCTAAGGTTTTTATGTAATATCTTCTTTAATTTAAATGTTTTTACTAATGTCATCTTTGCAATAATTTTTTAACAAATAATTACTTAAGTGTGTGCCAAATAGAATCTGTTTAGGTATTACCATGATTATAATGTATAAGCATTAAGATTTTTAAAGCACTGCTAATGATTGGATATACTCTGCTGTTTTTTTTGTCTCTCTGATGGCATTTAGTTTAATAAGGATTTGTTCAGAGTACCTATCTCCTTTCATAGGTTATTTCATCTTCAGAAGTTTTAGAATGTGATGTCTTGTGAGTTAAATTTAAATGAATTATTTTTGTTAGTCTAAAAATTGAGCCAAAGTATTTCACTATTAATGGTTTTATTTGGGTTGACTCTTTTCTCTTTCCTCCAGACTTTTGAGGACAATATAAGGAAGAATAGAACTGTGATTAGCAACTGGATAAAATATGCACAATGGGAAGAGAGTCTAAAGGAAATTCAAAGGTAAATCTAAGAACATCATTTCATATGTAGTAATGAAATAAACTAGCAGAGTTGAAAAATTTTGGTTGTACAAGTACAGTACTATTATACATCTGCATTAGTAAGGTGAATATTTCAATTGTTATATGTTCTTTCAGATAGTTACCTAAAATGTGATTAAGTTTTATATACTTCCCCCCCCCCCCCAAAAAAATATTACCTTGCAGAGCCCGTTCCATATACGAGCGTGCCTTGGATGTCGACTATCGAAATATCACTCTTTGGCTAAAATATGCAGAAATGGAGATGAAAAATCGCCAAGTAAATCATGCCCGAAATATCTGGGATCGGGCCATCACTACTCTTCCTCGGGTCAACCAGTTCTGGTAAGATTATGATAGCATGAGTTGTTTTTATGTCACTTATTAGATTAACAAACGTGTTTCACTTTTATATAAAAGAACTTCTTATTGAAACACAGATTTTTAAACTACTTTTCAAATGTTTGATCTTTTCTGGAAAAGGATATTTTAATCAGAGATAGTATTGTTTTATTTCACCCTTTGGACAATAAACCTTAGGTCCCCCTCTCATTAAAAACATGAATAAATAAAAAATCTGCAAGGTTTATTTTTTTCCTAAATAATTTTGACCCCAAGTGTTATCTTGGAATGATTCTGTTATAGGTATAAATACACTTATATGGAGGAAATGTTGGGAAATATTGCTGGAGGCCGGCAGGTTTTTGAACGCTGGATGGAATGGCAGCCTGAGGAACAAGCCTGGCACTCCTATATCAACTTTGAACTGAGATATAAAGAGGTGGATCGGGCACGTAGCATTTATGAAAGATATATCCTTTGAAAAGGTTTTATCCTTTAAAAATTTATTATGTATGCCATGTGTCCCTTAGATAGGTCTTGCTTATACTTGGTAGCTTTTATTTTCTGGATAAGCCTTTTAAGGAGATAGATTTTATGTACTTTGTAGCCAATATATTTTTAACAGATGGTGCTCTTTTAAGGCAAAGAAAAACATTTCTGAGTAATTCTTGCTGATATTTTCAAGGTATTCATTTTATTACTATTCTTTTTTATAACGTGATTGATTGTTTAATCACTGACAAAACATTTTTCTTAAGGTAACTCTTTAAAACAGGTAGTACTATAGTAGTATCACAATCATTATCTCTTCTTAACAAATAAGGAAACAAGCTCATAAAAAGAGTGCCCTAGGTGTTCTAGTTATTAAATGGCAGAGCTTAGGATTTGAATATTCAGTTCAAAAGTCAGTGCTTTTGATCATATGCCATCAGCTATGCTGCTTTAAACAGAAGATATAGTCTCTTTTCAAATGCTTTTCTCTGATTCATATTAGAAAAATCTTACTCATATTTGTGATAGATAGAATGAGCCCATTCTATCTATCATTCTTGGTTATCTTCTTTGGTTACATTTTAAGTTTAATGATAAATCTGTGGTAGGTTTTTCCCCATGAAGCAGAAATCCGTTTTGAAAAAAATTTTTTAATTTAATATTTTTTATTTTCCAGTTATATGTAAAACAGTTTTTAACATTTATTTTTAAAACTTTGAGTTCCAGATTCTCTCCCCCCTCCCCATTGAGGAGTGTGCAAGTATGAAGTTATGCAAAATATTTCCATAAAAGTCATGTTGTAAAAGAAAATATAGATCTCCATCTCCCTGCCCCCCCCCCAAAAAAACCCCCCCCCAAAACTACAAAGTAACCAAAAAAAAACTGCATCAATCTGTATTCAGACACAATCAGTTCTTTCTCTGGGTGTGGATAGCATTTTTTATCATAAGTCCTTCAGAGTAGTTTTGGATCATTATGTTACTGAGAATAACAAAGTCATTCACAGCTCATTATCATACAATATTGCTATTACTTTATACACAGTAGATTTCACTTTTCTTGAGCTCATGGAGGACCTTCTAGGTTTTTTGAGAATGTCCTGCTCATCATTTCTTATCCAACAATAATATCTATCATAATTACATACCATAATTTATTCAGCCATTCTCCAATTGATGGACATCCCTCAAATTCCAATTCTTTTCCATGAGAAAAGAGCTGCTATGAATATTTTTTGTACATATAAGTCTTTTTTCTTTTCTTTTCTTTTTTTTTTTTTAATTTTTAAAATCTCTTTTGGGATTCAAGCCTAGTACAAGTATTGTTAGATCAAAGGACATAAATGATTTTACAGCCCTTTAGGCATAGTTCATATCTTTTGATCATTTATCAGTTGGGGAAATTGACTTAGTTCCATATATTTTTTCTTATTTTATTTTATTTTATTTTTGCTGAGGTAGTTGGAGTTTAGTGACTTGCCCAGGGTCACACAGCTAGGAAATGTTAAGAGTCTGGGGCCAGTTTTGAACTTAGGTACTCCTGACCTCAGGGCTGATGCTCTATCCACTGTGCCACCTACCTTCCCCAGTTCCATATACATTTGAGAAATGAAGTCTTCATTAGAGAGACTTAAACCAGAAATTTTTAACCTAAAGTCCATGAAATTTAAAAATTTGAAAATTGTATTTTAATATGAATGGTGAGCATTTCTTTGTCTTTTATTCAAGGCCATTTATGGGGGGAGCCCATCCATACGTTTTTTTTTTTTTTTTCCAGTCTGCAAAGGCAAGGAAAGGAGAGGAGTAATCCTTGTCAAAAAAAAAAAAAAAAAAAAAAAAAAATTTAAGAAACCATGCTTTAAGGCATATTTGGGCATTTATAACTTTTGGTGATTTCCTTTGGGCTCCTCTAATGATTAGACTTAGAAAAATTTCCACCAACATACTGGCTAGTGTTTCCTTAATTCCTCTGTACTTGTCCTTGTGCATCCTGATGTTAAGAATTGGATCAAGTATGCTCGCTTTGAAGAAAAACATGGCTACTTTGCTCATGCAAGGAAAGTATATGAAAGAGCCGTGGAATTCTTTGGAGATGAGCATATGGATGAACATCTCTATGTAGCCTTTGCAAAATTTGAAGAAAATCAGAAAGAAGTAAGTATATTTTCAATTTCTGTATATTATGCAGAAAGACTTTTATAAGATTACTATACATACTAAATAGATGTCCATTTTGTATTATTTTATTTTATTTTTTTAAATTTTGTTTTAGAAATTATTTAATAAGCCATAAAGTCAGCATCTCTCAACTGAAGAGAGAGGAGTAGTTTAGACAGTAAGAGATGGAGGAAATTAGAGGGGGAAATGATCCTTGAGTACTGGGTTGGAAAGGAAAGGCTTGAGCTGGGCCTTTGAAACAAAGAAATGGATACACTCAGATTAAACGAAGGCACCAAGGTAAAATTGCACACTGAAGGGCTTAGACTTAGATTGGAGGATTCATAAAGGGTAATAATAGAATATAAGTCGTGAAAAAGTAGGTTGGTGACAGACAGTAAAAGGCACATATTAAAAAATAATAATAATAAAAAATAAAAACCTTGAATAGATTTTGACTGATGTTGCAAAGAGGTGGTTTAATCTGGCAGCAAACTCTCACTGAAATCTTAACTCTGATGGCTGGTGGCAATGTAGTGCTTGTGTCAAAGATTATGCTGTTAAAAGCATGCATTCTTAAAGATGCTACTGAGGTGGAAGGGCTTTAGATTTGAGCCTGTTAATCTTGTATGCCTGTCTTCTAAGAATCAACCAAGCTAAATTTAGTGGCTTATCATCAGAAACCTGACTTCCACCATCAATTGGTAATTTTTTTCTTGGCCGTAACAACTCATGAAAAATGTCTAGGTTTTTAGAGGCAGTAGGTCAATCTGTATATATGGCATTTATGAGGGCATTCCAACTGAATTATTAAAGAAAAGAATCTTGCATCAATATGTAATTTTGATCACATTCAAACCTCAGCATTGAAATAGTAATTATGTATCATGTACATTTTTAAAGTTCTTTTAAATGAGATAAATAATTATTAAAATATATTAGCATTTGGATTGAAGCTTTTGTTTTTTATAGTTTGAAAGGGTACGAGTGATCTATAAATATGCCCTGGACAGGATTTCAAAGCAGGAAGCCCAAGAACTCTTTAAAAATTACACAATCTTTGAAAAGAAATTTGGAGATAGGCGAGGTATTGAAGACATTATTGTGAGCAAACGGAGATTCCAATATGAAGAGGAGGTGAAGGTGAGTATACCTGCAGTAATGTCTTCTCTGATCTTTTCCTAGGCATCAGAATACTGTTAAAGGAATTCATGAAATTATTGGATTGGGTTGATTTCTAGTTCATGCTGTCTATCTTCAACTGCATGGGTTCTTGTTACTCTACAACAATGTTTTTGCTTCTTTCATATTGATTCTCTTTCATATTCACCTTAGCAGCTGTTCAAAACTTCTCTTCAAAATCCTTTAATTCTATCTCATGTAATTAAAAGTTTTAAGTTCTTTGGAATAGTGCTCTCAGAAATTACCTCATCAAAGCGTCAAAACCTCCTGTTGCACCTCCTTCTCTCTACCATTGGAGGATTTTAAAGACATCCTCTTTGCCAAAGCTCTTGATCTCATCCCATTCCTTCACTCTTTCCCAATAAACTCCTCCATTAACAGTGTCCTCTCTTTATCCCCAGCCTCTTCAATTCTTGCTTTCTACTGGTTCCTTCCTCTCTCTCTCTCTCCAGTCTCAAAGGGAGACCTAAAACAGTATCTTCAATCTGTTATCCTTTTAATCCTGTGTCTCTTCCCAATCATTGGCAACTTCTACAAAGAGTAATTAATACACACTCACTTATTACCTCCATTTCCTTACCATCTTTTCATATCATAAATATCTGTCATCTGGTTTTTTTGCTGACTAACCATGCTACTGAAACGGCTTTTTTTTTTTCCCCCACTGACCTCCTAGTCAAAATTTGGGTTGTCAAATCCAGTGGCCTTTTTCTTCATCTCCATTCTCTTTGACCTTCATGTATCATTCAACATTATTGACAGTCTCTTTTTTCTTGATCCTTTGTATCTTCAAGGACCATTTATCTTAAGTATCTGCTATGTAGGTCTGGGCACTAGAAATATAAAGACCAAAATCATTGAATCCACAGACTTTTATTAAGGGTCTCATATGTGGCAGGCATCTGTGAAAGTTGTTAGGGAATAGAGGAGGCAACACTTAGATTTATTATATAAATGGAGAAAATATTTTCAGTGTGATTTGATAGAATTGGGCACTAACAATTTGGTGGTTGTGTGAATAGAAAAAAAAAAAGAGTTGGATGTTAGCTAGAAATGCTAAAACCATTATTTCTTATCTGCACTATTGCAATGGCTTCCTAACTGATATCCCTCCCTCAGGTTTCTCCTCTCTCTAATCCTTTATTCATATAATAGTCAAAGGTATTTTTCTTATGAACATGTTTGATCTTGTTAATCCCCTGTCAGATTGTAGAAGCTTTCTTTTGTCTCTAGGATAAAGTATAAACTCCTATTTTGTTTTTCTTTTTAAGTTTCAAAATTTATTTTAAACTTAAGAAGAATAAAAAAGAAAAAAGAATTGCCATGTACACAGCAGAACATGAGAGGATTCAGTATACAGCATAAATTCCCATTTCAAGAAAACCTATATTATAAGTACTACACGTAGTTTTCAAAGTTGCCCATCTTTGCTTCCTTGTAGGTATTTTTTTGTTCTCTGCTTTGCACTTTTTATTTTGTCCTCCCTCTTCCTGTCCCATTCTGGGTTATGTATATACTCTCACATGCAGGTGTGTATGTGTATGTTTCTGTCTTTTCCTCTCCTGATTAGCTTTTAAAACCCTTCATAACCTGCCAATCTAGTTTCATTATATATTACTTTTCTCATACTTTCAACCAAAATGGCCTTTTTTTCCTATTCTTCAGACACTCCACATGCTGTCCCTGGAACTTTGCACTGGCCATTTATTCCCCATTTCTGGCATGTACTCCCTCACTGCTTCTTCATAGAATATTCTGTCTTCAAGATGCAACACCTTCTACAGAAAGCTTTTCTTTACCTCCAGACTACTAATCCCTTCCTAACTACCTGATGTTTACTTTCTATATATTTTATACTTAAGCTATATATTCCACTCTAATATATTGTATTCTTTAAGGCATATCTATCATGATACTTAATATAAATGATAATTAATGAAATCTTCTTTACTCCCTGAGATAGATAATAAATTTGATCCTTCCTTATTTGAATCTTTCAGGCTACTCTGATTGTTCCTTTAGCTTTATTCATTTTCTATGTTGTTTTACAATTATTGGTATAAGTGAGGAGAGCTCATATCATTTTGCTGTGTCTTAAATTCCCTACTGGCAAATCTATCTCATTATTCATCTTTGTATACCAAGTATCTTGTCTAGCCTGGTGTATTTTTTTTACTGTGTGGATATTTGGTGATTTTTTTTTTTTTTTGCTTTTGCTTTTAGCTGAGGCAATTGAGGTTAAGTGACTTGCCCAGGGTCACACAGCTAGGGAATGTTAAGTGTCTGAGACCACTTTTGAACTCAGGTCTTTCTTCCTAACTTCAGGGCTAGTGCTCTATCCACTGCACCGCCCAGCTGCCCCATATTTGGTGAATTTTGAAAGTGAGTCTAAAAGGGCTTTCCAAAGCCTATGATCTTTTATACTGCATATAATCTCCATCATTTTTTCCCCTTCAAAGAAGTTTAAGAATTGTGTTCTAGAAAAGAATATTCTATATCTCTTCTTTTAAGCTTAAGTCCCAAGATTACCATTTCTACCAAAGATGCAGTTCAATTACCTTTTCACATATTGTAAATAGTTTTAATTTAAATTCAGAAGAATTATACCAGTCTAATCAAGAAACTTAAAAGCTTATATTTATATTTTAAAAATTAGCTTCCAGGGGCAGCTAAGCTAAATGGTGTTAGTAAATAGCACTGGCTTTAGAATCAGAAGGACCTGTGTTCAAAACTGGCCTCAAACATTTGACACTTATCCAGCTGGGTTACGTTGAGCAAATCATTTAATCCCAGTTGCCTGTCTGTCCTGCCTCTCCCTCCCAGCAAGACACACCAAATAAATTAGTTTCTTCCAAACTCAAAAACCAGTTAACAGTCGCAGAGAACAAATGATTATTTTCTTTCACCAGACGCTTTTAAGAGTATGGTATTATTGTGAAACATAGTCTCCGTATCCATTGTTTTTATTTAACTCTTGGAAGGGAAAATTCTTTTTTTTTTCCTTTAAATTAAAGCTATTTATTTGTAAAACATGCATAGGTAATTTTTCAACATTGACCCTTGCAAAGCTTTCTGTTACAAATTTTTCCCTCCTACTCCCCACCCCTTCCGCTAGATGGCATGAAGTCTAATACATGTTAATTATGTTAAAATATATGACAGATCTAATATATATATATATATATATTTATAGTTATCTTGCTGTAGAGGGAAGAGGGGGAAAAAAAAAACCTGAGAAGGAAAACATAATGTAAACAAACTTCAATAGAGAGTGTGAAAATGCTACCTTGTCGTCCAGACTCAGATCCCACAGGCCTCTCCCTGAGTGTATATGGCTTTGTTCATCCCTGAACAACTGGAACTGGTTTGAAACATCTCATTGTCGAAGAGAAGCATGTCTTTCAGAATTGATCATAATACAGTCTTATTGTTGCGGTGTATAATGATCTCCTGGTTCTGCTGATTTCACTCAGCATCAGTTCATGCAAGTCTTTCCAGGCCTCTCTGAAATCATCCTGCTGGTCATTTCTTAGAGAACAATAATATTCCATAATATTCATATACCATAATTTATTCAGCCATTCTCCAATTGATGGGCATCCATTCAGTTTCCAGTTTCTAACCACTACAAAAAGGGCTGCCACAAACATTCTTGCACATGTGGGACCCTTTCCTTCCTTTAAGATTTCTTTGGGATATAGGCGCAATAGAAACACTGCTGGGTCAAAGGGTATGCCCAGTTTGATAACTTTTTGAGCATAGTTCCAAATTGCTCTCCAGAAAGGTTGGATCCATTTACAGTTCCACCAACAATGTATCAGTGTCCCAGTTTTCCCACATCCCCTCCAACATTCATCTTTATCTTTTCCTGTCATCTTAGCCAATCTGACACGTATCTCAGGGTTGTCTTAATTTGCATTTCTCTGATCAATAGTGATTTGGAACACCTTTTCATCATGTTTTAATTTCATCATGTGAAAATTGTCTGTTCATATCCTTTGACCATTTATAGATTGGAGAGTGGCTTGAATTCTTATAAACATTAGATAATTTTCTATATATTTTAGAAATGAGGCCTTTATCAGAACCCTTAAATGTAAAGATGATTTCCCAATTTATTGCTTCCCTCCTAATCTTGTTTGCATTAGTTTTGTTTGTACAAAAACTTTTTAATTTAACATAATCAAAATTATTTGGTGTTCAATTAAGAGTTCCAGTTCTTCTTTGGACACAAATTCTGGAAGGGAAAATTCAATTCTGGAATGTGAGCAGATGCCATTTTACAAATAAGTGATGTAAAAGCAAATAGCACTGGTAAAACTTGCTAAAGAAATTGACTTCATAAAAAAAATAATAAAGTCATATTTGGCAGTATCTGAAAAAGATCTGAGTGCTTTTGTGGATTACCGACTCAGTATAAGTTAAGTATTATATAATAGGTAGAAACCAAAAAAAGCTAACAGGATCTTGGGCCATGTTTAGAGAAGCATCATTTTTAGGAATAAAAAGACGTTTATAACAAAAACACTGATTTTTTTGTCCCTAGGTCATACCTAGACTTTTGTGTTAGCTTCTGGGCACCCCAATTTAGGAAGGATATCTAAAAATTGAATACTTTATAGAGGATGAAAACCACAATAGTGAAGGACTTTGAATCCATGCTGTGGGAAGATTGGTTGAAGGAATAGAGAAGAGAAAACTCAAAATTGGCCTGGGGCCTAATCATGTCTTTGAAGAACTTTCATGATTTTTCAAGAGATTAGACTTGATATGTTTTTCTCCCAGATTGTAGGACCACGAATAAAGAATAGAATTTATGCTCATTATCAGGAAAAAATTATCAATTAATGGTCTTTTCCCCTCACTAAACATCTTTAGGCTAAGACTAGATGGCCACTTGTCAGATATATTTTAATGGAAATTCTTTTTTGGATATGGGTTGGACTTAATAGCTCCTAAAGTCTTTTCCTTCCAAATCTGAAATTCTGTGAATTTCCTCATAGTGTGTTACCTCTTATTTAAAATAACAAAGCAAAATATATATATATATATATTTATGTAAACCTTGACTTTGGCCCCGGTTTTGCCATTCATGGAGTCTGTAATATTAGGTGCTTTCTTTAACCCTTATTTATTAAATCTCTCAGGAATTTTCCAAGAAAAAAGTCAGAACTCTTCAGATATGTTCTGAAAGCCTTCAGAAATAGTAACTGTATAAATTCTGACTGTTAAGACCATGTTGCCTAGATAACCTTGAGAATCTCTCACCACTCCCTCTCTTCCTAATGAGATAGTTTATGGTGGATTTTGGAACTCTTTTTCTTCTTAGGCCAATCCACATAATTATGATGCCTGGTTTGATTATTTGCGATTGGTGGAAAGTGATGCAGAACCAGACACTGTGCGGGAGGTATATGAAAGAGCCATTGCCAACGTGCCCCCTATCCAAGAGAAGAGGCATTGGAAGCGCTATATCTATCTCTGGATCAACTATGCACTTTATGAAGAGTTGGAGGCAAAGGTAAAAGGAACAGGAAGAATTGCATAGATGGAATTCATGGCTTCCCATCTCCCTAGGGTTTAGATTGGCCTCCTTCAAACTGGAGAATAAAGTTCTAGCTGCAAGGAAGCCCATATTATATATAAGATAGTGACCTTCAAGTTCATGAGTATTTCATTTTATCGTATCATTTATCATATAGTATTCCTAAACCTTCCTGTTTGTAGAACACACAAAGTTCTTTTCTCTTGAGCTGTAGAGTGATGCCACTTGATATGTAAGATGAATAAATCAACCTAAGACTTTATTTAATTATATATTTTCTTGGACTTTCTTATAAATTTCTATTTGAAATGCATCTCAGATGATATATGTAAGAAAAATCATTTGTTTAATTTACCTGAGGTGGGAATGGAAGAGAGGGGAGATGGAGGTGGAAGTGGGTATTCTGATGATCTGAACAAAAACTTATGTGTGTATGCACACGTGTACACGTGTATACTTAAATGTACATTTTATTGCTGATCATAAAATACTGAACAGTTTTATATCAGCTGATAAGGAAAACTCTTCAAAGAAACTCAGGTAATTTATTTTTTATCATAAATTTATTTTTTATCATAAAGTCACTGTTTGAAAACATAGACATCTGGAAAGAGTTTAGGTTAGGGTTGTGTATTTTAATTAGAATTATTAAAATCTGCTGCAAAAAAAAAGACTTAATTTTTTCTGAAATTTTCTGGTTTTGTTTATAGGATCCAGAGAGGACCAGACAGGTCTATCAAGCTTGTTTGAAATTGATTCCTCATAAAAAGGTATGGTTCTTCCTCCTTCACCAGTTCTCTTCTTCCTCCCTTCAGTTTGAATACCTTTCAGGGTTCTGTTTTAGGCCTGTAGTCTTTTTTCCTTTGACAATCTTATTCATTCCTGTGACTTCAAATAGTTGGTGAATCACAAATCTATATAGTTCCCCTCTAACTAACACCTATATTTTATCACAGTCCTTCTTTGAAACTCCAGTGGCTTCTCATTGTCACTGTACTAAATTATACTTGATATTCAAGGAATTTTATATTCTGGCTTTGACCAACTTTTCTAATCTGATTTCATACTACTTCCTGCCAATTATGTTCAATCTAAACTTTATACTGCTATATCCAAATACTGTCCTGTCCTCTCTTGCCCATTTTTACTTACTTATCCATACCATGTTGAATGGAATTGCTTCACATCTTTATCTTTTGAATTCCTTCTTTATCTGTTACATCCAGCAACAGTGCTTTATTGTTGGTCTTCACATGGCTCTCCATACTCACCACTTCCTCTTGACTTTCATCAGTACTCAGCTCAAATCCTACCTTCAGGAGACCTTTCCTGGTCTCCTCCACTACTAATGCCTTTCCTCTGAGATTATCCCTGCCTGTTTTATATGTATTGCATGTTCATAGTTGTTTGCATGTTGAATGTC
>JAJPUD010002193.1:0-14415 GCA_023553655.1 Myrmecobius fasciatus | reverse complement strand
TTAGTAGAGGGAGTGAGTATTCCCCATTGATTATAGCACTTTGGAGTATTAAAGTAGCAAATACTATTACTGTGTCTTAATGCAATTGATTGTAACTAAAGTACCTCATCATCTTTAGCTCCAACAGATTTATTTCAGAGGAACAAGAATATTTATTTTTAAAATTATGCACTTCTTTCATAAATAATTTAATTTTAGAGTCTTCTAACATAGGGGATTTTTGTGCTTTTGTTTTTCAGTTCACTTTTGCCAAAATATGGCTACTGTATGCCCAATTTGAAATAAGACAGAAGAATCTGCCATTTGCTAGAAGAGCTTTGGTAAGTTAGTAGAAGATTGTGAAACCATGAAAGATTTTTTATGTGTTGATCAAACAATATTATAGTAACCACAAATTATCCAAAAAACCTGGAGGGCAAAATTTATCTTCAGTAGTTAAATAAAATCAATGCTATTGCCTATCACTCTGTTTATTAACACAATTTTCAATTCAAAAAAAATTTAATTTATACCCATATTGCAGTTACCAAAAACAAATTATCCCTCAGTATGTGCTTCATTCTCTGAATATAGTTTATGAACATATCAGTTTATCTTCCCTACCAATAGGTAGCTCTTTTTCTAGTAGGACTGGCTTTTCTTATGAAGTATATGAAAGCTACTTTTATAGTTTCCTAATTTTAAATTTAAAAATAGTTTATTTCTTCATTTAATTACTATTTAGTTTCAGAAAACTTTATACCTCAGATATCAATGAGGAAACTCCAGATTACTAGTAAAAGCAAAATGTTAGACTTTGGAGTTAGAAAAGCCAGTTGAGATTCAGGCTTTTCTCCTAACTCCATCTACGACTTTAAATAATATTAACACCTCAGCTTTTTATCTAATTCTAATGATCCTATGAAAATTTCGTCTCTTTGGCCCTCTTTGCAAGGCAATTTTATTGTAATTGTTAAGTTCAATAATTAGTTGATACATTTTGGATTCATTACATTATGCACTAGGTACTAGTAACACAGTGGAGAGAGCACCAAATTTAGAGTAAGGAAGACGAGTTCAAATATAGCCTCAGTCACATGACATTTACTAGCTGTGTGACCCTGGGCAAATCTGATTACCTCACCAAAAAATAAATCATAAAAACTATATTATAATCATACAGTTAAACAAAAGAAATTTGGAATAAACCATTTATGAACAACTCCTTATTCAACTTTAGCTTTTTTTTTTTTTTTTTAAATACTGCTGAGGCAATTGGGGTTAAGTGACTTGCCCAAGGTCACACATCTAGGAATTGTTAAGTGTCTCAGGGCAAATTTGAACTCAGGTCTTCCTGACTTCAGGGCTGTGCTCTATCCACTGCGCTACCTAGATGCCCCAAGCTTTTTATTTTTCAAAACAGTGGACAATTCTTCAACATTAGCCCTTTCAAAACCCTGTGTTCCAATTCTCCCTCCCCCAATCTAATATATGTTAAATATGGTAAATATATATATATATATGTATGTATATGTTAAGTCCAACATATGTATATATATTTATACAATTATCCTGCTGCACAAAAAAAAAAAAAATAGAAGCAAAGTAAAATGCAAGCAAACAGCAACAAAAAGAGTGAAGAGGCTATGTTGTGAACCACACTCAGTTCCCACAGTCCTCTCTCTGGGTATAGATGACTCTGCATCTCTGAACAATTGGAACTGGTTTGAATCATCTCATTGTTGAAGAGAGCCATGTCTATCAGAATTGATCATCATATAATGATCTCCTGGTTCTGCTCATTTCACTTAGCATCAGGTCATGTAAGTCTCTTCAGGCCTCTCTAAAATCATCCTATTGGTTATTTCTTACAGAACAATAATATTCCATGACATTCATATACCATAATTTATTCAGACATTCTCCAATTGATGGGCGTCCAGTCAGTTTTCAGTTTCTTGCCACTACAAAAAGGGCTGCCACAAACATTCTTGCACATGCGGGTCCCTTTCCCTCTTTTAAGATGTCTTTGGGGTATAGGCCCAGTAGAAACACTGCTGGGTCAAAGGGTATGCACAGTTTGATAACTTTTTGAGCATAGTTCCAAATTGCTCTCCAGAATGGTTGGATCTGTTCATACTTCCACCAACCATGTATCAGTGTCCCAGTTTTCTCACATCCCCTCCAACATTCGTCGTTATCTTTTCCTGTCATCTTAGCCAATCTGAGAGGTGGGTAGTGATATCTCAGAGTTGTCTTTATTTGTATTTCTCTTATCAGTAGTAATTTGGAGCACCTTTTCATATGACTAGAAATAGTTTCAATTTCTTCATCTAAAAATTGTCTGTTCATATCCTTTGACCATTTATTGGTTGGAGAATGGCTTGAATTCTTGTAAATTTGAGTCAATTCTCTATATGTTTTAGAAATGAGGCCTTTATCAGAACCTTTGAATGTAAAAATTATTTCCCAGTTTACTGCTTCCCTTCTAACCTTGTCTGCATTGGTTTTGTTTGTATAAAAACTTTTAATATAATCAAAATTATCTATTTTGTGATCAGTAATGCTCTCTAATTCTTCTTTGGTTACAAATTCCTTCCTCCTCCACAGATCTGAGAGGTAAACTATCCTATGTTCTTCTAATTTGTTTATAATGTCATTCTTTTTGTCTAGATCATGAACCCATTTCTACCTTATCTTGGTATATGGTGTTAGGTATGGGTAAATGCCTAGTGGCTGCCACACTAGTTTCCAATTTTCCCTGCAGTTTTTGCCAAATAGTGAGATCTTATCCCAAAAGCTGGGGTCTTTGGGTTTGTTAAATACTAGATTGCTATAGTCATGGACTATTTTGTCCTGTGAACCTAACTTATTCCATTGATCGACTACTCTGTTTCTTAGCTAGTACCAAATGGTTTTGATGACCATTGCTTTATAATATTATTTTAGATCTGGTATAGTTGGGCCACATTCATTTGCATTTTTTTTCATTAATTCTCTTAAAATTCTTTACCTTTTATTCTTTCAGATGAATTTTGTTTGTTATTTTTTCTAGGTCAGTAAAATAGTTTCTTGAGAGTTTAATTGGTATAGCACTAAATAAATAGACTAGTTCAGGTAGTACTGTCATCTTTGTTATATTGGCCCAACCCATCCAAGAGTATTTGATATTTTTCCAGTTGTTTAGATCTGACTTTATTTTTGTGGAAAGTGTTTTGTAGTTTTGCTCATATAGGCCCTGACTTTCCTTTGGCAGGTAGATTCCCAAATATTTCATACTATAGACAGTTATTTTAAATAGAATTTCTTTTTGTATCTTTTGCTGTTGGATTGTTAGTCATGTATAAAAATGATCATGATTTATGTGAATTTATTTTGTCTCCTGCAACTTTGCTAAAGTTGTGGATTATTTCTAATAGTTTTTTAGTTAATACTCTAGGATTCTTTAAATATACCATCATATGATCTGCAAAGAGTGATAATTTGGTTTCCTCATTACCTATTCTAATTCCTTTAATCTCTTGTTTATTCTCTTTTTGCTGAAACTAGCATTTCTAAAACCATATTGAATAGTAATGGTGATAGTGGGCAACCTTGTTTCACCCCCGATCTTATTGGGAATGGTTTCAGTTTATCCCCATTAAAATGATGCTTGCTGATCGTTTTAAATAGATGCTATGGAATATTTGAAGGAAAAGTCCATTTATTCCCATACTTTCTAGTGTTTTTAACAGGAAGGGATGGTGGGATTTATCAAATGCTTTTTTTTTTTTTTTTTTTTGCATCTATTGAGATAATCATATGGTTTTTGTTAGTTTGGTTATTGATATAGTCAATTATGCTAATAGTTTTCCTAATATTGAACCAGCCCTGCATTCTTGGTATAAATCCTACTTGGTCATGGTGTATCATCTGGGGATCACTTTCTGTAATGTCTTTGCTAATATTTTATTTAAGATTTTTGCAGCAATATTCATAAAGGAAGTTGATCTGTAATTTTCTTTCTCTGCTTTCATCCTACCTGGTTTAGGTATCAGTACCATGTCTGTGTCATAAAAGGAGTTTGGTAGGAGTCCTTCTTTCCCTATTTTTTCAGATTTATATAGTATTGGAGTTAATTGTTCTTTAAATATTTGGTAGAATTCACATGTAAATCCATCTTGCCTTAGAGATGTTTTCTTAGGGAGTTGATTAATAGCTTGTTCTATTTTTTTTTTCTAAAATGGGACTATTTAAGTAATTTATTTCCTGTTCTGTTAATGTGGACATTCTATATTTTTGTAGGTATTCCTCCCTTTCATTTAGATTATCAAATTTATTGGCATAAAGTTGGACAAAATAACTCCTAATTATTGCTCTGATTTCCTCTATATTGATGCAAAGTTCTCCCTTTTCATTTTTGAGACTAACAATTTGATTTTCCTTTTTCTAATCAAATTATCTAAAGGTTTATCTATTTTGTTGCTTTTTTCATAAAACCAACTTTTAGTTTTATTTATTAATAAAATAGTTTTTTTACTTTCAATTTTATTAATCTTTTATTTTTAGAATTTCAAGTTTTGTATTTGATTGGGGGGGGGTTAATTTGTTCTAGCTTTTTTAGTTGCAACACCAATTCATTGATCTTCTTTTTCTCTATTTTATGCAAGTAAGCATCTATAGAGGTGTAAAATTTCCACATATTACCACTTGGGCTGCATCCCACAAATTTTGGTATGTTGTCTTATTATTGTAATTCTCTTGGATGAAATTATTGTGTCTATGATTTGTTGTTTCACCCATTCATTCTTTATGATGAGGTTATTTAGTTTCCAATTACTTTTTGGTTTATTTTCCCCTGCCCTTCTATTAAATGTAATTTTTATTGCATCGTGATCTGAAAAAATGCATTTACTATTTCTGCATTTGATTTTGAGGTCTTTATATCCTAATATATGATCAGTTTTTGTATAGGTTCCATGAACTGCTGAAAAGAAAGTGTACTCCTTTCTGTCTCCATTCAATTTTCTCAAAAGATCTTTCATACCTAACTTTTCTAGTATTCTATTTACTTCCTAAACTTCTTTCTTAATTTTGTGGTTCGATTTAATCTGGTTCTGAGAGAGCAAGGTTGAGATCTCCCACTATTACAGTTTTGCTGTCTATTTCTTCTTGCAGCTATCTTAACTTCTCCTTTAGCAATTTAGATGCTATATCACTTGGTTCATATACGTTCAGTATTGATATTGCTTCATTATCTATGGTACCCTTAAGCAAGATATTGTTTCCTTCCTTAACTCTTTTAATTAGATCTATTTTTGCTTTTGCTTGATCTGAGATCAGGATTGCTATCCCTGCTTTTTTTTAACTTTACCTGAAGCAGAATAGATTGTACTCTAGCCTTTTACCTTTACTCTGTATGTATCACTCTGCTTTAAATGTGTTTTTTTGTAAACAATATATTGAAGGGTTCTGGCTTTTAATCCAGTCTTCCGCTTTATGGAAGAGTTCACCCCATTCACATTTATGGTTAAAACTACTAATTTTGTATTTCCCAACATCTTATTTACCCCAAATTATAATTTTCTCTTCCTTTTTCCCCTTTCCCTCCTCCCCAGTATTTCACTTATGAACACCACTTCCTCAAGCAGTCCTCCCTCTTTAGAGTCCCTACCCCTTTCATATACTTTTCCCCTATTATTTCTGTTTTCCCTTCTATTAGCCTACCCCTTTCCATTTCCCCTTTCCCCTCCCACTTTCCTATAAGGTGAGAGAAGTTTCTGTGTAACCAAATATGTCTAATATTCTCTCTTTGAGGCTAATCTAATGACTAAGGTTCACACAGTGTTCATCACCCTCCCTTCTTTCCCTCAATTATAATAGGTTTTCTTTGCTTCTTCGTAAGATGTAATTTCCCTCACTTTAACTCTATGTACCCCTTTTTCCAGTATAATCCTCTTTCCATCTCTATAGTTTCTTTTTTATATTATAACAGTGAAAATACAAATTACCTATGTATACCCATAATAGAAATACAGTTCTCAAGTTTTTTTCTTATTACTTTTTATGCTTCTCTTGAGTTCTATATTTGGAAGTCAAATTTCTTGTTCAGCTCTAGTCTTTTCATCAAAAATAAATGGAATTCACCTGTTTCATTGAATGGCCATCTTCTTCCCTGAAAGGAAATGCTTAGATTGGCAGGATAGTTTATTCTTAGCTGTATTCCAAGTTCCTTTCCCTTTTGGGAAAATCAGATTCCAGGCCCTTCAATCCTTTAAGGTGGAAGCTGCTAGGTCCTAGGTAATCCTCATTATGGTTCCTCGGTATTTGAATAGTTTCTGGATGCTTGCAATATTTTTTTCCTTGGTCCGATAGTTTTGAAATTTATTCCTTGGAGTTTTAATTTTGGGGTCTCTTTCAGGAGTGTTGGGTAAATTCTTTCAATGGCTATCTTCTGATTCTATGACATCAGGGCAGTTCTCTGAAGATTTCCTGAAAAGTCATGTCTAGGCTCTTTTTTTCATTATGGTTTTTCAGGAAGCCCAGTAATCTTTAATTGTCTCTCCTAGATCTATTTTCCAGATCAGTTGTTTTCCCAAGCAGATGTTTTGCATTTTCTTTTTCTTTTTTTTCTTTTTTTTTTTTTTGGTTTTGCTTGACTGATTCTTGATGTCTCATTAAGTCATTCGTTTCCATTTGTTCAGTTCTGATTTTTTGTGAATTTTTTTCTTCATTTACTTTTTTTAGTTCTTTTTGTATTTGTCCAATTGAAATATTAAATGAGTTCTATAGATTTTTTTTCTATTTCACAAATTTTTTTTAAGGAATTATTTTCTTTTTCCATTTCACAAATTCTGTTTTTCAGGGAGTTGTTTCCATTTTCCATTTCACTATTTTGTAATGAATTTTCTTCAGATAATTTCTGTGTTTTCTTTTCCAACCCTCTTATAAAGGTCTCCTTTCCTCATTTTTTTTCCAGCTCTCCTTTAAGTTATTTTATCATTTCTTCTAGGAGAGCCTTGTGTGATAAAAACAAATTTATATCACTCTTTGGGGCTTCATTTGGAGACAATCCCCTTTTAGTCTCTTCTGTTCTTTCCTTTATTCATAAAAACTATCTATGATCAGAGCTCTTTTTGATTTTTAACTCATTTCTTTAAAAAGATGAGATCTATTTTTAGGGCAAGGGAGGTTGTCCAAGCTTCCTCTTCAAGAGGCAGCAGCTGGGCTGACTGACTTCTGGTGCGAGGTGGACTTGGCAAGGTCCCTTGAAATTCTGGCATTTCAGGGTTCACTATTTACCTTTTTGTTTGTGTTGGATGTTTTATAATTTCTCTGCTGATCTGCTGGTTTACAACCAGGACAGAGTAACCAACACTGCTATAGATTCCTCCCCGTAGATTCTCCAGTGCACAGAGCCCACAATGCCCCGGATCTACGCTTCTTGCACACGGTATCTGTGCTTGGCCTGCCTTTGCTTGGCCTACTTCCTTCCATGACCAATTGAAACAGATCTTTTCTGGATAGCTTCAAAATTATTTCTTGCTGAAAATCAGTTGCACTCACAATATTTGTGAATCTACGAGTCCAGAATTAATTCAAAGGCTGGATTTGCTAATTAGTCTTAAGGTCAAGGGAGGTCAGAAATAAGCATGTGTCCTCTCTGCCATCTTGGCTCCTCCTCAACTTTAGCTTATCTTGTTTCTGAAATTTCAAAAGTTTACAACATGAAAGCAAAACTACCATTTAGCCAGGAACGAAGTAAGCATTCATCATAATGTAATCAGAATAGATCAGAATTTATATCCAAATGAATGTGACAAGACCCATTTTCCTTGGGTACGTGTTAAAGCTGCTATCAGAGGTTGGCCTCAAGTTTTTTATGGCACGGGACAAGAAAATAGTTTATGTTGCTTATTGGCAAGACTCGTTTCATCCACAGTAGTCTCTAGGGCACACAGATTATTGTTGTGCAGTAGCAAAAGACTTTCTAATAGTTATTCTTTTAATTTTATTTTCTAGGGAACCTCTATTGGCAAGTGTCCCAAAAACAAATTGTTTAAAGTCTACATTGAATTGGAATTGCAACTTCGGGAATTTGACCGGTGTCGAAAGCTTTATGAAAAGTTCCTGGAATTTGCACCAGAAAATTGTACATCATGGATCAAATTTGCCGAGTTAGAGACAATTCTTGGAGATATTGAGAGAGCCCGCGCAATATATGAGTTGGCCATTAGCCAACCACGTTTAGATATGCCAGAGGTGAAGAACTTAAATTATGTTTTGGGCATTTTCTTAGTATTACTTAGTACTAAAAATGTTATTGATATTCAGATATGTGTATGGGAACAAAAAGGAAATCTAATTGGATAAGTCCATTATTTTAATCAGAACTCTACCATTCTTGGGGATTCACATAAAAGATGGTAAAAATATTTTTAAAAGTATTTACCTTCTTTTCCTGAAGGAGAGGTTCTGTTTCCTCATATCAAAAGGAGGAAAAGGCCTAGACCCCTTAGCTTATCCCAGAATTTCTTTGTTCTGGTGAGCTAAATCACCTGAGTTTAGAGAGATGCAAAAATGAATATTCATATTTGTCAGTTTTACTCTATGAAGCTTTTATGTGTGTGTGTGTGTGTGTGTAGTTAATAAACATGTAAATGTATGTGCTTAATTATTCAATTAGTTAATAATCATACAATATATGGAAAGAGGTCTTAATGATATTTTAGTTCTTTTTTTTTGTTTGTTTCTTTTTCAATTTAAACACTGAGAGATATCTAGTTACTTTATTTAGGTGCTCTGGAAATCCTACATTGATTTTGAAATTGAACAAGAAGAATCTGAAAAAACAAGAAGTCTTTACAGAAGACTACTGCAACGAACACAACATGTTAAGGTATGTGCATGTTTTTTATAATCGCTTCATTTTTTTGCTTGCCAATAGTCTTTGAGTTAGAAAATATTTTACTCTTGCAATTGAAAGTTTTGTTGTTTCTATAAAGAACCAGAATGCTTTTAAGGAAATCAGGTATAGTCCAAGTGCTTTGAAATTTTAACTTTATCAAGTAGGTTGTTGAGACTTATGAAAAATAACCTAAAAGAAACTTACAAAGCCATTATAAGGCTGTTAAAGTTGGAGAATAGAAAAATGTTTCTAGAGTAATAGTGAATCAGTTCATTGATGTTTTTTCTTCTACTTCTTATAATTTTTCTTTTCATTGGGTTGGTACTGGATCTATTGGGGAGTTGCATTTCTGTATTGTAACAAATAGGCATAGTGAAGCAAAACCAATTCCCACATTGACCATCCAAAAATGTATGTTTCTTGCATATTGAGTCTTATCACCTCTTTCAAGAGATAGGTAGCAGCAATATTATAAAGATACACAACTTTGAAAAGACTTTAAAAATGCTAATGAATTTATGTAACTAACCTTTTTGGGTCACTGCTGTAGGTTCTTGTCATTGTGTCATTTCTACTACTAAACAGGAAATTTTTTTTCCAGGTAGAGCTAACTGGAAATTAAGTCCATCATTTACACTTGTTTTGTATGGAATTTTGTTGTAAGTGATTTAAGTGTTTGTCTACCTAATTTGATTCCATAATGGCTTTTTTCTAGGTATGGATCAGTTTTGCCCAGTTTGAACTCTCTACAGGAAATGAAGAAAGTTTAACTAAGTGCAGACAAATTTATGAAGAAGCCAACAAAACTATGAGAAACTGTGAAGAGAAGGAAGAAAGACTCATGTTATTAGAATCCTGGCGAAATTTTGAAGATGAATTTGGGACAGAATCTCATAAAGAGAGAGTGGACAAACTCATGCCAGAGAAAGTTAAGAAGAGAAGAAAAGTACAGGCGGAAGATGGGGTGAGAATTAGAAATATAGGATTGTTACCAATTTGGTATAAAAACAAATTGATATGCACACACCTTTGGATTTCTCTCTTAGTATTTACAAATTTAAGTCCAGGCAACTTGAATTTAAATTTGTTTTGCATAGAACAAGCACTTTTTAAATGCTTATTGAATTGGATATTGGAATTATGTAGATTGTGATTTTGGATTTTTGATAAAAATAGGTAAATTCTCATATGCTTAGAATTTTTTTCTCTTATTTGTCTCACTTATAAACCACATTCTCTCTCCCAAATTTTATGCAACTCTAGCAAAGTTATTGTTCCCTTACCAAAAAATGAATTAGAATGGGACTATTGTGAAAGCATCCCACTTAAACTGGCTGAAAGTTAAATATTAAAAATATCTATCCCATCTTCTTTATTTTCTCTCTTCATAGTCTGATGCTGGCTGGGAAGAATACTATGACTATATCTTTCCAGAAGATGCCGCAAACCAGCCCAATCTCAAACTGCTGGCAATGGCCAAACTTTGGAAAAAACAGCAGCAAGAAAAAGATGCTGCAGACCAAGACCCAGACAAAGACATGGATGAGAGTGGATCTTGACTTTTATTGTAGTGTTCTGTTTTTGTTATTTTTATATTATTGTGCACTTTTGTGCAGTATTTTTTATCGTTGTGAACCTTGTACTTTTGCTATGCTGTACCTTTAAAATGTTGCTAAGTTAGCATTGAGAAGACTGTAAATAAAGGATGTAAATTTTCTTTTTTATAATACAGATTTATGTTTTGAAAATATTTAGTGACTTTTCCAAATACAGAATTTTTAAAAACATCTTAGATTGTTTATATAAACAGCTTATATAACTACAAGACAGTTTTCAAATGTCATCTTGTCAAGTAATAATTATTAAGTTTGCATTTTCTATACTTTTCCTGTTAAAGAACTAGTGTGTCATTTTTAACATATATAATGTGGGCTTTATCTTGGTTTTTATACAGTTAGGATTTTTTCTGAGAAATTATTGTGTGTATTCAAATGAATATAAATATTAAGTATTTGTAAACATTTATAAAAGCTATCAAGCTTCCACTGAACTGTTTTTATGGGTAGTATGACAGTGGCTAAGAGTGCTAGAGTTGGAGTTAGCAAAGCCTCAATGCAAATAACTACAAGTTATATAATACTGAGAAAATCATTTGACTTTCAATGCCTGTGTTTCCTCATCTATAAAATGGGAATGATAATAGCACCTCCCTTTCAGAAAATATATAATGGCCTGCATACCTTAAAACCTATGTGAGTTATTAAAAGTTAGTTTCCTTATGAAAAATGCAGATAACTTTGAAGCCAGCCTAAATATATTGTCAGGGAAAAAATTTAATAAATAGTGGGCAATGCTGAATTTAAATAAATGAGCAGCAGAAAGCTATTAAACTGTGCATACCCTTTGACCCAGCAGTGTTTCTATTGGGCTTATATCCCAAGAGATCTTAAAGGAAGGAAAGGGACCCACATGTGCAAGAATGTTTGTGGCAGCCCTTTCGGTAGTGGCTAGAAACTGGAAACTGAATGGATGCCCATCAATTAGAGAGTGGCTGAACAAATTATAGTATATGAATGTTATGGAATATTATTGTTCTGTAAGAAACGACCAGCAGGATGATTTCAGAGAGGCCTGGAGAGACTTGCATGAACTGACGCTGAGCGAAATGAGCAGAACCAGGAAATCATTATACATGGCAACAACAAGACTATATGATGATCAATTCTGATGGACATGGCTCTCTGCAACAATAAAATGTTTCAAACCAGTTCCAATTGTTCAGTAAAGAAGGCCATATACACCCAGAGAAAAGGATATGAGATATGGACTACAACATGTCATTTTCATGCTCTATATCGATGATCGCTTGCATTGGGTTTCCTTTTTCACATTTTTTTGTTCATGTAGATATGATTGTTCTTGTACAGCAAGATAACTATGGAAACATGTATACATATATTTGACTTGTCAAATAAATGCCTTACTAAGTGTACATTTTATGTATTAGATATATGAAACTTTGGAGAAATCATGAGGAATAGATTTTGAATCAAAGAAACCTGAGTTCATTTCTCCCCCAGATGCATAATAGCTATGTGATCCTGCTCAAGTTATTTAACCAGTTTCCTCATCAGGAAAATGGGGGTAACACTGTTTACAAGGCTTTAGAAATCTTAAAAGCATCATCATTAATTTTACTGAGGCAATTGAGGTTAAATGTTGCCCAGAGTCATACAGGAAGTGTTAAGTGTCTGAGACAAAATTTCAACTCGGATCCTCCTGACTTCAGGGCTACACTACACCACCTAGCTGCCCAATTTTTGCTATTTCTTATGGTTATACATATTAAAGAATGCTTAAATTAACAGACATTCAATTTCAGATTCTCAAAAGAAATCTAAATGTGATATATATATCAGCTGTTAATGACATGTAAATTATTTCTTTCAGCCTCTGCTATATACCCCAGAAAAAAGGATTTATTTCTAATGTGATATATCATAGTTGTCCAAGCAAGAATACAAACATCAGTAATCGAGAAAACACCAATACCAAAACTCATGGATGGGACAATATGTTACATAGTAAAAGCCAGCCTCAAGGTTAATGTGTAAACTAAGTTCAGGACTGAACTATGACATATACCAGCTGTATTATCATAGACAAGTAACCCTGTGTTTCATCACTAAGAGTGATAGATTGTTTTGGTGAAGGTTGTTTCCACACCAGGAATTCATATTAATGAAATAAATATAGCAGTACTTTTCACAAGTTCTCTAATGTGAACTTTTGATTTTCAATGGAAAATTTCTCTAAAAAGTTTTTCCAAAAGTTGTGTATATTTTTTGTAAAATAAACAATTATTTTTATTATTCATGAGATACTAATTTTTATATGCACACATATGTGTATATATTTTGCATATATGCATATGTGTCTATACAGGTCCCAAGATTAAATAAACTACATGATACTATGCCAAAAACCCAGTGAAATGTGTGATCATAGGACCACAGAATCTTAGAACTAGTAGACTTTAGAAGTCATACAATCCATTTTACAGATAAGGAAACTAAGGCTGAGAGACGAAACAATGTTTCATAGCAAGGTTGAGATTTGAACTCAGGTCATCCCTTTCAAATCCGGATCTCTCCAACATACCACAATACCTACCTTCCCAAGAAGTACCCTGAACTCACATAGGATTACTTCAAGGAAGCTGCTTTACATAGCTCCTTTACTCCATTCAATTCCTCAAAACTTTCTTTCACACACTAGATCATTCTAAGACATTTTAAATCAGTAGGAAAGTTATGATACAAAGAAAACACTGCTTGAAGGGGGAGAGAGAAAAAAATTTTGGAATTCAAAATCTCATAAAAATGAGTGTTGAAAACCATCTTTATATGTAATTGAAAAAAATAAAATGCTATTGAGATTTTTATAAAAGACTAAAGGGTAAAACATAATAAAATACTGCTCAACTTTGTTAAGCCTAAGATTAAGACACCAGGCAAGAATGATGGATATAGTGACAAAAACAAAAATCTAGAGAAGACAAATGACCGCAACTGGTAAAATGGGAACGCCAGGAAAGTTCTATTCCCAATGTGTAGTCATACACTTTATAAACTTCGTACCAGATAAACATACAGTGCATATACCACAAATGGGCTGTGACTGACTTATAAAATTGCTATTTTCAACTCTTGAAATTTGTTTTCAAATCAAAGTTTATTCAGTAAGACTACAATCATAAGTAATCAGATTTATAAAAAACATTCACATAGTGAATTTGTTTTATTATACATTTCATCTTTTATACATTTCAGTTTTTCACAACTGCTTTTAAAGCTTCATTAAACTCTAATTCAATATGAAGAACAAAAAGTAGAGGCAGCAGTGATTCTCAGGCACAGAATTTTTAAGAGAAATGAAGCCAATGTGTCTTAATACTTACCTAATATAGTGAACCATGATAATGGAATGTCTTGTTTCCTTTTGGCCTAGTTGCCTTTTTAATTGCATATGAAATATAGTGAAGAACTTTCTTTAATGTGCTATTACTAGACTGGGACTTAGGGGTTTAAAGTAAGAAGTCCATGTAGAAAGTACTTTTTTACTTAAGTCTTCAAGATATGAAGTGATTATTTTTCTCCTAAACAATCTTCAAGATGCACCTGTATACACAGCTCTGAAATTGATTTTGAGAGTCAATTTCCAATGAAAAATATTATTGCCCATAAAAAATTATCTGTAGCATTCCTTGCCTAAGAACCACTGCCTAAAATTATTCAATATCTTCAGGTCTCACAGGATGAGGTAATGGTATGATGGATTTCTTTTCTGTGTCCCGGGAGAGTGCTTTCCTCATATCTGTTGATAGAGAAAAGTTAAGTCTAAACATTATTTCAAAACAACAACAAAAAAAATTTAAGATCACTTTATTAAAGATTTCTATTATGCATAACAATGGTTTATATTAGAACCATATGACAAATAGTGATTTATCTCAACTAAATTATTCACACTTTATTACTTGCCAGGAA
>JAJPUD010002192.1:268561-344690 GCA_023553655.1 Myrmecobius fasciatus | reverse complement strand
TTGAATTCTTATAAATATGAGATAATTCTCTATATATTTTAGAGATGAGACCTTTATCAGAACCCTTAAATGTAAAGATGATTTCCCAATTTATTGCTTCCCTCCTAATCTTGTCTGCATTGGTTTTGTTTGTACAAAAACTTTTTAACTTAATATAGTCAAAGTTATCTCTCTGGTTTTCAGTTAAGAGTTCCAGTTCTTCTTTGGACATAAATTTATTCCATCTCCATAGGTCTGAGAGGTAAACTATATTATGTTCCTCTAATTTACTTATAGTATCACTCTTTATATCCAGATCATGAACCCATTTAGATCTTATGTTGATATGTGGTGTTAGATGTGGGTCCAGCCCTAATTTCTTCCACACTAGTTTCCAATTTTCCCTGCAGCTTTTGTCAAATAGTGAGTACTTATCCCAGAAGCTGGGGTCTTTGGGTTTATCAAAGACTAAATTGCTAAAGTTATTGCCTAGATTGTCCTGATAACCTATCCTATGCCACTGATCGACTACTCTATTTCTTAGCCAGTACCAAATGGTTTTGATGACCGCTGCTTTGTAATATAGTTTTAGATCTGGTACAGCAAGTCCACCATCATCAGCCTTTTTTCATTAATTCTCTTGAAACTCTTGACCTTTTGTTCTTCCAAATGAATTTTGCTACTATTTTTTCTAGATCTGTAAGATAATTTCTTGGGAGTTTGATTGGTATGGCACTAAATAAGTAAATTAGTTTGGGTAGTACTGTCATTTTTATTATATTTACTTGGCCTACTCATGAGCATTTTAAGTTTTTCCAATTGACTAGGTCTGATTTCATTTGTGCGAAAAGTGTTTTGTAGTTTTGCTTATATAGTTCCTGACTTTCCCTTGGCAGATAAATTCCCAAATATTTTATACTATAAACAGTTATTTTGAATGGAATTTCTTTTTGTATCTCTTGCTGCTGAACTTTATTGGTAATATATAAAAATGCTGATGATTTATGTGGATTTATTTTTTATCCTGCAACTTTGCTAAATTTGTGAATTGTTTCTAGTAGTTTTTTAGTTGAGTCTTTAGAGCTCTCTATGTACATCATCATGTCATCTGCAAAGAGTGATAATTTGGTTTCCTCATTACCTACTCTAATTTCTTTAATCTCTTTTTCTTCTCTTACTGACAAAGCTAACATTTCTAAGACAATATTAAATAATAATGGTGACAGTGGGCACCCTTGTTTCACTGCTGATCTTATTGGGAATGGTTCTAGTTTGACTCCATTACATATGATGCTTGCTGATGGTTTTAAGTAGATACTACTAATCATTTTAAGGAAAAGCCCATTTATTCCTATACCTTCCAGTGTTTTTAATAGGAATGGGTGTTGGATTTTATCAAAGGCTTTTTCTGCATCTATTGAGATAATCATATGGTTTTTGTTAGTTTGGTTATTAATATAATTGATTATGCTAATAGTTTTATTAATATTGAACCAGCCCTGCATTCCTGGTATAAATCCTACTTGGTCATGGTGTATTATCCTGGGGATAACTTTCTGTAATCTCGTTGTTAAAATCTTATTTATAATTTTTGCATCAATATTCATTAGGAAAATGGGTCTACAGTTTTCTTTCTCAGTTTTCTCCCTACCTGGTTTAGCTATATCAGCACCATATCTGTGTCATAGAAGGAGTTTGGTAGTACACCTTATTTCCCTATTTTTTCAAATAGTTTATATAATATTGGGATTAATTGTTCTTTGAATGTTTGGTAAAATTCACATGTAAATCCATCTGGCCCTGGAGATTTTTTCTTAGGGAGTTGAATAATAGATTGTTCTATTTCTTTTTCCAAAATGGGACTATTTAAATAATTTATTTCCTCTTCTGTTAACCTAGGCAATCGATATTTTCATAGATATTCCTCCATTTCATTTACATTATCAAATTTATTGGCATAAAGTTGAGCAAAGAAACTCCTAATTATTATTCTAATTTCCTCTTCATTGGAGGAAAGTTCTCCCTTATCATTTTTGAGACTAAGAATTTGATTTTCCTCTTTCCTTTTTCTAATCAAATTAACTAAAGGCTTATCTATTTTGTTGTTTTTTTCATAAAACCAACTCTTAGTTTTATTTATTAATTTGATAGTTTTCTTATTTTCAATTTTATTGATCTCCCCTTTAATTTTCAGAATTTCCAATTTGGTATTTAATTGAGGGTTTTTAATTTGGTCTTTTTCCAGCTTTTTTAATTGTAAGCCCAGTTCATTGATCTTCTCTTTCTCTGTTTTATGCAAGTAAGCATCTAGAGATAGAAAATTGCACATTATAACCGCTTTAGCCATGTCCCACAAATTTCGGTATGTTGTCTCATTATTGTCATTCTCCTGGATGAAATTATTTATTGTATCTATGATTTGCTCTTTCACCCATTCATTCTTCAGGATTAGATTATTTAATTTCCAATTAACTTGTGGTCTGTTTTCTCCTGGCCTTATATTACATGTGAGTTTTATTGCATCATGATCTGAGAAGGATGCATTTACTGTTTCTGCTTTTCTGCATTTGATTTTGAGGTTTTTATGCCCTAACACATGATCAATTTTTGTATAAGTTCCATGAACCCCTGAGAAAAAATTATACTCCCTTCTATCCCCATTCAATTTCCTCCAGAGATCTATCATACCTAACTTTTCTAGCCTTTTGTTTACCTCCCTAACTTCTTTCTTATTTATTTTGTGATTTGATTTATCTAATTCTGAGAGAGCAAGGTTGAGATCCCCCACTATTATAGCATTACTGTCTATTTCTCCTTGCATCTCTGTTAGTTTCTCCTCTAGGAATTTGGATGCTATACCACTTGGTGCATATATGTTTAGTATTGATAATACTTCATTGTCTATAGTACCCTTTAGTAAAATATAGTTTCTATTAAATTAAAAATTAGATCTATTTTTGTTTTTACTTGATCCAAGATAAGGATTGCTACCTCTGCCTTTCTTTGTTCACCTGAAGCATAGAAGATTCTGCTCCAGCCCTTTCCCTTCACTCTGTATGTATCTCTATGTTTTAGATGTGTTTCTTGTAAACAACATATTGTAAGATTCTTGCTTTTAATCCAGTCTGCTACCAGCTTCCGTTTTATGGGAGAGTTCATCCCATTCACATTCACAGTTAAAATAACTATATCTGTATTCCCTGCCATCTTATTTACCCAGAGTTATGATTTTCTCTTCCCTTTCCCCTCTCTCCCTTCTCCCCTCCCCAGTACTTTATTTTTGATGACCACCTCCCACCAATAGTCCTCCCCCCTTTAGAATCCCTCCCTCCCCTTTATACCTTTCCCCTAATCCTTCTAATAGTTTATCCCTTTCCTTTCCTCCTTTCCCTCCCACCTTCCCACAAGGAGGGTCAGGCCTTTCTTTGAAGCCAAATGTGTCTGATATACTCTCTTAGAGTCCAATCTAATGAGAGTGAGATTTACACAATACTCATCACCCTCCCTTCTTTCCCTCAATTATATTAGATCTTCTATGTCTCTTTATGAGATTTTGCCTTATTTTACCTCCTTTATTTTTACTTTATTTTGCCTCCCCCCCCCTTTTTTTCAGTATGGTATCCCTTCCACCTCTAATTTCCTTTCCATTATTATCAAAGAAAAATCAAATTATACCCCCATTCTTTAAGGATACCTATAATAGAAATATAGTTCTCAAGAGTTTTTTCCTTTTTTACCTTTTTATGCTTCTCTTGAATTCTGTGTTTGGAGGTCAATTTTTTTGTTCAGAACTGGTCTTTTCATTAGAAATAGGTGAAATTTTCCTGTATCATTGAATGACCATCTTCTTCCCTGGAAGATGATGTTCATTCTAGCTGGATAACTTATTCTTTGCTGTAATCCAAGTTCTTTTGCCTTTTGGAATATGTGATTTCAGGACCTTTGATCCTTTAATGTGGAAGCTGACAGATCTCGTGTGATTCTAATTACAGTTCCTCAGTATTTGAATTGTTTCTTTCTAGCTGCTTGCAATATCTTTTTCTTGGTGCGATAGTCCTGAAATTTGGCCACACTATTCCTTGGGGTTTTAATTTTGGGGTCTCTTCCAGGAGGTGATCAGTGAATTCTTTCAATGCCAATTTTGCCTTCTGATTCTAAAACATCAGGGAAATTCTCTTTCATGATTTCCTGGAAGATAGCATCAAGGTTCTTTTTTTCATTGTGGCTTTCAGGGAGTCCGATAATCCTTAGATTGTCTCTCCTGGATCTGTTTTCCAAGTCAGTTGTTTTTTCTAGAAGATATTTCATATTTTCTTCTATTTTTTCTTTTTTTTGTTTTTGTTTGACTGTTTCTTGATGTCTTATTGAGTCATTTACTTTTATTTGTTCAATTTTAATTTTTAAAGTATTATTTCCTTCAGTTATCTTTTTTAGCTCCTTTTGTAGCTGGCCAATTGAATTTCTTGATTCAATGCATTCTTTTTCCATTTTGCCAGTTTTATTTTTCAGTGAATTGTAGTCTTTTTCCAATTCACCAATTTTGTTTTTCAGTGAATTGTTGTCTTTTTCCAATTCGCCATTTTTATTTTCCAGTGACTTGGTGATTTTTTCCAATTCACCATTTTTACTTTCCAGTGAATTGGTGATTTTTTCCAATTCACCAATTTTGTTTTTCAGTGACTTGGTGTCTTTTTCATATCTCTTGCAGGACATTATATCCTTCTTGCACTGATCTCAATTTATTTCCCCATTCTTCTTCTAGCTCTCTTTTGAGATTCTTTATGCAATCTTCCAGGTAAGCCTTCTGAAAAGGAGACCAGCTTAAGTCCGCCTTTGTGTCTTCATCTGGGGTTTTTTTCAGAATCTCAGGATCTGGGGACTGCTCTATTTTTTCTCCATAGAAGCTGTCTATGGTGAGAGCTCTCTTCTGCTTCTTACTCATAATTTTGAGCTGAGGTATCAGTCACCAGCAGGGAATACTGCCACAGTTTCAGTTTGCCCTGGGGCAGTTTGCTAAGTTGACTTCCAGTCTCAGGCTGGTCCGGCTAGATCCCCACTAAGACCACGTTTTCAGCTGCTCTCAATCCACCCTTTACCAAAGGCAGATCTGCCAAAGCACCTGCCCACAAGCAGAGCAAAGTGGCCCAGGTATCTCCCAGGGGCTTCCTGGCTGCCTAAAATCCACCTCTGTCACAGCCTGATTTCCCCGGACGCGCTGGCATCTGATCGCGGCCAGCAGCCGATTCCCCTGAGACTAACCTCCAGAGTTTTTTTAAAGTAGATTGTTGATAGAAGTGCATTGTAGTCCAAGTGTTCGGTGGAGCCCTCACTCCAAAACCAGTTTGGAGGCTCAATTTATCTGAGTCTGAGGGAAGGTCTCAGGACCGCGCAGAGAATGCTGTCTGCAGTTCGCCATCTTGGCTCCTCCCCCCTGCAGTCTATTTCTTAACTGCACATTTCTGAACAGGTTCAGTACACTGAAGGAACAACAATTACAGGATATTCATTCTTTCTTATACTACACATTCAACTCTAGCAGGAATCATATGACTGGCTTCATAACATATCTGTTGACTAATGTCTACGTAAAAGCTGAGATTGCCTGACAACTTGTACTTTCGATTCTCTTGTGGACAAAAGTACTGAAAACACTCACAACTAGCTTATCTCTGGACTAAGAATCTACCAGGCACTTTTTAAAATTCTAAGTTACAAAGAGATTTTAGACTTTTCCTGGGGGTGCCAAGTTGAAATAAAAACAAGGGCCACTAAAACCATTCATAAGAATTCCTACTTTTACAAATAATATCCTGGTAAACCAAGCCATCTTTTTCTCCAATTATTACCTAGCCTATAATCATTGAATGAACATTACCTCAGACAAACTGAGATCTGGAAAAGACCTTAATTATTTTCCTTCAGTTTTTCCAAATACATGTAAACATAGTTTTCAACATTCATTTTTGTAAGATTTTGAGTTTCAAATTTTTTCTCCATCCCTCCTAATATATGATTATGCAACTTTAACAAATAGCCACCATTTTGTAAATTTTAGTAGATTGCTTGCTTAAAATGGGTTCACCAGGGAAAAGTCTACAAGATTGGAGTATCCATTTTTGAGCAGCTACACTAAGTAAGAGCTATAAGATGCCTAAAATAATCCCTAGTGCCCCTAGAACTACAGTAACATATAACTGGGAAATATTTAACAAAATAAACAAAAATAAAATGAAACATAGATGACATTTATTTGGTAAAATTGCATAATCATATATTAGGAGAAGAGGAATGAAAGCCTAAGCCCACTAACTATAGAAGGTCTGAATCCTCATAACAAGTACTTATTCCTGTATTGCTGAGATTCTTTATTAAAAAGCATTAGGGAAATGTACTTGAAAGGACAATGTCAGTCTCTACAAACTAGTAGAAAGTTTATCTAGAATTGAAAGTATGGACATATGTCAAAAATACCAGAGCTGATTTTAGAGGGTAGTAAACAAGCAGATTTTTTAACCAGGGGAAGATTATTTAGAATAACTTCTTATCAACTGATCTCCTCCTCCAAATCATTTGATAGAATCATAAAAAGTAAGACTCAGATAGCAGAAGTAAGTAGGTGTTGAAAGATGCCTATCAATAAATGTTCTGTACTGAAACCCCCAGGATTGTTGGATACAAGATCCTGATTATTTATTTTTCTCTTTAAGAATCCTTCATGGAAGCCTAAAATCTTTTCTTCTGGGTACAAAGAAAGTAGCTTTTGCTAAAGTTTGTTTACTTTTCTTTCTTTTAAATATTTATTTTGTCTTTTAAGATAACAGTTTGTCAAATAATGTTAACCACAATTGTAGCTAGTATCAGTATACTTATTAGGATTGTAGCTGGGTCAGGGTGATTGAGAAAATCATTTCAGGAGAGGAGAGACATTTAAAACAGCAGTGTTTTTGTCTAAATGTTGTCTCTGGTAGGAGGCTTAGAGCTGAAAACAAGAAGAGAATTATAGATCAATTTATTGCAATTTTTGACAGCTGAGATAGAACTTCTATCCCAAGAAATTAACCTTGGCAATGACTAAGTAAAAGGAGAGGGTTTGACAAAAGTAACTGAACAATCCTTTACTCTTATTCCTCATCTCAAAATTCAGGTAGAAAAATCTTTGTAAGAATTTAATCTATCCAAAAGTAAATAAACCACCATAGAAAATCATGAGTTCCTCCTCAGTGGAACTCCTTATTTATTAGTGGTGTAAGAGAGCAAAATTTCTTAAACTGTGGGGTGAGACTACTTATAAGGTCATTTAAGTGAATGTGGACATTGCAAAATTATGATTTATTATCAAAAATGTTTGATTTGTATATTAATTAGTTTGTGTATTTGCTTATTAAATATACAAATAAACATATAATAAACAAATATACAATAAATAAAATAATAAATATACATATCAAACATTTATAGATATTTGTATATCTATATATTTTGTGTGTATATGTGTGTGTAGTATAAAAATTTCTTGGGCAAAAAGGGGTCATGAGTGAAAAAAGAAGCCTTTTTCCTAGAGGATTCCTAAGTAACTTAGATTGGATTGGATATCATCTGATGACTCTTCCAACTATAAGATTATGAAGTTGTTTATGAAGGTTGCTATGTAAAGAGTAAAAATATGACTCTTAAAAGGAAAAACTTAGGAGCAGAGAGACTTATTATTTTTGTTATCATATTTCATTTTCTTTTTTTTTCTTTTTCTTTTTTTGCTTTTTGCTGAGGCAATTGAGGTTAAGTGACTGGCCCAGGGTCACACAGCTAGGGGATGTTAAGTATCTGAGACCAGATTTCTCCTGACTTCAGGGCTGGTGCTCTATCCACTGTGCCAACTAGCTGCCGCATCATCCTTCATTTTCAAAGAAGACTACTGCCATGATGTGCTTGATGTATTGACTTCAAGTAAATTGGGTTAAGTGAAGTCATCAATCTTCTTCTGTCCTCCAGAGCCATTAGACTCCAGAGGTAGAACAAAAGTCAAGATGACTAGAAATGGCGGAGGATACAGTAAGTTACCCTGACCGTTTTAAATTAAGATCTTTGTAATTCCAATGACTCGGGATGGAAAATGCCACATTTAGAGAGGGAAAGAGAGAAAGAGAGAGAAAGAGAGAGAGAGAAAGAAAGAGAGAGAGACAGAGCTATAGAAATTGAATATGAATTTTGATTCATAGTATATTGCATAGTATATGCATAGTATTTTCACCTTTTTCTTTTCTTTGCTTTTTCTTTTTTAATTTTTTCCCCTTTTGGTCTGTTTTTTTTTGGACAACATGACACATAGAGAAATATGTTTAAAACATGTTTAAGCTATATTAGATCGCAATAGAACTAGCTATTAATCAACTCCCTAAGAAAAAATCTCCAGGACCAGATGGATTTACATGTGAGTTCTACCAAACATTCAAAGAAAAATTAATTCCAATACTATATAAACTATTTTTTAAAATAGGGAAAGAAGGTGTACTACCAAATTCCTTCTATGATACAGATATGGTGCTGATAACTAAACCAGGTAGGGTGAAAACTGAGAAAGAAAACTATAGACCAATTTCCCTAATGAATATTGATGCAAAAATCTTAAATAAGATATTAGCAATGAGATTACAGAAAGTCATCCCCAGGATAATACACTACGACCAACTAAGATTTATACCAGGAATGCAGGGCTGGTTCAATATTAGGAAAACTAATAATCGACTACTCTATTTCTTAGCCAGTACCAAATGGTTTTGATGACCGCTGCTTTGTAATATAGTTTTAGATCTGGTACAGCAAGTCCACCATCGTCAGCCTTTTTTTTCATTAATCCCCTTGAAATTCTTGACCTTTTGTTTTTCCAAATGAACTTTGCTATTATTTTTTCTAGATCTGTAAGATAATTTCTTGGGAGTTTGATTGGCATGGCACAAAATAAGTAAATTAGTTTGGGTAATATTGTCATTTTTATTATATTTCCTTGGCCTACCCATGAGCATTTTAAGTTTTTCCAATTGACTAGGTCTGATTTTATTTGTGTGGAAAGTGTTTTGTAGTTTAGTTCGTATAGTTCCTCATTATGAAAAATTTTACAAGAGTAAAAGGTTTCTGAATGCTCTCTGAGTGTTCTCTGTCCTGTAGCATCAAAATATTCTGCCAAGTACTTTAAGTGAAAATAAACAAGCATAAACATCTCATTAGTATACACATTTGTTTTCATATTAACAAATGTAAAATTATATATATAATATATAGCAAAGAATTGTTTTAAATTTCTTTATGATTTATTATCAATAAATGTTTGATTTATATACTTATTGTATATACATAGGGTAGCATAAAAATTTCTTGGTAACTTTTATTTTTTTTTTATTTTTTTTATATATAAAGCTTTTTATTTACAAAACATATGAGTGATTTTTCAACATTGACCTTTGCAAAAACTTTTTTTTCTCAAGCTTTTCCCCTCCTTCCCCCCATCCCCCACCCCTAGATGACGGGTAATCTAATACATGCTAAATAGGATAAATTATATGACAAATACAATACATGTATACATATCTATACAGTTATCTTACTGCATCAGATCTAGAAAGAGAGAGAAAAAATAACCTAAGAAGAAAAACAAAATGCATGGAAATATTCACAGAAAGCGTTAAAATGCTGTGTTGTGGTTCACACTCAGTTCCCACAGGCCTCTCTCTGGATGTATATGACTATCTTCATCACTGAACAACTGGTTTGAATCACATCATTGGTGAAGAGAACCATGTCCATCAAAATTGATCATCGTATAGTCTTGTTGCTGTGTATAATGTTCTCCTGGTTCTGCTGATTTCACTCAGCATCAGTTCATGCAAGTCTCTCCAGTCCTCTCTGAAATCCTCCTGTTGGTCATTTTTTACAGAACAATAATATTCCATAACACTCATATACCATAATTTATTCAGCCATTCTCCAATTGATGGGCATCCTTTCAATTTCCAGTTTCTTGCCACTACAAAAAGGGCTGCCACAAACATTTTTGCACATGTGGATCCTTTTCCCTCCTTTAAAATCTCTTTGGGATATAAGCCCAGTAGAAACACTGTTGGGTCAAAGGGTAGCATAAAAATTTCTCAAGCTAAAAAGAGTTGCAAATGGACAACATTTAAGAAGTCTTGGTCTAGGTATGAGATGATGGACTGCATTAGGAAGAATAGAGAAAATATTAGATGTGGAGTTCAATTAGATGATAAGGATAAAGGAGAGGGAAGAATCCAAATAAGATTTGGAAACTGAGTAAGAAGAAGAATAGTGCCCTCAGTAATGCCCTTTAGAAGTGGAGCAAGTTGATGAATTCAGTTTTAGGCGAGCTGAATTTGAGACAATTGTGGGATATTCAGATTGAGATGTCTATCAGGCAAAAATGGGGGACTGGAGCTCAAAACATAATAGGCTGAAGATAGATACAGATATAGATAGATATATTACACATATGTGTGTGTATGTGTATATATATATGCAAATATATATACAAAAAAGGTATATGCAAAAGGATACTCATTAAGCCTAGAAGAGCAGAGGTGATTAATACAGAGCAATCTGACTGCCATAAAACCTCAATTAATCTTGGTATTTTGGTAAATTGATAGTTTGACCAATAGCTTCTGCTTTCACCTAATGCAGACAAAATTTCTTATGGACATATTTGGTGTGATTCTTGACTTTGACGCTCTGTAAATATATCCATTTCCCTTGTGTCATAGATTCATATATCCCACAAGGAGCCCAGGAAGACAAAACTTAGAATATGGAATGGAAGAACTTTCAAGAGTCATCTAGAACACTTAGTATTCAAAAGCCCTACATGAAGGGAATTTCAACTGAAACATATCAAACATGTCATCATCCAGCCTTTGAAGACTTCCAAAACTCTTAGGAAGAGATTTATTTCTTTTCAATTCTCCAAACAAAACTATCTAGTATCTTCACAAAGAATTCCATATTACCAGTGGAGCTGTTACTACCAATAGCAGCAAAAGCAATGCAATACCATAGATAATGGCTGTTATTGTTTAGTGGGAATGGAGGGTGGCAAGGGGATAAGACCAAATCTGTAACTTCATAGGTATAGCAAATTCCCAGGAAAAGAATAATAATAGCCAACATTTATAAGTGCTTTTATGTTTGCAAACATTTACAAATATTATCTCACGGTTATCCTTACAATACCTCTGTGAAGTAGGAGTTGCTATTATCTTTAATTTATACATGAGAAAACCAAGGTAAGCAAAAGTTAAATGGCTTCCCCATACAAGATTGGGGTGGGATTTGAATTCACCTCTTTCAGTGAAGATCAGAACATGTTCTGAAATCTATTGTTTTACAAAAGCATCTAGAGAAATTAGAAGTTAAATGACTTTCTCATGGTCACACAGCCAGTATGTATAAGAAAAAGAACTTGCACTCAGGTATTCCTGAACTGGGGTCATCTCTCTTAACTGTATTACCCTACACAACTGCTCATTATCTAGTAGAGGGAACTTTTTCTTGCTGTTCTTATTGAAATGTCCGATCTGGGTTCATAAATATTTTGTTTGTATGCATATATGCATAGATTGCATAATATATTAGATATGTATATCTATTATATATGTCTCTATGGGTAACTATATACCTGTAGATGTCTATTATATATACCTCTATCCAGAGAGATACCCATCTCTGTAGATATCTACATCTATTTCACTTTATCTCTATGTCTCTATTTCTATTTACCTCTAGATATCTAGTTATCTACCTATATATCTCTATTTTTATCTCTATAGATTTCTATCTCTTTCTCTATTCTATGTATTTATCATCCATCCATCATCTATCTATACTTTTATCTTTATCTATTTATCTCTATCTCTACACTCTACTGCATCCAGGGCTACCTCCAGTCATCCTGATCTATATCTTGCTATTGGATCCAAATGGCTCTGGAGAAGAAAGTGAGGGAAGTGTCCTTGCACAGCCCTCCCTCACTTAAATACAATTCACTTCCATGTCATGGTATCACCTCCCTGATGTCTTAGTCCTTTTCAAGAACAAAGGGCAAAATAACAATATTTCTATCCATATATCTATATTAAGCCATAGATTTTTATCTTTAACTATATTTCCCTATCTGTAGGTATCCATCTCCATAACCATGGATCTCTATTTATCTAATTATATTTCTGTCTATCTATGTATATGTTGCTATAGATTTATCTTTAAGTATATTTCTCTATCTGTAGATATTTCTCTCCATAGCCATGGATCTCTATCTTTCTATACATTTTTTCTCTGTTTCTATGTGTTGGTAACTATTAATATCTATATACCATTATCTATATATCTATCATCTATCGTGTATGTGTGTGTGTGTGTGTGTGTGTGTGTGTGTGTGTGTACCTGGATTTGTGATTTCATTAATGTAGAGCATTTTTAGGAAGGAAAAACATGGCAATGCAAATCTATAGCTCTCCTAGTCTTAGTTTCCTGAGGCATTAAAAGATTAAGGGATTGTCCAGTCTCATGCTGAAACCAGATCTTCAGGGACTCAGATAGACTCTACTTTGTAATGTGGGGTCTCATGTAAATATATGAAACTTTAATTAAATAATGTTAAAGCCTCATAGGAAAAAATGACAAGTTTAGAAGAAAGGAATTATAAAACTTCTTAATGTTTCTTATATTTCCTCCAAATGAATTTCTAGCTCATCTAGGATTTCAAGTTATAAACAATCAGATAATTGGGGGTATCTTCTATATATTTAAAGTAAATATTTCTTCCAAGGGCCTATAAAATGGATAATGGGTCAAATGTGCAAATGGCTTAAGAAAAGGAAACCCCTTAAGTGAGGGAAGTGTTGTTAATAAGAGGAAAGGTTAAGCTTTATTGAGTATACACATTTACAGCTGCAGTTTTAAGTTCCCTTTTCAAGTGGCCTTGCCAAGATTAAAGTTTATAATAAAATCACCATTTTACAAAGATGTCAGTTAGTTTATTCAGTGGTTTTATGATTTAATTAATGCCTAAGACAACAACTTATTTTAGGGCTGAGTAGGTTTAATGGGAAAGTATAGTTTAGATTTCTACCTCAGGGTCCCAAAGGAACCCCCCTCTGGTGAAAGGGCAATTCATTGTAAGATTTCCTCCTGTTCAGACATGTTCTCCCTTCATGGCATGTATTTTATGACTTAATGGTGTGGTTTCCACACAACAACTTTAATAGCAATCCTTTTCCTCCTCTCATTTTCTGTCTTGGATTTTTCTTTCTGTGTGCAATTGTGGAAAAACTATAACCACAGTGTGAAACTCCCCTAAGCCCAAAGGTGGTTATTGACTAACCTAAAGATGGCAAAACTTTGTCTTTTCACTGGTTCATAGATTGAGAAAAGGAAGAGACTTTGGAGGCCATCTTCATTTTACAGATGAGGAAAATGAAGACTGAGGATGTTAAATGTTTTTGTCAATATTCACAAAAGTCAAAAGATCCAAGTTATAGAACTGGAAGAGACATCAGAGCTCATCTAATGAAGGTTTTCTCAGATTCAAAGTCCACACTGTGTCATAATCTAAATTCCCCACTTCAGCTGAACTAGTTTAAAATATAATTGAAAAATTATTAAAAATTAATTTAAAAATTAAAAAATAAAAGTATAACAACACAAATAATGTAAATTAGTGGTTTTCTAAATTAATATACAGTCTGTAAGGATCCATTTCTATTTGATTTTTTTCATTAACATTTTTATTTTAAAAATGAGGAAGTTTGGGCCCAAAAAAAGGTTTAGTGAAATCATCCCACAGATAGTAAGCAGCAATGACAGGATTTGAATCAGTAAACTTTTCTCACTACCTACTGCCTCTTGTCTAATTGTGTGTGGTGAAGGAAGGGTAATAGGACTGGCACAGATCACAAGTTTATTGGCTACAGGTAGATGCTTATCTTTTCTTAATGTAGTAGAAAGTACTTAACAAGAGGGAGAAGAAAATGATAGACCTTAATATTATTAATGGTAGTTGATATTCATACACATTTCTCTTGTAATCTGAAGTGACATTAAATGGAACAAATAAGATCACAGATGTAGAATAAGAAAAGAAAGGAAAAAAAAAAGACTACAAATCTAGTCCAAAGACTTCATTTTTACAAATGAGGAAATTGAGATTTAAGTGAGCCAAGTAGTTTGCCCAAAGTCATACCAGTAGCAAGTGGCAAATCCAGGATTCTATTCCAAACCCTCTGACTGAACATTCAGAATTCTTTCTAGTGTATCACACTGCCTCCAATATATTAGAATATATATTAGAATCATCAGAAGTCCCTAAGCTTATTTTGGATGAAATCCAAAATGTTATAGCAGTTGTATTTTTGTACCATGTTACTGGGTATTGGCCACCTGATTTGAGAGATCTCCAGGAGAGATGAATCTGCTTAAAATAATGCAGACAAAGATTCAAGCAGGGCAAAAATGGAACATCCACGGGCCAGAGAGGAGACTTGTAAGAGCTTTTAGAAATTCATATTGAATAGTAATAGCCTCATCAAAACTGAAACAGAGGGCCTTGAATAACCAAGTTAAGAAGATTCAACCCAAAGGCATTTCACAGGAAACTGAGAACAAAGAGCTACCATTTACATAATGCTTTATGATTTATAGATCAATTTGTATACTATTTCACTTATTCCTCACAAAAAAATGCTTCAAGACAGGTCCTAGGCTCTGATTATTCCCATTCTTTAGATGAGAAATCTGAGGCTGAGAAAGTTTAAACGATTTGTTAAGGAAGATTTGAACTAGAAACTACAGACTAAGTCAGATGATCTATGCACTATGCTGCTTGTTGTGATATTGGAAGAACAGAGGGATGAGCAAAAGTAGAGAGAAATAGCAAATTTTGAGGAGAGGGCCTCAATAATGCAAACCGGGATAAGAGAAGTCTAAACATAACCTGAAACCTAAAAACAACAAAAGCACCATGGGATCCAATGCAAAATGGAGAGGCAGCATGGAAACAATTATGTGCAGACTTAATAGAGGATTAATTAGAATTAATTGAGAGAAAGCACTAGAATTAACAGGGATCAGGAAAGATTTCTTGTAGAAGGTGAAATTTAAGCTGGAAAAGGAAAAGGCTGGCTAAAGTGGAGAAAAAAATTCAGTTTTTTTTTTCATCAGTTATTATTAAAGTCTCATTTTTCCTTCAGCCTAAAAAGGTTGGGGAGTATTTTTTTTTTTTTTTTTGCTTTTTTTGCTGAGGCAATTGGGGTTAAGTGACTTGCCCAGGGTCACACAGCTAGGGAATGTTAAGTGTCTGAGATCAGATTTGTACTCAGGTCCTCCTGACCTCAGGGCTGGTGCTCTAACCACTGCACCACCTAGCTGCCCCCAAGGTTGGGGAGTATTAATAAGCTAAGGTATACTTGGTTGAGATCATGGACAGTCTTTCTCAACTCATGATGAGTTTTTCTAGCAATTGAGTCAATATACATTCAACATTCCCAATAGCTTTAGATAAGGATTTATCTGCATGTGGGAAGTCTAAGCTGAGCAATTTCTTTTAACAAGCTTAATGATAACATAATTTGTATAACCTATATAAGATTGCTTGCTATCTTGGGGAGGAGGAAAGGAGAAAAATTTGGAACTCAGGATCTTGTAAAAACGAATGTTGAAAACTACTTTTATGACTTAATTGAGAAAAAACAAAATATTAAATGAGGAGAAATTAATATTAAAATTGTTTTATGTATAATTGAGAAAAATAAAATAAAACCACTTTTTTAAAAAGGATGATATATTCGAATGATCTTAGAAATATACTGATTTTTTTTGTTACTCAACATATATATAAGTGCTAATAATTAATCTATTGATTATCTCAAAGATCTTTACCATGGGAGTTTTGGAGCGGAAATGAGAAGCTTGACCAGCAAGATAGCTTGTTAAAAGTACAGAATGAGAAATGTAAACCATAAGTTTATGAATGTTTATACTTCAAAGAATACTATTAACTTAATAAGCACATGAAATGTATTAACCAAAATAATATTTAAAATTGTTTTAAGTAAACCTCCCAAAATGGGATTTATGCTGACAAATTCAATATATAACAAACAGTAAGTGGAATTTATTCCTTTCTGGGGCTTGGTGTAGCTTTAGTTCTACAATAACCCTCAATAACCCCTCAAATCATGAGATCAAAGTATTCACATATGACATTTACCGATTAAAAACAAAAATTGATCTAGGTAACCCTTATTCATTCTCTCTTTTCCTGGAGGCTCTGAAGATTAGCTGTTCCTTCTCCATGATAAAATCCCTAATTGTGCTCTTAATACCATTATTTCCATCACTTTCTCTCTGACTCATTTTTATGATTCCATTATCTAGTTTCTCTCCTTGCTGTCTACAAACATTAGCAGGTGCTCCCTATTCTTTAAAAAATTATTTTATCATTCCCTTAAACTACAATCCTAACATTTCTTTCCCATTTCACAAATTCCCAAAAAAAGAGAATTATTTCCATTCAATTTGCCTCCACTTCATCTTCCACTCACTTCTCAGCTTCTTGAAATTTTACTTCGGCCCCACCATTTTATTGCAACTGCTCTCTCCAGAATTATGGATAATCTTAATATGCTAAACTTTTTCTCAGTTTTCATTATCCTTGATTATATTCACTTTTTGACACTGTCAACTACCCTTTCCTTGTGGATAACCTTGGGAATACAAACTTGACATTTATGGGGAAGTCATTTTGAAGCAGTCAGAGACCAACTACGATAGTCTGAGTTTCAAGATATTGATCTCACTTGACTTTATCCCCATCTTTGTTCCTTCTCAATCTTATTGATTGGAAGATTTTCTCACCCTCTGGCTAAGCATGAATCTGCCCAAAACATTTGGTGTCTTTTTTCTCTCTTTCAATACCCCCATAGGTTTAATTATACTATCCATATACATGATAATAAATGTTCACATCCAGACTCCATCTTTCTCCTAACCTCATGTCACCACTTCAAATGCCTACTACACATTTGTAGATGTATCATCAATATTTCTAATTGAACCTATATAATATTGACTTACTATATAATAATATAATAATAACTTACATAATTCCACAAATTCATGCAACCTTCAAAATTATTTTTCCTTATCAAAGATAATCATCACTTTTAAAGTAACTTAGGTTTGAATTATTCAAAATCATTTTCAATGATGTTCACCTCGTTGAGATTCCCTTTGAGATTTTCTTAACAGGTTCCTGGATTAGTCTGCCTTTTCTTTCTTCAAAATTTTACAGATGAGGAAATTGAGGCAAATGGAGATATGTGACTTGCCCAGGGTCACTGAGAACTGATTTAAAATCAGGAAGATGAGTCTTTTTAACTCCAAGTCCAGCACTCTAACCACTGTGCCACCTAGCTGACCACCACCCAGATTCAGAAACTTAGAAAAATCCTTGAATATTACATCTTCCTCACTCCCTATGTGCAAAACTTTCCAAGTCTTGGAGATTCTACCTTCACAATATTTTTCATATGCAAGCTCTTTTCTCTAACACAAACACTATTCTAATTATCATCTCCCACTAGTTGGCCTCTGATTGCTTAAAAATGATTTCCTCACAAATGTCAAGTTTATATTCTCAAGGTTCAAGTCTGACAATGTTATTTCTCTTCTCAAGGCTCTTCATTGCCATTTCTTTTTCTTTTTTTGTGTGATTCCTGTCCATTTTTTAAAATAACATCTTTTTATTTTACAAATACATGCAAAAATACTTTTTAACATTTACCTTTGTAAAACCTTGTGTTCCAAATTCCTTCTCCTCCCCACCCCAGACAACAAGCAATCCACTATAGGTTAAACATGTTCAATTTTTCTAAATCCCTGTCATTGTTTCAAGGATAAAATACAAAATGCTCCAGACATTCATTAAAAAATAGTTCTCATCTATTTTTTCACAACATTTTAATATTGTCATACTTGATACACTTTATACTCCCGTCAAGCTGGCCCACTTGCTAAACTTTCAACTTGATATTGCCATCTTTTCTCTTGCTGCTTTTGTAAGTTGGCAATAACCTCATGGTAGTCACACACATGAGATTTTATCTTGAATAATTTCTTCTTTTATCATCACCATAATGTGGTGGTTTGTAGGTGAAGATCATGCCTTATGTTATTTCTTAGTCCACACATATTTTATACAAACAAGGGAGCAAGCAGTGAAGAAATGAAATCAAATCTAGTCTAGCATTTTTCCTCTTCATTTTCTCACCTGAAATCTTTCTTGCACTGCCAGACTCACTGAGAGCCATTTTATACATAGGCTCATAGATTTAGAGCTAGCCTCAAACATCATCTAATAAAAGGTGTTCATTTTTCAAATGAGGAAACAGAGCAAGGGAGGTTAAAAGTCTGCCACATCTGAATAACGATGTGGCATCTCCAGGCTCAAGCGGCTAGTATGTGTCAAAAAAAATCCAGGTCTTTCTGGCTTCAAGGCTTAGTTACTCTTACTCCACTGTGTCATATTGCTTTCCCTAATAGTAAGTTTAGAAAAGACATATTTTAACAACATTTATCTAAGCAATATTAGGAAATTACCACTGACTATAACTATTTCCTCTGATTGAATGTTAAGTTCTTGAGGGCAGAGATTGTTTCCCTCTTGTCTTCACATCTGTGGCACAGTGCCAACCACAGAGTAATTGTTTAATAAATGTTTGGTGAATTCAATTTTATTGAGTCATCTGTAAAATAATTCCTTGTCTAAAATCACACAAAGAATTTGAATCTTGGACCATGTCATGAGTCATCTAGATTGAAAAATATCTATCACATAGATACATACAATTCAAGGATGAAATTCCTTGTATTTATTAGTTAGGCAGGTACAGAAATGGCCATTATGTAGTGTCATAGTGTTGGTACCCAAAATGTCTTAGGTTACTATCCATCTGTACTCAGCAAGAAGAATTATAATTCCTTTAATGCCTCATCACAGTTTGAGGATAATTAATCTTTTTTTTTCTTGGACTAATAGTTTCATTTTTGTAGAGTATTCCTGGGGTTCTCTCTTATTATTCAGCACCTGTAAAACAAACAACAAAACTATAACTGATCCAAATCACATCTGTCTTGGTGTAAAAGAACAGAAGAATCTGAGTCACCTGCCTATATTTTTTCCTGGTGCTGTATATCTGAGTCCATTTCATTTGACAGAGACAGATAAAAAGATAAATGCTGTTGAATTTTTTAATTTTCACAAGATAATCACTCTAAACATTAGCTTTAATTGCTCCACTGGAGACCTAGAATGTGTTTTGATTGCTATTGAACAGATCACTTGATGACATACACTCAGATTAATTGGCAAAGCAATTCTGATGTGGGGGCTGGGTTAGATTTTCTTATTCACTTATTTGCCTATGTGTTATCAATCTGTTTCCATGGATCATCTGTCTCTCTCATCTCTCATTTATCTATATCTCTTTCCATCATCTATGTATCTAGTCTCAAACATTTTTATTCATTAATATATGGAATTCCTGGTGAAAATGCTTGATCTATCAATGCAAAACAGAATTGAAATAAACAAATATGAAATTTGTAAACATAGAGATTATCCTGGAGGGAAATGAGAAATGATGTTATTAGTCCAGGATTAAATAGCTACTATGTGTAAGAGGCAAAACTTGAGTCCAGGTTTTTTGGCTTCAAGGCTTATTCTCTATCCACCACTTCATATTGTTTTCCCTAATAGTAAGTTTGGGAAAGACTTATATTTTAACAATATTCATCTGAGCAATATTTAGGATGTCACCAATGGCAAGAAATAACTATTTCTTCTAATTGAATTGTAAGTTCTTGAGGGCAAGGATTATCTAAATTATCTTTTAATTTGATTTGTGCCATAATCAGAAGTGTTGTGACCTGGATATAGCCTGTGTGCTATGTGCTTTTCATTTATATTCTAAAGGGTTGTAATCTGCTTCAGAGGAAGGCTTGTTCATTTCAAGGAAAAATCACACCTTGAAATGATGAAGAAATTATCTTGCAGATGATTAAATAAAATTAAATTCATCAAATATCTGTTAAGCACCTAGGCTAGATACCATGCCAGGTGCTACAGATACGAAGACAAAAGTGAGATAATCCCTGCCAATGTGTGCTCCACCTCAAGAGCCGAGTTCTAGTTAAAAATCACCAAATAGGGTGGAAAATGAAGGGGGGAAATTAAAAAGAAAAAGAACCTGACATATATAAAGCTACTATGGTGACAGGAAAGATCAAAATACAAACTCAGAAGAAGATAATGTCAAAATGCCAAAGTAAAAAAAAATTGAATTGGTCTTAAAAGAATGCCTAAGAAGAGCTTTAATAGAATTTTCAAAATCAAATGAGAGAAGTAAAAAAAATTGAAAAAAGAAATGAGAGTGATATAAGAGAATCATGGTGGGGTGATCAACAGTTTAATAAAGGAAAACAAAAAATGGGGGGAGAGGTATAAAAATTTACTGAAGAAAATAATTCCTTAAAAAAGTAGAACTGGTCAAATTAAAAAAGAGGGACAAAATCTTACTAAAGAAAAAATATTTTAAAATTAGAATTGGCTAAAAGAAAGCTATTGATTTCATGAGACTTGAAGAAACAATAAACAAAATCAAAAGAATGAAAAGAATAGAAGAAAATATGAAATATCTCAGTGGAAAAACAATTGACCAAGGAAATAGATCCAGGAGAGAAAAATTTGAGCATTATTAGAATAAGTGAGGGCCATGGGGAAAAAATTCTGGACGTCATATTTCAAGAACTTATCAAGGGAAACTTTTGGCATCCTAAAACAAGAAGATGAAATAGAAATTGAAAGAATCCACCAAACACCTCCTGGAAGACAACCCAAAATAAAAACTCCTAGAAATATTATAATCAAATTTCAGAACTCCCAGGAAAAAAGGAAAATATTGCAAGCAGCCAGAAAGAAACAATTCAAATATTGTAGAGCTTCAGTAAAAATTACACAGAATTTATCAGCTTCTACATTAAAGGATCAGAGGTTTGGAAGATGATATCCCGGAAGGCAAAGATACATCCAAATATCACCTACCAAGGTAAACTGAGCATAATTCTTCATAGGAAAAAATAGACACACAATAAAATAAAAGACTGACTTTCAATCATGTCTGCTGAAAAGATAAAAACTGAACAGAAATTTGACTTTCAAATATTAGATTTGAGAGAAGCATAAAACGATAAACAGAAAAAGAGAAAACATAAGATTAAGCTGTTTCCATTCCTACATGAGAAGATGATACTTTTAACTCATAAAAATTTATGATTATTAGGGAAGATAGAAGGAAAAAGCATAAAAAGTTGGCACAGGTATAAATTAACTATAGTGGAATGATGTCAAATAAAACAAAATTAAGGGAGAAGAAGGAAAGGAGAAGTAGAATAGGGTAAATGATATAACATGAAGAGGTTGGAAAGAGCTATTAGAGTAGAGGGAAAGATGGGGAGCAATGCTTGAACTCTCATTAAAATTAATTCAAAGAGGAAACACCATACACAGTCAGTTTGGTATAGAAATCTATCTTACCCTATAAGGAAGTAGGAGAATAGGGGGATAACTGAATGAGTTGAGTTATAGAAGAAAGGGCAGATTGAAGGAGATGGTGGTTAGAAGCAAAACACTGGTGAGAAATGAGAAAATTAAAGAAAGAAGGGAAGAAGGGGAAGGGCAGAAAAGAAAGACAGAGACAGAGACAGAGAGAGAAAGAGAAGAGAGAAAGACAAGACAAGAAGAGAGGAGGGGGAGAGAGAGAGAGAGAGAGAGAGAAAAAAGGAGGGAGAGAGATAAAGACAGAGACAGAAACAGAAAGAAACATGGAGAGACAGAAACATACAGACAGAGACATGGAGAGACAGAAAGAGACAGACAGACAGACAGACAGAGGCATAGATACAGAGACAGAAAGAAAGAGAGGGAGAGGGAGAAGAAGAGAGGGAAAGAGAGAAAGACGGTGACAGACATAGAGACAGTGAGGGAAAGAGAGAAGAAGAAAGAGAGAGAGAGAAGAAGGGAGGAAAGGAGAGACAGGGTCAGGCAGAAAGAGGAGAGGGAGAGAGAGCATAAATAAGAAAAAAGTAGGATGGAGAGAGAGAAATGCACAGAGAGTAATCATAATGAAGTAAGAAATAAAGTAGATAGAGGCATCAATTAAAAAACAGAATCCTATAATACAGTGTTTACAAAAAAAAAACCACATTCAAAGCTGACACAAACACAGGGCAAAAGTTAAAGGCAAGAACAGAATCTATTATATTTCAGCTGAAGTAAAAAAAAAAAAACAAAGCAAAAAGGAAATGGGTAGCAATAAGATTTCAGTAAAATAAAAAATAGATCCAATTACAAGAGATAAGGAAGGAAATTACAGCATGCTAAAAGGTACTATAAACAATGAAGTGATATTAATACTAAATATATATGCACTAAATGTAATAGCATGCCAAAGCAGTACTTAGAGGAAGTTTTCTCTCTTTGAATGTTTGCATCAGTAAAATAGAAAAAAGAGCAGATCAGTGCATTGGGCTTACAAGTAAAATAACTTGAAAAAGAGCAAATTAAAAATATCCAATTAAATACCAAGTTGGAATTGCTGAAAATCAAAGGAGAAAAAAAATAAAATTATAAGGAAGAAAACCATTATTAAATAAAACTACTACTTGTTATTATGAAAACATCAATAAAATAGTTAAACCATTGATTAATTTGATTTTTTTTTAAAAAGAAAGAGAAAACCCAAACTATCAGTATCAAAAGTAAAAAGGTACATTTTTGAATGAAACTAAAATTAATCAATTATTAGGAGCTAGTTTGTTCAGTTAAATGCCAATAAATCTAACAATCTAAGAGAAATGGATGAATATTTACAATGTCCATTTAAAAAAAACACTAGAGAGAACAATACTAAATGGAGCTTTCTTTAAAATGATAGATAGTATCAGGCAGCTAGTTGGTGTAGTGGATAGAAAACCAACCCTGAAGTCAGGAATTCAAATCTGACTTCAGACACTTAACTCTTCCTGGCTGTTTGACCCTAGGTGGCAAGTCACTTAACTCCAATTGCCTCAGCCAAAAAAAAAAATGTAGTATCGTTGCTAAAATCATCAATAAGCATTACCTGTTATAAAAATATGATATAAAGTTATAAAGATATCAAGTTTTTTAAACCTTTTCAATAAAATGAAGAATGAATTAAGAGTGTACATTATCACCACTATCATTCAATTTTGTACTAGAAATATTCACTATAGCAATAAGAAGGAAAAAATTTAAAGAAATTAGAATAGAAAATGAAAAAATAAAATCATCTCTCTTTTTTTTCTCACAAGGGACTTGAGGTTAAATGACTTGTCCAGAGTCACACAGCTAGCAAGTGCTAAGTTTCTGAGGCCAGATTTGAACTCAGGTCCTTCTTACTTCCAGGCCAGTATTCTATCCATTGTCATCTAGCTACTCCAAAACTATTCCTCTTTACAAATGTTATGATAATATACTTAGAGAATTCCAGAAAACTAACTTAAAAAACTAATCGAAATAATTAACTTTAGCAAAATTGTAAGATATAAAATAAACCCACATACACCATCAGCATTTCTACATATTACAAATAAGAAGAAATAAAAGAACTAGGAACATAATTACAAAATGTTTTTCACACAAATAAAATTAGATCTAAACAACTCAAAAAATATTGCTCATGGTTAGACCAATCTAACACAATAAAAATTACAATTTTACCTAAATTAGTTTATTTATTCAATGAAATATCATTCAAACTATCAAAAAATTATTTTATTCATCTAGAAAAAAATAACAAATTTTGTCTGCAGAACAAAAAGTTAACTATGAAAGGAATTAATGGGGAGGGGGTATGTAAAGGAAATTAGTCTAGTAGTATCAGATCTCGTATTCCATATTGGACTCATCAGTTAGAGTAAATGGTCAAGTTTTGAATGCTGTAGATAAATTCACTGTGGATAAGTTTACTTACCTTGGCAATATACTTTCCAGGGATTTCCATATTGATAATGAGATTGACATTTGCATTACCAGAACTAATTCAGTGTTTGGGAGGCTCCAAAGGTGTGAGAAAGGAGAGATATTATTAGACTGACTACCAAACTGAAGGTCTACAGAGAGGTTGTGCTGACCTCATTGTTACATGCCTGTGAAACCTGGACAATATACCAGCACCAAGCCAGGAAACTGAAGCACTTCCATTTGAATTATCTTAGAAAGGTTCTGAAGATCACCTGGCAGGATAAAATACCAGATACTGAAGTCCTTTCTCAAATTAACTTGCCAAGCATCTCAACTCTACTGCAGAGGGCACAACTCCATTAAGCTTGATACATTGTTCAAATGGAAATATATGCTTGCCAAAGAGTTATTTTATGGAGAACTCACAGGGGGCAAGCACTCACAAAGTAATCAGAAAAAGCGATACAAGGACATCTCAAGGTATCTCTTAAGAACTTTAAAACTGATTACATGACTTGGGAGACACTGGCAAAGGAGTGCCCAGCATGGCACGTCCTCATCAGAGAAGGTGCTGGCTCTGTGAGCAAAGCAGAATTGAAATAGCCCAAAGGAAATGCAAAATACACAAAATTAGAAAATCACTCCAAATGGACTATTTGTGTCCAACCTGTGGCAGAGCATTCTGAGCTCCGTTTTGGTCTGATCAACCACAGTCTGACACATTGTAGCATGATTCTAACACAGTGATTTCATTCTGGTCATTTTCAAAAACAAAGGACAACAACTACTGTATTACAAAGTATTACAGTCTAGTACTGACTAAAAATTAGAGTGGTAAATCAGTGGAATTGATTAGATACACAGTATACAGTAAGAAATAATCATAGTAATCTTATGTTTAATAAATAAAAAGACCCAAGCTTTTAGGATGAGATTCAGTATTTGACAAAAACTGCTGTGAAAAACTGGAAAACAGTATGATAGAAATTAAGTATAGATTAACATCTTATACTGCATACTAAAGATAAGGTGCAAATAGGCACGTGATTTAGACATGATACTCCAGGCAAATTAAGGGAATATATAATAGCTTACCTTTCAGATCTATGATTAAGGGAAGAGCTTATGATCAAACAAGAGATACAGAGCATTAAGAAATGCAAAATGGATAATTTTGATTGTATTAAATTAAAAAAGATTTTTCACATGTACACATGCAGACACACATACCAATAAATCCAAGATTAGAAGGAAAGCAGAAAGCTAGTGAAAAAATTTACAAGTGTCTCTAACAAAGACCTCATTTCTCAACTATGTAGAGAACTAAACTAAATTGTTAAAACTACAAGACAATCGCCAATTGATGAATGGTCAAAGAATATAAACAGGTAGTTTTCAGTGAAGAAATCAAAGCTATTTATAGTAATATGAAAATGTTCTAAATTATTATAGATTAAAGAAATGAATATTAAAATAGCTCTGATGTATTACCTTACATCTATTAGATTGACCAATATTATAGAAAAGGAAAAATTATAAATGCTGGAGGGGGTATGGAAAAATTGGGACATTGATGTTCTGTTGATGGAGTTGTAAACTGATCCAGTTTTTCTGGAGAAATATTTGGAATATGGTCAAAGTTCTATAAAACTATAATCCAGCAAAGATCCTTTGATCCAGCAATAACACTGCTAGGTCTGTATCCCAAAAAATATTTTAAAAGTGGGGGGGGGAGAAATGACCTATTTCTACAAAAATATTTAAAGCAATTCTTTTCATGATTGCAAAGAAATGGAAATTGATGGAATACCCATTGGGTAGGGATGAGTGAACAAGTTGTAATATATGATTGTAATGGAACATTATTGTGCTATAAGAAACACGGATCAGGAAAATTTCTGAAAAAAAAAACCTTTAAGAAGATTTATATGATCTGATAAAAAATGAAGGAGCAGTAACAAGAGAACATTGTACACAGTAACAACAGTATTATATGATGATCAGCAGGGACTTACTTAGCTTTTCTCAGCAATATAATGATCAAAGACAATTCCAAAGGACTCAGAATGAAAAATGTGATCCACTTCCTGAGAAAAAACTGATAGAGTTTGAATGTAGATCATAGCATACATTTTTTCACTTTCTTTCTTTTTTGTTTTTGTTTTATTATTCTGTGTGTTCTTTTGCAACATTACCAATATGGAAATATGTTGCATTGTTGCATACATGTAATATATATCAAATTATTCACCATCTCAGAAAGAGGGGAAAAAATAAAGAATTTGGAACTCAAAATTTTTGAAAAAAATGTTTAAAATTGTTTTTACATGGAATTGAAAATAAAAATATTATTCAAAATATAAGAAATATAATTGGGAAATAATTAACAAAATAAATAAAAATCTGATGCAATTCAAGATAATATTGAATTCAAAAAATATTAATCAAAAATTGAAACTAATATTGAGGGTTTTTTTCCTAAATCAATATGAGGTCATGTATGATTTCTTTTTGAGTTTGACAGTTTTCCAGCACATGCATGACATGAGTTCATGAGTTGCTGTGGGCAATGTAGGTAAAGTCATTTCATTTCCCAGTGACTAACTTTCTGTCAAAAAGTTTCTCCGACTTGAGGTAGACATCATAAATTAAGATGTATAAGAGATTTCAGAGAACATTATATCCAATCTCTCATTTTGCAGATGAGGAAACTAAGCAGCCATGATGTTAAGTGACTTGCCCAAATTCATAGAACTATTGAGTGTCTGAGAAAGAATTTGAACTCCAGTCTTTTTTGCCTCTAAGCCAGTACTCTGTCCACTAACTCACAACAATCTCATAGACACAGAAGTCATCTTTTAAGAGTATGCTGTACTGATTAAAACTTTGAGACATAAGAGTCAACTACATGTCACAATAAGGGATCAGAATAAGACAATAAGAGAAACCTTTATTTACTCCATAAAACATACTGTAAATTTTAAAATATGTCTATTCTTCCATGAAGAGTACTGATTTGAGCGTACTATTTAGGGAAGTAATCATAAGGTTTTTTTTTTCTTTGTAATTATATGGGACCCAATTTTATGATTTCTAGACCATGAGAAAAGAGAATGGAATAGATTTTTAAACTGTATTTACGGAAAGGAAAATTGAGGTAAAGAGAATGGAGAAATGATTTTCTCAGACTCACTGGGCATCAGGAGCAGCGGAAAGAATTCTGCCAATTAGATTTCTCATCCAAACCATTACAGCTCATCACTTCAAATTTTTTTGGAGAGAACTCAGTTTCCTCTCAATGGAAGAAAATTGTTCAGTATATTTCAAAGTAATTGTCAAGCAATTATGTTATTTGAGATCTTCCAGGAGGTGCCTTCCTGAACAATGAAACAATCCAAGAGAACAGGCTAATTTCAAACTCCATATTAAATCGTTAAAGTTATAATATATTTCAGACAGCTCCGGAAGATGACTATAAACTAAATTCTTCTTTGTCTGCAACAGGACTCACTGAGGAATGATGCACTTGAGAGCTTATCTAATGATATTGCAGAGAAAATGTGAATTCTTGACTTGACATCCATTCTCTGTAAGCTATCCTTAGATGCCCAGGATGTTCAGATTTCTCCAACTCCTTTTACTCCAAGATACAAATATATTATGTGCAAAATGTACATTTTACTGAACAGGGGCAGGTGGGAGTACAGAAAAAAAGCATTCCTTTTTATATACTAAAAAGAATAGTGACAGAAATTTCAAATGGACCTGTCTAGTAGGAAACTGATGACACATTTCTGAAGTTCAGGAAAGACTTTGAAATTAGAGCTATAATTTAGATATCTATCACATATACTCAACAGAATTCTAGAAGCTGCAATAGCTATGTTCCCTAAAGATATGAACCAATAAAAAGAGAGAGAGAGAGTAAAGTGTAAAGATTTAGGCTTCAAGGAATGATCTATGATGAATATAAAAGATTCAGAGAAGTTGGGGGGGAAAGCTTCACAGAAAACACAGGAGAAAATGGTTTCAAAAAACGAGGTACATTTTTTTCAAATGCTGCAAAAGTATTTGATAAAAAAAAATAAGGGGGCAGCTAGGTGGCGCAAGGGCACCTTGCCCTGGGCAAGTCACTTAACCCTAATTGCCTCAGCAAAAAGCAAAAAAAAAAAAAATAAGAACAAAGAAAGAGCATCAAATTTGTCAATTAGCACATTTTTTTCATGGCTGTATAGAAGATATTGGTGAGTTTTGAAACAGATGATTTCCAATTTTAAGATTCTATAAATGGAGTGATAAAAATGGATAACAGTTCACAAGGAATTGAATTGGTCATGAAACAGAGACCGTAATTATGAATTACACCTTTGAGAAGTTAGGCACTGAATCAAAAGAAAATAAGACGGTTTGTCAAAGTAGCAGAGTCGATGAGCCATTTGAAAAATTAGGAATAAGGGACAACTAGATGGCACAGTAGATAGAGCACTGACTGGTCCAGGAGTCAGGGAAGACCTAAGTTCAAATCCAGCCTCAGACACTTAACATTTCCTAGTTGTGTGACCCCGGGACAATCACTCAATCCAAATTGTCCCACACACACATATAGTGAAAAGAAAATTTTAAAAAATTAAATGTAAGAGAGACTATAATATCCTAGATTTGGAGCTGGAAAAGATTCCACAGGCTAATTCAATCTCCCCACTTTACAAGAAAAAATTTAAAATGAAGCCTAGTTTAGTTAAATAATTTTCCCGTTGTAAGTGGTAAACTCTGCCAATAGGAAGAGAATGAAGATGTTAGAAAGAGAGACGATAGAACAAGAGGAAAAAATGATCAATATGACTGGTGGGGAGGGCTAATCTCATTAAAAAAATTAAAAGTGGGGCAGAGTGAGGAAGTTCATGTTTTTAATTACTTCAGAGCATGTGTGCTTTGGGTTCTAGTTTCTGAGGCCATTGATTTATAAGTCAACCTGCTTCACTTCATTTCTTTTGAATTATGAATTAAAGTTGTCTATAGAAAATTCTAGAACCACTCATTGTATTCTTCCCAAGGGATTCACAGCTTTGAAAAAAAAAACATCAAGTTTCCTGAATTCTGACCACAATCAATTGTGCATTAAATTATTGTTTTTTAAACCTACTCTGTAGAAATGCATTAAATTGCAGAATTAGGCTCATTTGTGGCATGGTAATATTTCAACACCTGGTGTTTGGAAAGGATTAATGTACTACTCTGCTTAACAGTTACTCCAATGATAATCTTTAAGCTTGTCTATTCAATAAATTTTAAAAGCATTCATGCCAAACAACAGAATCATTTATAAATTTGGAACATTATAGATAATATTTGTTTTACTCACATACTTGAAAAACAACCAGAAAGTCTTTTTTTATTCTACCATGTATTGAAATCAAATCTCTGACTTCTTGTCATATCACATGAGCCCTTTCAGCAGAGCCAAGTCTCCCATCCCTTCAGACAAACTGAGAACAAAGAAAAACCTTTATTCAGAAAGGTCAAGTTTGCCCACTGTATCCTGGCCTTCAGCAGTCTCTTTAACTTTTGTCTTACCACTGGAAGCTAAACAACTTTGAAAAGCTCTGTCTCATTGTCATTGGTCCTCTTCAAAAATCAAGGACAAAAAATAACAGGTACTTTTATGTTTTCCCATCTGGCCCAGGTTTCTGCTATTTTTTGACTACTTTTTGTATAGTTCATAAGATTATGCCCTTTGGAAAGAAGGGGTAATGGCATTGATGTGCATGAAAAAGAAGCAACCATATCAACTTAGAAACTCAACAAATATGTGTTCCATGTTTGAAATCAGGAAAGAAAATGAAAGAAAGTGGAAAATCCCAAAGAAATATTGCATCCCCTATTTCCTAAAAGAAAGTTTTCATAAATACAAGGCTGTCATGAAGCAACCTTATGTCAGGGTTCAATTCAACCTATTTTCCCATCTTTTTTTAAAGTTGAGAATTGAAGATTTCCTGATGGGCGTATTTTAGTTGAAAGGTTCAATCTGAAGTTTTTAAGTGCTAAACAAATATCTCCTTTTCCCTGTATCTTTGTTTTCACAATTTTAATTGGGGGGTGAGGGTGGCGCAGCAGTGATTTGTAGGTTTAGAAGGGCTCCAGGTTATGTGTTGGCAAACGGCCAGCGCCTGGATGGAATCCTACCAGTCTCCATGAGCATTCCAAATTGTGTTCCTGCACAGACAAGAGTTAATTCACCTAATCACACCGATAATTTTGTGTTTGCTTTCCATGACTTTTGTTGAGTGTTTTTCCTTGTTTATTTCTGCATTTTCCCCTATGTCGGTCTTCAATACTGCCTCTGTTAAAACTGAGTGGAAAGTAAGGCAGGCTTGCTGGATTACTGGTGCCAAGGAAGTGGTTGCCCTGGCAACAAAAACAAGGTGAAAGTTCTCAGAATTTCCTCTGGTCCTCAATGAGACTTTCATTGCTCAGAGTAGATAGCAGCAACATCTAATGAAGGAGGAAAGAAATTCCTCATAAATAGTATGCTTGGAAATATATTGAAAACTATTAAACTCTTTCACTGTCATTATCCTGAAATTTCATTATGAATTAATTTTTTTTCAGGATCCAAATACCTGACTAAACAAACTAAAGCGCTAATTTATCCAGAAAGATTAGGGATTGTTCAAATGAATATGATAGTTAACTACATATACATACATATGAATATATATGTATATATACATACAAAATATATGTATTTCTTTACCTTTATGCTTATAAGCATGTATACAGAAATATATATTTGTATACATTTGCATATATTTAGCAATATTTACCTTATGAGTATTTCAGTATGGGAAAAAGAGAATATGATTAAACATAATTAGGAAAACAGTATGGTATGGTAGAAGAGGTACTGGTTTGGAGGGGGAGGGTCAGAACACATGGATTCCAACCCTATGTCAATTGTTTAAAAATACTGTGTGATCACAGACCAAGTTACTAAAGTTCTTTATAAGAAAAATGTCATTATCTATAAAATGTAAGGGTTGTACTACGAGATCTCTTGAACTCTTTTAAACTCTACTGTGAGCCTCCAAGTCCCTTAATCTACTTGGGTCTCAATTTCCTCAACTGCAAAATGATGGAATTCAAATAGATGATACCTGACATATACCTACAATCCTTTAGGAACAAATGAACACATCTTGGATGAATCAGAATGCAATCCTTGATTTTATAGCATGACAGAAAAGAGTTATTTAGAATGTAGAGTACATTAGATAAACTTTTGGTGAAATGGCTTGAATTTGTTCTTCACAAGCAGATCCTAAAAAGTTGCATTTTGGGGGCACGTTTTGAAATTTGGGACTTAAAATGACCATGGAATCCTTAAAGTCTATTTAAAACATGTTTCTTTCTCATAAAAGTAGACATGTTAAACTTGTAGCATATTCCTGCTTTTCAGTATTTGGCACTATAAACAAGCAAAACATATTATTCTATTTATTATTTTATTATTTTAAGTCACATAGGAGATTTGATGATATGCATACTTTCTATAGTATATCTATGTCAGTTCAATTTTAAAAAAATCTTAATCTCCCTGTCTAATTTTGAAGGAAAATAGCATAATATAGAGAAGGAAGCCTCCTTTCACCATATGCTCTGGAGTAGACAAGGACAAGATCACAGAATGGAATAGCCAGTAACTGCAAAAGAGAGGAGAATTGAAATGCAAACACAGTAATTCTAAAGAGTTTTCATTGAAAAACTATATGCCTGTGCTCCCTTCTACTTGCTCTTGGCTAGGACTTATTGGCACCTGTTTTCATAAAATAGTGAAGAATAAGAGAAGGACAGTAAGGAGAGCGCAAGATTCGAGATTCCAAAGACTTTAGATTCAAATCCTGGGTTTTTCATTTGCTAAAGAGGTGCCTTTGGTAAAATCATTTAATGCCTCTGAGCCTCCATCAATATGACAATAGTTGGACAAGATAACTTCCAAGGTCTCTTATAGCACTAACTCAATAATCCTATGACTTTATAAAGTCTTGATTTTTAATATTTTGATGAAGTATCTCTGAATCCATCAAAAGGAAGTCAGGGGATTACTAGCATGTATCTATTGTTGTTTGTCCTTCATTTTCAAAGAGGACCAATGTTATTACAGAGTGATGATTTGTTCTCACCCTCACTTTCTCTTCCAGAGTCATCAAAGTCCAGCAGTAAGACAAATGTCAGAAAGACTCATAATGACTGGATGACCATGACTTCTATGATGTCTGACCAAATCTAAGTATACCACAGTGCCTACTTCAATCACCTTCATGGTTATTGGAAGAAATTGTTCTCATCCATCCTTTACATTGGGGGACATCTTCACATGCTTGGCGTAAATAGCCCTTTGACTCAGCAGTGAGTTTGAGTCTGGTTGGCTACCCTCAACCTGATATAGCCTGATGTTGAGATAGTTTATTGTAGTGTGGCCATTGTGCATGCTGTAGCTTGTTGGAGCCACAAATGAGATCTGGATGACTAGCTGAACACTGAAAAGGGCTTCACAAACCCTCACATAGGAAATACTAGTCCTTCCTCAATAGCCCACACACCCCTCTCATGTTTCTAACACTGCAAGGAATAAAGAATAGCTCATCATTTTAAAACTAGAAAACAGCTTGGAGATCATTTAGTTCAGTAAAATCCAATTGTGCAGCCAACACCAATTTTTGTAAAGCCTAAGAACTAATAATAGTTTGCATGTTGTTTTTTTTTAAATATAAGAAAACATATTTAGTTTGCAGATCAAGTAAAAAAACGGTGTTGAGCCAGAACTCATATATGGGCCACAGTTTTCCAACTCCTATATAGTCTGATTACTTTAGGTTATAGAAGAAAAAATGAAGACCAAGGGAGTCTGAAAATTCCTTAGAGTCATATATATTTCTGATCGTTGCATTATAATGTCTTTCCTGACCCTTCCACTTCCATTTTACCATGCTATTTCCCCTGACATTTTCCTAAGCCTTATGAAATTTGCAGTCAATTTAGCTGTAGACTGAAAACAATAGATATTAAAAAATGAGAAAATAATTAAGTGCTATGTTACATGTACAGACCATGTGGTTATATACTTTAAGTGCAATAGTTCAGAGAAGAGTCATCAACAAGGTATGCAATAATGATTGGACGTCTTCAATGACAAATAGGATTTTTAACCAAGATTAAAGATAGATGACACATGAACTGGGTTCAAGGAAGGAAAAACTGTAAATTCTTACACTTGAGTTCAAAAACAACATCACAAGTAAAAGATGGGAGAGAGATGCTAAACATTAGGCTTTTTTCTGGAAAAGAACTTGGTATTTTGATGGGTTGGAAATTAAGCAAAACTCAACAGTGTGACATGGAAACAAAGCCTGTTTATGCATTTTTATTTAACATGAAAAAAGGCATGGACTAAAAAGGTGATTAGAATGTTTTTGTATAACTTGGTTGTCTCACATATATTGATTATTTTGTTCAGCTTTAAGCACAAAATTGCAAAAGAACATTAATAACTTGAATAATATCCAGAAGAGAACAATGAGGATAGTTCTTGAGATCATAATACAAAATTGAATAAAGAATTTGCAGATATTTATGCTACAGAAGAAAAGACATGAAGAATTAAAACTCTGTCTTCAAATATTTCTAAAACAATGTAGAAAAAGAAATGCCCTTATGATGCTTTTATCCCCCAAATGTTAAACCAAGAGCATTTAATGGAAGTTTAGGAAAAGCAAAGTAATATTCAACGTAAAAAAATTCTAACAATTTGGGCAATTTAAAAATTGATTGGGATACCTTGGAAGATAATAGTTTGCCTCTTACCATGGGGCCTTTAAACAAAGATATGGTGGCTTCTCATTAGGTGTTTTATAGAGGAGATTCTCGTTTATGTGCAGGTCAAACTACAATACTGTGGCCTTCTAGTACTGAGCTCCAATTTCTAAATTTAGGAAACATAATAGGAGAGCACAGCTTTGAGATAGAAAGAATAGCATGAATAAAGGCAAAGACCAAAGCATTTGTTGAAGAACAGTGAAGACTGGACTGAAATATGAATATTGGAAGAAAGTATGAAATAATTTTTTACAGGATTTAGTGGAGTTATCACAACCTCCTGTGTTACACACAATCCTGGTGTGATTATAATGATGGATTTTGCTATGGTTAAGTGCTGAAATTTATATTTGATAACAGCAATTATTAAATCCCTACTACATTCTAGGCAGAACAGTTAGGAAGTGCAGTGAATAGAGTACTGAGCATGGAGTCAAGAAAACTCAGCATCCTGAGTTCAAATATGGCTTTAGACACTTACTATGTTTGTGACTTTGGACAAGCCACTTCATCTTCTTTGTCTCAGTCTCCTCATCTGTAAAAATAAACTGAAGAGGGAAATGGCAACCCAATACAATATCTCTATCAAGAAAATCCCAAATGGGATCATAAAAAGTCAAATAAATTGGAAATAAATGCACAATAAATTAGTCCAGATATTATGAAAGGCTTTAGGTATATAGAGAGATTGCATTCTAGGAAAACAGTATATCAATGTGTGTAAATATGAAATATATCCAAAAACTCTAAAGCAGAGATGTCAAATACATGCCCTGTGGACATGTGGCCTCCAATATCCCTAAGCACAGCTTGCAGAATATTAAAATATAATTGGAAATATTTAACAAAATAAATAAAAACAATAAAACAGAAATAATATTACACTTTGAAACTAAGATAATATGCATTCCTCAGGGATCTTTATGTTAAGATTAGTGCCCCCAATTTATACTTTCATTTGATACTACTGCTTGAAGGGGTCAACAATCTCATTAATTCAGGAATTCTTCCCAGTGATAGATAGAAACCCATACACATCTGCCATACTTTGCACCTCTCATCCATACTCTCCCACTTGATGTGGTAGGGCTTTTTTTGCTTTCTATTGAACATCATGAGGGTATCAGTAGAGTCCTCTTCCCTTCTCATTCCTCACCTTTTCCATATGATCAACTCATTGTCTCTCATAATTCCTTCATGACATCATTTTATTTTTATTTTTTTTTCTGAGAGTTTCTTATTAGTTATATATGGCAACCTACTCATGGCACAATGCTCTTTTTTCCAATGCCATCTGTGGTATACTCAATTTTAATTCTTCAGAAGCAATTGTTTGGTTTTTTGCTGCCTTATAGCAACACTATTAGAATGTTAATATTAGAAAAATAGGCTTTTGCTTTCAGGGAAAGTTTGGAGTTATCAAAGGAAGTTTGTAATTTCTTCATACCAATTCAGTGTGCTCAGTTCCTTCTGATCAGTTCTGGATCCACTTAATTGTCCATGTCCACTCTTTATCTCTGACATACATATTGATGGAGAAGCTCTACAGGGTATGCATCTAAATGCACATTAAAATCTGGAAAGTAGACATTCTTCATCTATTTAATCTTTCCCATGTAGATACATTGGCTAAATTCCTTTAAATGTTTACAGAGATCCCATGGAATGCTATACAGTGTTCTGAGTCTTGATGCAATCATCATAATGTCATCTGCATGCAGGAGCATCTGTAGCATCTCACAATTCCTAGGGAATTCATTTTTGACCTATACTGTGCTGGGCATTGTCCATCACAATGATGAATTCCTTTGGTAAGCATATAATTTCCTCTTTTACACATGTCCAGATGTTTATCATCAAACAGTCAATGAAAAAAGATATTTCCATTTTTATATCTTAAAAGACTTTAGTAATCTGATTTTATTTTGGTTATTGTTTGTTCATTTAGGAAAAAAATCAAAGAATTTAATTCAATTGAACAAAATTCAACTTTACAGAGACTTTTACGAGATGTCTCCTACCCATACATCAGTCAATTTAATATTCTTTGATAGTTAAAATAACAAAAATTAAACATATACACATAAAATATAAAGCAAGTTCTTTGGGAGCCCTAGCCTCTTTAGAAAATTAAAAAGCTTAATGTAGAAGGTGACAATTGAACTGAACTTTGATTGAAGGAAGTTAAGGATTTTAAGAGAAAGAGGTAAAGGGGAATTGTATTATAGGCACATGGGACAGACTGTTCATAGGCACTGATACAGGAGATGAAATGTCAAGTGGAATAGAAAGGAGATCAGTTTGGCTAGAATATAGAGTATATGAAGGGGAGAATGCATAATAAGCCTGGAAAGGCAGATTGGAGCCAGATTGTAAAGGGCTTTAAAATGATAAACAAAGGTTATTTTATCCTCGATATAATGATCCCAAAAGCTACTGGAGCTTTTTGAGTAGGGGAGAGAGTTGGTCTGATTGGTACTTCAGTAATATGAAACCAGTACCTAAGTGGATGACAGAGAGTAAGAGCGAGAAGGTTGAAATAGTGAAACCAGTTAAGAGGCGATTGCAACAGTCTAGGATATAAGTGAAGAGGGCCTGAAATAGTATGGTTGAGATGAGAACAGTTAAACAAAACAGCAAATTATTGAATATGTAGAATGAGAGTGGGGGGTCAAGGAGGCTGCCAATCTACATGTCCTCAAAGATAGTGTTGCCCTCAATAGATATAAGCAAATTGGGAAGAAGGAAGAGTTCAAGAAAATATAATGAATTCTGTTTTGAACATGTTGAGTACCTGAGGGACCTCCAACTGAAAACATCAAAAAGACAGGATTAGTGAATCAAGGAAATATTAGTGCTAAGTATGTAAATCTGTGAATCATCTGCAAAGAGCTAATAAATTAACCCTTCATGGCAGATGAATCACTGAGAGAGAATAGAGTCCACCCACAGTTAGGGGTCTAGTTATGTGTGATAATTTAGGAAATGAATTTAAGAAGCAAAGGAATGAACTTGACTTCAAAATATCACTTTCATAAAAACAAAAATAAGGTAGACTTTATTTGAAAAAAAATCATTCTAAAATCGCTTTGATTCACACACATATATGCTCAGAGAATTTATAATCTAACTGGGGATCTCCTGAAAATATACACATATATTCATACAGAATGAATACAAAGATTAAGAAAAGACAAAGCTATGAAATAAATATGAAGTAGTTTTACAAAAAGAAAAGTATATTTGCAAACATCATGAGGTTTTAAAGTAGATATTCAAGAATGTAATTGGTTTTTGAGATGCCAGTGTGATGTTAGGCTATATCAATACAAATAAAGTGTCTAGAACTAGGGAAAATATCCCTTCAGGTATTGATTTGGGGGAACCTCTATTAAAGCAGTTTTAGTACTATAGATTCAAGCAATTATGTTAAATTTTTAAAACTAACAAAACTTTAATTTAAAAAATATGAATAACCAAAATAAGAGACAGTATGGTGAAATAGCGAGAGGGCCAGCCTCAGAATCGGTAAGGCAGGTTCAAATTCTGACTTTGACAAATATTACATATATAATCATAAGCAAATCATGTAACTTGTAAGTGCCCCTAAGTTCAGCCATTTATGTGTAAAATAAGAAATACTGGAAGTTTCCCATAGAGATGAAATCACAAATGTGGATTAAAAAAACAAAGTTAAGAAGCTTTCAACTCTTAATTGCCTACTAACCTGATGGTAATCATAATTGTCCCACCTCTGATGTGACATTGTATAAGTTCCTTAATATAATAATGGAACTACTCGAAAAGCAATAGTGTGTGTTGAAAACTGAATGGATGCTCATCAATTGGAGAATGGCTGAATAAATTATGGTATATGAATGTTATGGAATATTATTGTTCTGTAAGAAACGACCAGCAGGACGATTTCAGAGAGGCCTGGAGAGACTTGCATGAACTGATGCTAAGTGCAATGAGGAGAACCAGGAGATCATTATACACGGCAACAACAATACTATATGATGATCAATTCTGATGGACATGGCTCTCTTCAACAATGAAATGTTTCAAACCACTTCCAATTGTTCAGTGAAGAAAGCCATATACACCCAGAGAGAGGGATGTGAAATGTGGACCACAACATAACATTTTCATACTCTCGATTGATGTTTGCTTACATTGTGTTTCCTTTATCTGATATTTCTTTCTTGTAGATGCGATTTTTCTTGCTCAACAATGATAAGTGTGGAAATATGTATAGATATATTCAATTTGTCGAGTATTTTAACATAAATTAACATGTAGTGGATATCCTGCCATCAAGGGGAGGGGTAGGGAGTAGGGGGGAAATTTGTAACAGAAAGCTTTGTAAGGGTTAATGTTGAAGAATTACCCATATATATGTTTTGCAAAAAAAAAATTAATTTTTAAAAAAAGAAAAGCAATAGTATGATTTTAAAAAAAGCCTAATTATTGCATCATTAACCACATTTGAGCATTAATACAAGTAATTTAAAAAAAAACAACTTTTGTCATCATGATTGAAATATAGTTGTTTAGTTCTTGTAACAATAGGCATTATTAAACATTATTCAATAAATCGCTTTAAAAATCCTCAGAGGCTATCTAGAATCCAAAGCCCTGATTTTACACATTAGGAAACGGGAAATGGAGGCACAGGGAGGCTTGCTGACTTGCCTGAAGCTATAAATTACTTCATTATAAACAGATAAAACCAATGGTTCATCTTATTACTTTCAATATCATCCTCTAAGTCCTCAAAAAAGGTTTTGATTTTCCTGATCCTTGCTGTTTGTTTGTTTTCTGATCTTTTATTTTCTAAATGACATCCCTTGTGCCACTGCTTACCCAGAAATCATCATCAGAAATTTGCTGCAATTCATTACTCCCACCATGCATCATTTCATGATTCGTTGAGTGATCTACAATTGACAGATTTTTTGATTTTTGATGATCTGAGAGGATGAGGCAAGATTGAATTTTATGCTGGAAAGAACAAGCAGAATAGTTTCCAGAAAGATCAGGTGAGATTACCAATAATCATCAATGATCATGGTAGGACTTGACCAATTTAAAAGATAGAAAATGTTTGCATAAAGTAATTCTTTTTAATTGTCAGTTTGTGATCCTAATATGAAAAAAATACTGTGTCTCTGGATAAGATCATTGATGCCTAATTTATCCAAAATGGTTTAGCATGGAAGACCTTCAATAGACTCTTTGCCCAAGAAACCTAGCATAATCATCCTGGTGTACAGTGTACCTTGTTAGCAAGTTATCAATCATAGTACATCAAAATCAAAGAACATGGATTTTGTTATTCAAAATGCTACCCACAATATTGAACCCATAATATTTTAAAAGTTGTTCACTAAAAGCAAAGGGAGATACCATGAAGAACATGATAGCCTTTACCCTCAAGGTACTGATAATCTTTCAACATTGTTGATATGAAAGAATTTCTCTCCTCATTTTTTCAAATAATACATCTCTATCCTGTATTAGTATCAGATATAAGTAAGGTTATGGGTAGAATCATATTTTTCAAAGTGAAATAGGAAATAATTTTTAAAAGAATAGATAATGAGGAATGACAAACTATAGTTTGTAAGACACCAGCTTGATGCAGGAGAAAAGGTCCCACAAAAAATCTTTGCTACTTGCGTTGATTAACATCATTTTCTACTCCATTTTAGCCAGATTTGTCTTCTAGAGGACAGAGATTTATTTATATGTGACCTGTATTCCCTACACTCTGTACAGTGATTAGCACAAAATACAAGTTTAATAAATGCTTATTGATCTGTTCTTACTATCCTGCTAATTAAACTATGCATATTACTAGGTCCATACCTTTGATCAATACTATTCCTTTGTATAAGTACCACCACAATATAGATTTCAACCATTCAATGACAGTGTTTTCATAGATTTAATTAACTGATGATCAAACTTCAAATAATCTGGTTTTTCTATAAGTAAAAAGTTGATTTCTTACAAAAGGAATACTATATAGTCCATCCTTTACTACAAACATTGTAAGCTAGTAGCACCTGTCAGAGATGACATATTATTTTACAACCTTTTCCTTTCCAGAGTCTCAGCCATAGCACAGAGAGATATCAGATCAGACCTTAGTGGAAGATTTACATAAGAAAAATTCAATTAATATTTACAGGTGGATGAATACATTCTGAAATTCTAATATACCTATTTTGCTAAATTATATGTTTATTAGTGGACTAGTGATTTTATCAATATAGGGAACTTCCAGTCAGGAAACTCCCTGTAGATTAGAACCAAGTCTTCAATTTAAGATCATAAAAAGTTGTCTAGGGAAGTAAAAGATTAAGTGACTAATCCAAAGTCATAAAATCAGTATGTGTCAAAGGCTGGATTTGAACCCAGGTTTTTCCAATGTCAAGTCAAGGCTGGCTCCCTATTCACTACATTAGTCTACTTTAGTTCAGCCCATTACCTGAATATAACTTAGATTATATCTAATTAGGCATCAATTAGTTCAGTAAAATAATTTAATGATTTTTCAATTGATTTGCCTTTTTTTATTGAATTGCCATATATTTTGCTATCATGAAGATACAGTTTTACATAAAATATTCAGATTCCATCAGCATCCAAAGTGTCAGAAGATAGCTTCACAAAATAAATGTTTTTCTAAAATGCAAATATTTATTCTAGTGTCATATTCAGAGTTTCTTAAGGTGTGAGTCATGAACCTATATGAGGTCTCATACCTGAATATGAGGATGGCAAAATTATGATTTGTTATTAATAAATGTTTGATTTGTATATCTATTTTACATATCTATATATCCATATTCACAGAGAAATTTTTTTGGTGAAAAGGAGTGATGTGTAAAAACATTATGAATCCGTGGTCTGGGAGATTTTCGAGATATCTATGTATTGTTACCCACAAGATGGTGCTATTTTCACATAAGCAAATTTGTAAACAGATGTATACTATAATTCCAAAGTAGAAAGGATCATAAGATCAGTATTTAGAAATGGAAATTACCACATTTGTTTAAATAAATATGACACAAGGAAAAAAGGGTGAAAAAACAGTCTTTCTTCAGTTGTATAATTAGTCCAGAGTTGTAGCTAAGAATGTTTACAAATTTCCCTATAGTCTTTCTTGGGTCTGTCATCTTTATATATCTGTGCCAATCAGAATGCAAATCTATTTTTAAACTCTTTTTTAAACCTGAAGTCTATTAGTATTGCATTCTATACTTTTCTCTGAGGAAAATAAAATTGAATCTATAATTAGTGAATATAGTATATACAGAAGGAAGAAAATAAATTTGGAAATAAAATTTTAAAATATAGACTCATAAATAAATGTCATATTAATTTATTACAATGGCTAGTGGACGGTGATTCTAGCTCCTAGGAAGCTAATTTTCCTACAATTCATAAGGAAAATTGTAAATGAATGGCCAAAAACAAATCAACTAAAATTCCAGCCAATTCTCATTTGAAATGACATGTTAGCCAATTGATACAGTGTTTGGCTTTGCTGGACTGCTTTTTTACTTCTTTTTTAATCTATTAGCAGGCATAGATTTTAAGGATGGAAGGAGATAAAGATTCATAAATGAGGATGATAAAAAAACCAAAAGGATCAATATCATTTTTAATAAAAAGAACTGAAATGTTCATATTCATTTAAGTCATAATTTAAGTTCACATTTTCTTTTTCCGAAGATGGTAGGGAAACAGATTGGCATCTTGCATAAATAAAATCTAGGTTTAATTAAGCAACTATTGATAAAATCAAGGTATTTGGAATGAGATCAAGTATGATACAGCAGAAATAAATCTCATCTTGGAGTCAAGAAGACACAAACTCGTCTGTTTTCTGACATATATTCTTTGTGATCTAGGCCAAATCATTCCACTGTTCTGTGCTCCCAGAAGTTCTCTAAGAAAATCAGTTGCAGACAAGTTCAAGTTCCACATTGATAATGAGCAATTACTCCTATAGAGTTCTCTATAGTAATTAAATTACAAATCTGGAAACCCACTCCCACGAAAAAAAGCATTCATCACATTTAGCAACTCGAACTTAGCATATAGAGCTCTCTTATGCTAAAATGAAAAGGGGTATTATGAGAAAGTGGAAAGACCACTTAACTTATAGTCATAGGAAGTGTGCTTGAATCCTGGCTTTAAAACTTACTACCCATGATATCTTAGGCAATTCATAGAATCCTTCTCTAGTTCAGTTTCTTGGTCTATAAAATGAAAGTGAGGTGGACTGGGTAACCTCCTATCTCCTTTCCAAGCTTAGATGTTTAGTTGTATGATTTTATTCATGAGTGAATCCAGAAATTAATTCTTTCCTTCCAGAGAAAGGTTCCAGAAATTTTGTAGCTGGCAAGAAAACTTTAAACATACAGTTTATGCCAGCATCGTGAACAATTTTTATACTGTGCTCAAAAATTTTTATCCAACCTCCCTCCAAAATTTCAGCTTTAAGAAATCAGAGCAAGGGATAAGCTTTGAAATGTTGGATTTTTTTTATGAAGTTTTTCCCTTATGAAGTGTTTCCCTTAAATTATAACATTTTTTTAAAAAAAGAAAGGGTTCAGCCAAATTATTTTAGTTAATTTTAGAACAATCTTGGTCACTTTTTGTCCTACTAAATAAATAAATAAAAACTTACAGAAATTTCTTCACTCTCTTACATCAAAACATAACTGTCAGGTCTGGAGCTTAAATGATAGTAATATAATTGTATTAGATAGACAGATAGACAGATAGATAGATAGATAGATAGATAGATAGATAGATAGATAGATAGATAGATAGATAGATAAAGGGGAAAAGTGAAGGGATTTCACCAAGTCTTAGATTAGGAAGCATAGCTAGTGGTCCAGCCAGTGAAGTGATATCTTCACCCACATCAGGAAAGATAGCTCCCAACCAACCATAGCACTTTGTGAGGGTTTTTTATGGGGGCAATTCTACACTGCAGCAAAGGAAAGATTTCAAGAGCAAGTCAGAAGCAACATAGGTGGCCCCTTCTACATTTCTACACACTACAAAAAGTTGATTCACTACATTATGTGCACAGTAGTAACTCAGTAAGTGGTTGCTGAATGAATCATTTGTCCACACCTAAATCACAGAACTGCCTCGTAGATGATTTCCCTGAATCTAGGCTCTCTCATCTCTATCCCATCCTATATGCTGCAGCTTGCTTTATTTTCCTTAAAACCCCCTTTTTCATGTCACTACTTGACAGCACCCTCCCCCAGAAAACAACTTCAAAGGTGCCCTGTTTCCCATCACAACAAATTCTAAACCCCTAGTTCTGGCTTTCAAAGTTGCCGCCTATTTGTTCACATTTAATTTTCAATAATTTCTAACACAATGTCTATTCCAGAGGACATTAAACATCTGCATACTGTCACTTATGCTATTCCCCTTTTCTAGCATGACTTTTCTCCTTTCCTCCAACACTACAAAACCATGTTCTAAGATCAGGTTTAAGGACTATTTCTTCCATGAAGGCTTCCCTGACTATTTTAACTTTCATTGCTTAAGCTTTCTGTGAAAGGGAGCTAAAGAGGAAATAAAAGATTACACTGTTTCAGTTGTCTCATGGCTATAGCTTATACTTTAAAATAAATTATTGTTGATAGATATCTGGTAAAAAAAAAGGTGAAGGGATATATTTGGAAATGAATGTGGTATAAAAAAAGAAAATACATCAACAATTTGGCAAAACTAGCCAATATATCAACTAAATCTTAAAGTATGTGGAATATTCTAAACCCATGTTGCCAAATTTCTGCAAAGAAGAGAAGGAAATACATTTCTTCTCTCTTTTTTGGGTCTAAGAGTAGGAATCTATTTTAGATTAAGGGACTAGGGAAGGATTCAGTGGATAGAGTTGAATCTAATATTTAGGGTTTATAAAAAAAATATGGACTAAAGTGAAATTGAATGAGGGAAAATGGAAACTCATATAGAGGTCTAAAAATCAATTTCACAAGTACATGATAAAGACATTGCAGTTGGACAAATGCTATATAAGGTTATAGTGAACTCCAAGCTCAATTCCAGACAATATAATGAAGCAGTTCAGTAGCTATTATAACCTTAGACAATATAATATCCTGAATTAGGAAGAGGATAATATTTTTAATAGTCTTCCTTGGTTGGGCCATATTAAGAGTCTTATACACAGTTCTGGGCACCACATTTTAGAAGTTATTTTGAAAAGCTACAAAAAGTCCAAAGGAAAACAATTAAAATGTCAAAGATCATCAAGGGCATGCAGTATAAAGATACAATAAAGGAACTGGGGATGTTTAACTTAAAGAAAAAAAAAGATTAGAGGGAGCAGGGGAGAGAAAGCGACTTCAAATCAGTTAATCTTGTCTTAACTGACTTCTAGTACTTAAAGGCAATTATACAGAAGAGAAGAGAGATTTCTGTACTTTGCTCTATAGAATGGAACTAGAAGCAATTGGTAGAAGTTAGAAAAAGGCAAATTTTGGCTTGATGTCAGGAAAAAGCTTTCTAACAATTCTACATGGAAATTGAATACCTTAAAATTGGGGTGGTGCTAGAGACAGCTCAAACCATATCACAGCTAGGTGGTACAGTGGATAGAGTACCAGTCCTGAAGTCAGGAGGACCTGAGTTCAAATTTGGCCTTAGACACTTAACACAGCCTAGTTGTGTGACACTGTACAAGTCACTTAACCCCAATTGCCTCAGGCAAAAAATATATATATTAAGGGCACACATTTTGGGGAGAATGGATTTTGTTTTTAACATTTATTATAACAATTCTGCTCATAATATAGTGGATTATCTCTCCCTGTAATTATCAAGTGTGAAACAGAGGGGATTTTTATTTAGAAATTTGATAGACTAAATGATTTCTGAAGTTCATTCTGAATCTGAGATTCCGTGATTGTATAAATCACAATTCTGAAACTTTTATATTTATGCAACCTTTTAGAGTACAGGTAACGTCCCCTTGTATAGGTACAGAGTAAATTTTGTACCTTAATGAGCTAAAAAAGAAAAAAAAACTTCACTGAAGGCAGAAGCCATTTAGATCAAATGAAAAGTGAACTCAATACCTCAATGTTCAAGCCCAAACCTTATGTGGATCATTCAAGTTTAAAAAGGGGAGGGGCAGCTAGGTGGTGCAGTGGTTAGAGCACCAGCCCTGAAGTCAGGAGGACCTGAGTTCAAATCTGGCCTCAGACACTTAACATTCCCTAGAAGTGTGACCCTGGGCAAGTCACTTAACCCCAATTACCTCAGCAAAAAGCAAAAAAAAAAAAAGGGGGGGGGGGGGAACTGGCATGGTCTAGATAACCTATAAATGTTTTTAAAATAAGAATGAAACTCAGGAATCTCTGATCCCATTTTAAAAATTAGGTTGATCTAGAACAACAGTTTCCAAACTATTATGTATGCAATATAGTTAGTTTGGAAATTCTAACAATATTTGTATATGGTGTTTTAATATTTGTAAAGTGCATACATATCATAATTGATTCTAAGGACCTGCCATTTTGGCCTTTTTGCACTCCTCCTTTCTCCATGCTTTTGCTCTGTTGTCCCTGGTGACTGGAATACACATCCTCCACTGCCTCATTTTCTTCAAAATTCTTCTCAAGAACCACCTGCTAGTCTTTCTTCATCCTCCAGTGGCTTGTGTCTTCCTCTCCCAAATTACTGTGCATTTATTTTGAATATATTTTGCATATATGTATTGTCTCCCTTGATTTAAAGTAAACTCCTAGAAAGCAGGATTTGTTTTATTTTTGTTTTTTCTTTTCATAGCTCCTGGCACATGGGAAGTGCTTCATAAATATTTATGATTTGTTGATGTCTTTAAGTGATGTATATCATAGATATTCTTAAAGCTGTTCAAAAGCTGTCTCAAGCTAATCAGCTCCCTAAGAAAAAATACCCAGGACCAGATGGATTTACATGTGAATTCTACCAAACATTTAAAGAACAGTTAACTCCAATATTATATAAACTATTCGAAAAAAAAGGGAATGAAGGACTCCTACCAAACTCTTTTTATGATACAGACATGGTACTGATACCTAAACCAGGTAAAACAAAAACAGAGAAAGAAAATTATAGACCAATATCCTTAATGAATATTGATGCAAAAATCTTAAATAAAATATTAGCAAAGAGATTACAGAAAATCATTCCTAGAATAATATACCATGACCAAGTAGGATTTATACCAGGAATGCAGGGATGGTTCAATATTAGGAAAACTATTAACATAATTGACTATATTAATAACCATATTAACAAAAAACATATGATAATCTCAATAGATGCAGAAAAAGCATTTGATAAAATTCAACATCCATTCCTATTAAAAACATTAGAGAGTATAGGAATTAATGGACTTTTCCTTAAAATAGTCGGTAGCATCTATTTAAAACCATCAGCTCGCATCATATGTAATGGTGATAAACTGGAACCATTCCCAATGAGATCAGGGGTGAAACAAGGTTGCCCACTATCACCATTACTATTCAATATTGTATTAGAAATGCTAGCCTTGGCAATAAGACAAGAAAAAGAGAGTAAAGGAATTAGAGTAGGTCATGAGGAAACCAAATTATCACTCTTTGCAGATGATATGATGGTCTACTTACAGAACCCTAGAGAATCAACTAAAAAACTATTAGAATTAATCCACAACTTTAGCAAAGTTGCAGGATACAAAATAAATCCACATAAATCATCAGCATTTTTATACATCACCAACAAAATGCAACAGCAAGAGATACAAAGAGAAATTCCATTTAAAATAACTATCGATAGTATAAAATATTTGGGAATATATCTGCCAAGGGAAAGTCAGCATCTATATGAGCAAAACTACAAAACACTCTCCACACAAATAAAGTCAGATCTAAACAATTGGAAAAACATCAAGTGCTCTTGGATAGGTCGAGCGAATATAATAAAGATGGCAATACTACCTAAACTAATCTATTTAGTGCTATACCAATCAAACTCCCAAGAGATTATTTAACTGACCTAGAAAAAATAACAACAAAATTCATCTGGAAAAACAAAAGGTCAAGAATTTCAAGGGAATTAATGAAAAAAAATGCAAATGAGGGTGGCCTACCTGCACCAGATCTAAAACTATATTATAAAGCAGTGGTCACCAAAACCATTTGGTACTGGATAAGAAATAGAGTAGTGGATCAGTGGAATAGGTTAGGTTCACAGGACAAAATACTCAATTACAATAGTAATCTAGTGTTTGATAAACCCTAAGACCCCAGTTTTTGGGATAAAAACTCACTATTTGACAAGAACTGCTGGGATAATTGGAAACTAGTATGGAAGAAATTAGGCATTGACCCACACCTAACACCATATACCAAGATAAGGTCAAAATGGATTCATGATCTAGGCATAAAGAATGATATTATAAACAAATTAGAACAATGTAGGATGGTTTACCTCTCAGACCTGTGGAGGGGGAAGGAATTTGTGACCAAAGAAGAACTAGAGGTCATCATTAATCACAAAATAGATAAGTTTGACTATATCAAGTTGAAAAGTTTTTGTACAAACAAAATGAATGCAGACAAGATTAGAAGGGTAGCAGTAAACTGGGAAAATATTTTTACATCCAAAGGTTCTGATAAAGGCCTCATTTCTAAAATATATAGAGAATTGATTCAAATATATAAGAATTCAAGCCATTCTCCAAAGGATAAATGGTCAAAAGATATGAACAGACAATTTTCAGACGAAGAAATTGAAACTATTTCTGGTCACATGAAAAGGTGCTCCAAGTCACTATTGATCAGAGAAATGCAAATTAAGACAACTCTGAGATACCAGTACACACCTGTCAGATTGGCTAAAATGACAGGAAATGATAATGATAACTGTTGGAGGGGATGTGGGAAAACTGGGACACTGATACATTGTTGGTGGAACTGTGAACGGATCCAACCATTCTGGAGAGCAATTTGGAGCTATGCTCAAAAAGTTATCAAACTGTGCATACCCTTTGACCCAACAGTGTTTCTACTGGGCTTATATCCCAAAGAGATTTTAAAGGAGGGAAAGGGACCCACATGTGCAAGAATGTTTGTGGCAGCCCTTTTTGTAGTGGCAAGAAACTGGAAATTGAAAAGATGTCCATCAATTGGAGAATGGCTGAATAAATTATGGTATATGAATGTTATAGAATATTATTGTTCTGTAAGAAATGACCAACAGGAGGATTTCAGAGAGGATTGGAGAGACTTGCAGGAATTGATGCTGAGTGAAATCAGCAGAACCAGGAGAACATTATACACAGCAACAAGACTATACGATGATCAGTTTTGATGGACATGGTTCTCTTCAACAATGATGTGATTCAAACCAGTTGTTCTGCGATGAAGATAGTCATATACATCCAGAGAGAGGCCTGTGGGAACTGAGAGTGAACCACAACACAGCATTTTAACGCTTTCTATGAATATTTCCATGCATTTTGTTTTCCTTCTTAGGTTGTTTTTTTCTTCTTCTCTTTCTAGATCTGATGTTTCTTGTGCAGTAAGATAACTGTATAGATATGCATACATGTATTGTATTTGTCATATAATTTATCCTATTTAGCATGTATTAGATTACATGTCATCTGGGGGGGTGAGGGGAAGGAGGGGAAAAGCTTGGGAAAAAAAGTTTTTGCAAAGGTTAATGTTGAAAGGTCACTCATATGTTTTGTAAATAAAAAGCTTTATATAAAAAATAAAAATAAATAAAAAAATTTAAAAAATTTAAAAAAAAGCTGTCTCAAGGTGTAATGAGCTCCTCTTCACTAGGAAAGTTCAAGAAGTGGTTGAACATTTAAAAAAGCACTATTTGTCAAAGAAAATATTGACAATATCTTCTAGATTTAATTCTATGGTGGTATATTTCACATGCTATCACAGAGACTAGCAAAATAACTGGCACAGAGTAGGTATTCCATAAATGCCATTTGATTGATTGACTGATCTGCCATTAGATAGATGTAGTATCAGGAGCAAAAACATTGGCTAATTGTATAGCATATATAGCATAAGTGGGAGATAACCAATGCCAGAGTCAAAGTGGACTATTGGTATGCAGACAAATTTAAGAGATCAACTAATATGTATTTATACATCATTTTCTATATGCCAAGAATTTTGCTAGGTGCTCGGAAAACAAAAAAATTTTTTTTTACCTCAAAGGAGTTTATATTCTATCTAGAAGAAGGTTACTAGCATATTGGAAATAACATCTATGGAAGATGTATAGGAGTATATTGTCAGGAGCCACATAAGGTTTTGATCCGCATCCTTGAAGTAACTGTCCATATCAATGAGGTCTAAGTCTAAAAAGTAAGAATATTCTTTTTTTTTCTTTTTACTGATATTAGTTTCAAATCATCGCTGAGTTGCCAAACTATTGGTAAAGAACTTCATCATTGTGTAAAGATAACAAATGAACACAATGTTAAAAAGAAATAATAAAAGGCATTGGATATCCTAGATGAAAAAGTTTTAAAAATAACTGGACAAAAAGTTGATGATGAAAAGTCAGGGATCAATTTTGACATTCTTGATTAGAAGGAAGACACATTGATGAGATTGGCCTTTACTGATTTTTTTAAATAATAGGATTATAAAAATAAGATGGGAGAAGTTGAGATGAAATAAAAAAGAATGAAAGTCACTCAAGTTGCTTTCATCCCAAGAGAAAATAAGCTCCATCAGGACAGGAACTTCTTCTTTTTTCCCTATTAATTACACAGTGTCTGGCACCTAGTGATAATTTTATCCATCAACATATCAAAATGCATTTATTAAGTTCTTACTTTATGCCAGGCCCTGTGCTAGACACTAGGCATGCAAAAAAAGAAAGAAAGAAAGAAAGAAAGAAACAGTTGATATCCAATATTAGTAAGGCAATATTAAGAGAACTCCCAATTTCCCTTGATGGACTCACATTATCTGGCCAAATGACTTAAATACTTGGTAGTGAAATAAATTACAGTGATTGATATATAAGGGAAACAGAAAGATATCATGGAGAAGTAGCACAATAAAGGAGAAAGTCATAAATGGTTTCCTGATTTTCAAACAATCTTTTAAAAAATTTCTAAAAGTATGAAGTAGTGATTATACAAGATCATGACAAAGTAACCACATTTCCTTCTTTTTAACAGGATTATGAAACTAACAAAATAGTTAACACTTAATATATGCTTTATGGTTTTACATGTTTTATCTCATTTCATATTCATAACAACCCTGTAAATTAGATGCTATTATTGTTCCCATTTTAGAAATGAGAAAACTGAGGCTGACAGAGGTTAAACAACTTGTTAAACCATAGTCATGGTTATATGGCTAGTAACTGTCTGAGGAAGGATTTGACCCAGGGTCTTCTCAGTTATTAATTATATTACATAGTTAATAACAATATGACATGGCTATAGTTTAACCTAAATGATATGAAAACATTTCATAAAGCATTTTATACTATTTTTGGAGAAAATAAGTAGAACTGGATTAACCTGTAATATTGCACAATTAAATCAATTTAAAATTCATTAGATGTCTAAACTCAATGATTTGTTATGAATCATTCAAAGAAAAAGAGACAGAGAATGTTCTCCACTGCAGTATCTTGAGGAATCTGAAATTGACCTTATTAATATTTGCATTTATGGCATGGATAAATATATGTTTGATATGCTCATAGTTTCAAAGCTAGTGGAGATAACTGATCCATTATTAGATTCATTCAGGATCCAAATCAATTTTGCCAGACTAAAATATTGAGCTGAACTTCATCAGATGACATGGAAAAAGGATAGTATAACATCTTGAATTTGGGTACAAAAATCAACTTTCCAAGTAGAAGATGAAGGAGACATCATTGACAAATGGCAGCTATATGAGTCAGGGAAGTGATGTGTCAGCAAAAACAAAACAAAAATCTATTGTGATATTAAGCTAGATTAAATGAGCCAGTGCTTCGAGGAAAAAAAAAGATAATAAACTTGCCATAGTCTGCAAGAATACTCTATACAATTTTGAGCATTATAAGTTTAAGAACATTGATAAGTAGAAAATATTCAGAGAAAGATAAGATGAATGTGAAGGATTATGAATTTGTATCATTGGAGAAATTGGACATAGTTAGCCTGGAGGAGAGTAGATTCAGAGATAGGGAATGATAGAGTCTTCAAATATTCAAAGCACCATAATGTGAAGGATTCATCAGACTTTCTCTGTTTTAACTCCAGAGAATATCCAGTGGAAGCTGCAAATATCCAAATTTAGTCTTGATGTCAAGAGACATGTCCTTACGACTAAAGCTGTCATGAAGTGGAATGAATAACTTTTCTTGAGTGGGCAAATTTCCTCTATTTAAAAATCTTGAGGGGCAGCTAGGTGGCGCAGTGGATAGAGCACCAGCTCTGAAGTCAGGAAGACCTGAGTTCAAATCTGTTCTCAGACACTTAACATTCCCTAGCTGTGTGACCCTGGGCAAGTCACTTAACCCCAATTGCCTCAGGGGAAAAAAAAACCCTAAAAATCTTGAAGCAGAAGCTGGCCAATCACTTGTCAGGTACATCATTGCCTAAATTCCCTTCCTGTATGGATTAGACTAGATTGTCACCGAAGCTGCAACACTGAAGTCACAAGTATGATTCTCTCATTTCAACAATGTAAACAAAAACAGCATTAAGCAAAAGTTAAGCTTTGAATGATTGCAATAACAAAACTTTTTGAAGTGGAGCAGATAAGGTTGCATATTTCTCTCCTCTTACCACTACTATGAAGGTGGGAGGTGCAATCACCATAATAGATATTTTTAGCTCAGCTTTTTAATTTTTTTTTAATTGGGACAGAAGGGTTCTAGAAGTCACAAGAATGGTTTATGCAGAAATGACTATAATGTAAAAACACAAGGCATCAGCAAATCCTATTTCTTAAGATGTCTTCCAGTATGTGGGATGCAATAATTGATAAATTGTTCTTCATAAATCCAATGTAAAGTATCTAAGCAGCCTTTAAAATATGTATTTATTTTAGAATCATTTCATGAACTGCACATCATTTACCACCTCTGCTTCCCTGCATGTGAAATAAAGTGGCTCTGATTCAGGCCTTTTCCAACAAACTGGTGATTTAGATTTAAAACTGGAAAAAATATGATACATGGAGATCAACTCACATTTTAAAGAAACTTACTCAACAAATGAATGAGCCAATTAGATAACACAGTAGATAAAACAACAGGAACTGAGTTCAAATCTGGCCTCAGATACTTAGCACTTACTAGCTGTGTAACCCTGGTCAAGTCACTTAAATCCAATTAACTCATCAAAAAAAAAAATTTCACGGAAAAGTTTTTCTGTAAAGATATAGCACTGATCCAGTTGAAAGTAATCTCCTTGCCTTTTAATTGGCTATTATGGTATTTCCAGTCAGAAGAGACTATCAACTTTGAAGAAGTCCCCAATCTCTGAGGATTGGGTTTTTTATAGTTTAGGCAATCAGAAAGCTACATTTATATTTCAAGCTTAAGTCTACTGGACTAATTAAGTCTTCAGAATAGTTTTTTGGGTTTTTTTTTGGTTTTTGGGGGGTTTTTTAGGGATAAATTAGCCTACCCTACTAGGTAGGGATGTTGGTCCTACTACAACATTATATATTAGAATGCTTATTATTACCTCAAATAGTCTGTCAAATATAGAGATATGTCCTGAAAACTAGATAACTTGTACAGTGACAAATAGGTATAAATATAATTCTTACATGCATATATTACATATTATATATAAATATATCACTACATTTATATTCAGTCATAACCTCTTTCATAGACATACAATTTTTATCAATTAAAAGGTTATACTTAATTTATACTTTTTACCCCTTTACCAACCTGAGCTTCAGCACACAATTAAAAAGACTTAATATTCTTTACAAGCCAAGAATCAGCCATATCAACATTTAACCTATATGATAAAAGTTTCTGAAACTTTGGCATAAATTATCAGAAACATATCTTGGTAATTCACCTAGGTAAATTAGTAAAGATTATTTTATTAACAAAACATTATACATATATATTTACCATCAGCAAATTGATATGCATGACTATATCATATATGGACATGTATACTATATATATTTAATTGGGGTTATAGGTTGAATATATATGTGCATGTGCATGTATCTATATATTTGAGAAAAACAAAAACAGAGGGAAGAAGGAAGAAAGGAAGGAAGGAGAGAGAAAAAGAAATAAAAGGAAAGGAAGAACAAAGAGAATTTGGATAACAAGGATTTTGGTATGTTAAATGACTAGTTCTATGCTCTTACAAATAGTTTCTATTATGCTGATTAACTTTGTCTAGAAAAGTATGATCTGAGTAGCATTCAACAATATTTGATAGGCAGGAAATCAGATTTTCAAGGTAGTAGTTTACCTTTAAAAGTGAATGTGTATGTGTGTGTGTATGTGTATGTGTCTGAATGTGTGTGTGTGTGAGAGAGAGAGAGAGAAAGAGAGAGAGAGAGAGAGAGAGAGAGAGAGAGAGAGAGAGAGAGAGAGAGAGAGAGAGAGAGAAGAAGAGAGGGAAGAAGGGAGGGAGGGAGAAAGGAAGGGAAGAAGGGAAAGAGGGAGAAGAGAGGGAGGGAGATGGGGCTTTTGTTCAAACAGATTTTTCTTTCCTGTTGTGTTTTCTCCCTACTTTTTTGGGTACCCTACTGTTGTCTTGGAGTGCCACCTAGTGGGAAAAATAGAGTCTGTGCCAATTTAAAAATCTTAATTTTCCTCCGTTAAAATCTTGCCTCTAAAAGTCTGCTAACTCCTACGACTATCAGATTTTTCATTTTCTCTACTTTCAATCTAGGAAGCCAGGAGGACACCGCATGGCCCTCTGGAGAAAACTTCCCCCCTTCACCCCCAAGCCTTTATGGGAGCAGCCATATGGTTAGAATCAGCACAGTCACCTAGTGCCAGTTCACAACAATGGGCGAGTATCTGAATTGCACGCAAGCAATCAGACAAGCTCTGGGTTTCCTATTTTCCCATTGTCCAGGGTGGTTTTACACCTTATGGAAAGGATAAGTTACTCAAGAGCTAATATTTTACTCTGCTGCTAAAGCCTTAGGATTGCAGTGAAGGTTAGGTCAGAATTTCCACTTCAGCTCCCTATTTTCAGGGATTTAACACTCTGCCATAAACATTAACTCCATGGAGAAACACATACTCAATCATACCATGTCTCCGATCAGGACATTCTTCTTATTAAATAAACTCTCCTGCAAGAAGTTTAGTTTGGCCATCATGAAACTGCATTTCGGGGATAAGGAGGGTGTGTTAGAAAACGGAGTGGGGTTTATTTTTCATCCCCTTGAAGGTTAAAAAAAATAATGGCATTTCTTTTCAACTTTGATTGTATTGTATAAAAACAAGACTAGGATAAAGAAGAGATAGATTTAAAAAAAACTGGACATTGGGTACATCCATCATAGTGAATCACTTACTCAATTTTAAACTAATTATTAAATATCTATTTACGTGCCAGGTCCCTCGAACAAAGTAGGTACTGAATAAAGAAATTTGCTTATATTCCATAAGATGAAGTTAAAGTTGCACTGATTTTGGAATTCCAGGACCTGACCTTGAGCACCGTGAGTCTGTTTAGCTCAGAAATTGGCAATTCCTACAAATTAAGACGTGATTTATTGTTTTGTTGATTTATAGACTTAAAAAAGAACTAATGATGCTAATTCAACTTTAAAATGCCTGTGGATGTGACTCAGGTCTCAGCAGGTATGATCAGATCTCTTAGTTGTAATGTGGGAGATCTTAGACAAGCCATTTAAATTTGCTGGTCTTCTTTGTAAAATGGGTGAGTGGTACTAGATGACCTCTAAGGTCATCTTGTTTGATGACTCAAAATCAACTCAAAATCAAGACTCTCAGGCTTCTATAATATAATATCTATTTACCTATCTCATTGGTCAAGAGAGCTTAAATAGTATGACAGTCACAACAAGTCCCTTAACCTCTTTCATATATAAAATGAGGTGAAACTAGATTTTCTCCGAGTTCCCTTCCCACTCTAAATCTATATGTATATGATCCATTTGTCTAATATCTTGTGGAGTTTTTTTATTGTTGTTTTCCAAATGAGGAAATAGAAAGTATACACTTATCCAAGCCCACAGAGGAAGTGTGTGACCTATTTCAATACTTTCCCCCAACTCCAAGTCTCTTAGTCATTCCATAATACTATGCTTCCTGAGAACTTCTTGTTTCTATAATAAACTGAGTCAAATTAGTATCCCAGATGCTATTCTCACAATGCATATAAATAGGCAGATTTTCCAAAATCTTTTTGCATAAACAAGCAAATTCTTCTCATCTCTTATTCCCCAATGCTCTTTGCTCCCTTCCAAAATCACTTCTGAGACTAGATGAGGTTTTGTGGTAAGATTTATACCCCTGCCATACCTGTTACAGAGATTAAAAAAAAAAAAAACGGCACTTCAGTATTCCTTGTGGTCAATACAGCCCCTGTTCTGAGCACACAATTCATTTAAGCAGAAAAACAAACAAACAAATGATGAAGAAAATTCAACTTTATGATCAGTCCTACAGCTCTCTGCCTAGCATGGTCTATATTCATTATAAAAGGAAAAAAAAAGAAAGAAAGAAAACCAGATCGCTGACTCTGGGAGAGGGAAAAAACACACATGAATTTATCACTGAGAGGGGAGGAAAAAAAAAAAAAAAAAAGCTTGTTTTTTAGCTTGTGAAAACCACTTTTTTTTTTCATTCTTCTTCCTTTTTATATGGGGTGGAGTAAATAGAGGTGATTTTTAACTGAGAATCAAGAACTATTATGTGTTTTAGGTTTTGTTTTTTTTTTTCAATTTATTTGAAAAATTTTAAATCTGTTTCTTAAAGTTAAGGCTCTGATGAATGTAGTCTAAAACAATTACATTCTGAGAGAAAGTCAATCCATTGTGTCTATCTTTCCTCCACCAAATTATCTCCCTCCACTCCAACTCCACCTCAGCCTAAGGAGGAAAAAAAAAAAAAAAAAATAGACAAGAATTGAGATTTGCTGAATAGTGAAGGTTTATGTTTATTTTCTTCCTCTCTATTTTTTCTTTTCTGCTATTGTTTTCTTTCTTTCTGCTATTTTCTCTTTCTGAATCCCTTTTTTAGTCCTTTCAATCTCTCTATCTCTCTGTCTATCTCATTTTCTCCCCCTCTCATTGCCTCTGCTCTCTTTTTCTGTAATTCATCTGTCTCCCTGTCTCTTTCTGTCTTTCACACACTGTCTCCCCCCTTCCTTTCTCAATTCTTAGCAATAGGTTGCTCAGCCCTTTATTTAAATTTTAAAACTGATATATTTTACATTTTTTTAGTATCTGACTCCATCTCCATTTTTCTAACCAATTTTATCCTTGGATCATGGGCATAAGGAGCTACTCCTAAAGACTGAATCAAAGCTATAGATCTAGGACAGGGAGTCAGGACACAATTCTTATTATCATCTCCCTGAACCCCAGACGTTATCAGTCTGCAAAAGAAACTTAATCCTGAACATAAATTGCATTTCCTAAAAAAACATAATCTTGCCTTAAGACACCAAACCTCCCTGATTACAGGGAATGTCTGTGTTTACACATTTGCACAGCGCATGCTGAGTGTATTAGAGGCCCAGGAAACAAACTGAGTGCAGCGCCCAGACCTGCTGCAAGCAAGCAGAGGAGAGAGAAAAGAGAAATTCTGAAATCAGACCCTCCGATCTCTCAATCCTTTCAAATTCCTGAAGCACATTAGCTTTACTACTGCACGATGTACACGGTAGTATTTCTCCTAATGAAATCTGACTAAAAGTTTAAATGAGTTTAATGCATGAAATATATAAATAAAATGTGGTCTTGATTAAATTTAGACTTGATACATAACTTAAATGGGTAGCACAAGAACAGCTCCAGGATCATGTGTCTGAGGCTATTTTGGGCTCTGTAAAAGTCGTTTGGATTTTCACATTCTGCACAGAGTACCTTCCATGAGATAGACAATATATTAGAAAGCCCCTGAAATATACAAAATATAGGGCATTGGGGAGAAAATTACAAACTGGAGTTAGTGGAAAAGGAAAGAAAATTAGAAAAATAAAGGAAATTAGTAGGAGTTCTGACCACAAGATACTAAGGAGAGTTTTGAAAATAATTTGTGTTTTCCTAACTACAGTGATTTCTTATAATCTCTAATTTTCCTGCCAGCTCTACAGCTATGATCTTATCTTCTAGGTAGCTAACACTTTTTTTTTTAATACAATAGCTGTAAAATTCCTTAACCATTTTCTCATCTGTAAAATAAATTGCTTAGATTAAGTGATTTCTAAGGTCCCTTCTACTGCTCAGTCAGGTTGATAAATTACCCAATTGTGATTTAAAAAGGTGAGGCAAGGTGAAGCAGTGAGTAAAAGGGAATGAATTTAGAGCAGAAAAAACCTAGGTTCGATTGCTAACTCTAATACTTATTAGATGTAGGAGTATTTCAATTTCAGTGCCGCCAGGCAAGTTTCTAAGATTGACTTGCTCATCTGCATTGCATCAGGGAAGAAAGTTTCTGCATTGAGGGCTCCTTCCCCATATGATGAAATCTGTAAAAGTCGTTTGGTCCATACCAAAAGATATTAAAATAATAAGAAAAGTCCTCTGAATGTTTTGTCATTTATGATGCATTGTTATTGTTGTTGCTTTTAGTCTGAACCCATGATTTCATGTTCTTGGTAAGGAAATTCCCACTACCAACTCTCTGAAATTCACACTTACACTTACAGGAAAAAATTGCCTGGGGCACTAAGAGTAAGCTCACCCAAAAATCATACATCCAATATGTGTTGTGCAACCAAAGCTGGATTTGAATACAAGTGTCCTTGATTCCATAGCAGATTATCTTTATTCTATATTGCTATAAAAATTCTCTAAGTCTTCCATATTAATAGATAATACATTTATTAGGAAGATTACAAAAAGATACATGAGAATAAGTAGAGATCCAAGCTACTTTAGGGAAATAGAAAAGTAGACTATATTTAGGAATAGCAGACAATGTCTGGCTGTATCAAATTGAAAACTAAGGGAACAAAGAAAAACCCTTCTAAGAAACTTAAGACACAAAAGCAAAGGGAAAAGTGGCAAAAAATAAAAGATATCCAGACCACTTAGGAGGAAAATGTTTGACAGTCTTTGGCTAAACCACAGCCAAACTCTGGCTCCAGTCTATTCAGAAGTTCCACAGCATTACTCAGTTTCAGAATTTTTTTCATAGAATTCCAAACCAGGTGAGTTACAGCCAGCTTTGGTTTGCTTTTTTCAAGTTTGTTTATGACTTTACTTAAACCACAATGTTCTGGGATCTCACAAGAAAATCTGTTTCTGTGAAATTTTCAGCCTGATTTCCAAACCAAAGAAAAAGATTCAAGTAAACTTTGGGCGCATTTCAAAAACAGCATCTGAATTTCTGGGTGCAGATTGGAAGTAAAATGGACTTCTGACCCTTTAAAAAATTTAGTCTCCCCCATTCCACCAATAAGGAGAGACAACAATGAATTCACTGTGCAAACCATGGTTCAGTCTCTGAACGACTAAAACTCCTGTTGGTCTCAAGGAAAAGTTGTTTCTGCACCAGGATGATGGAATTAAGCCCTAAGCAGATATATAGACATCCACCCTTTTGGAAACTCTATCAACCAATCAGATATCTTGCTCAGCAAATCCTAAATAGATTATTTATTCAATATGCTTTATGAGCTTTAGAAAATATTTCTATGCTGCCACCAATAAGAAGAAACTCTTGTTAGAGTCAACTTGGGCTTTATGATTTCCTGGAGCATTATAGAAAAATTCATACCAAACTACCCTGCCCTGTAGAATTCTGCTCTAACTTTAATGTGGCGCTTTAAGAACTATGTTGGGCTTCCCTCAAGTTCTCCTACGTTCTCAAACCAAAATTCTGCCACTTTGGAAATGATGAACATTGAAAAATTGGATTTGAAACCACAGAATTAAATGTTTAAAATCTGATCCTTCTGTCAGGACCTGGGATAAATTAAACTGATGTACATTATTTTTAAAGAAAAGGAAAAAAAAATATGGGAAGCTGGTTTTGAAGCCCGGAGGCATAGAACAAAACAAGTTATGCAGGTGATACAAACCATCTTAGTTCAGTCCGATAATGATTTTCTACTTCCATATGGATTCCTATCCTGGAAATAATTCTTAGGAAAACACTTTTGAAAGTGATAAATAAAACATTATTTTAGAGAACTGCCACTTATTTTAGGAAAGCTCATTCATTACTCTAATTTCATGAACAGCAATTACATTTAAAAAATCTTTACAATGCATCTAGCTTTTTTTTTAATAGAATGCTTAACAGACAATATAGGAAAATGAGTATAGATAAGCCTGTAAAGTGAGACATTAGCAACTGTTTCTCATCAAAATGAACTCAATACAGCTGGATGATATGAATTAAAATTTTAATCAAGGATTTAGGACTTTGAAACAGAATAATTGTGTTTAGTTTCTTTTCAGAGTAGTCTTGATGTTAGCAAATTATGTCCTATTATCTGAATTTTAGTAATTTCTAATTTTGTAGTATTATAGATAAGCATAGCATAGTTTTGGGTTTGCTAGCCCCAGTGCTTAGCATATTATAGGTGTTTTTGATATTTTTTTAATGGGTTGAATAGAAATGGATGGCAAGATGGCAATCAAAGTACTTTCCATACAATTCAAGTGGTCATTTCAGACCAGTAATAAATGTCTGTGCTGTGAGAGGCAACCAAGCATTGTGCATAAATCAGGAGACTGGGATTCAAATTTTGTTCCCCAGATACTTGCTGACTATGGAAATTTCTTCATCTCTCAGATCCCCTAACGCTAGGTGGCACAGTGGATGGAAGAACTAAGTTCAAATCTGACCTTAGAAGTTAGCTGTGTGGCCCTGTGCAAATCATAACTCTGTTTACCTCAGTCTCCTCATCTGTAAAATGAGAAGAAAATGACAAATCCTCCACTCTCTTTGTTAAGAAAACCCCCAAATGGGGTCATGCAGAGCCAAATATAATTAAACAACAAAAATTTTACAGGATGATTATGAAGAAAATGCTAGATAAGCGGGAGACCATTAAAGATTTATTGGATGCTTGATTGTGCAAATGTTTTTAAAGTAATCATTGCCATAGTAGTACCAGTATTTGGCTTTGCAGAATAGTCACAATGAACTTGGAAAAGAATACCTAAATGATAGAAATCCCAATATTCATCACAAGTGTATTATCTGTAAAAAAACAAAACAAAACAAAACATAACAAAACAAAATCCTAATAATTTAGTTGCAATATAGATTCCTAAAAAATAAAAAGCTCAATTGTTATTGGTTTTGTTTTTGTTTTTGTTTTTTTGAGGGGGGAGGTTGTTTTTAGAGAATAATGAGTTTTAGAAGGCTTTTTAATCTCATTCATTGTTTTATCTTTGTATCTCGTGTCTAAAACAAAATAAGTACTTAATCATTGCTCATTGATTAATTGATTAACCTCTTCCCTTTTCTTAAACTCTCAGGATGCATTACACCAAAATAATTTAAGATGTTAAATATCTAAACCAGATCAGAAGCCATAAAAACACATTGTCTAAGAATATATCATTTCTTAATCTAAACTGGAAGCTTAGAAACATCATCAGGAAGCTGTTAGCAGGCTGCATATGGAAAGGGGAAGCAGGGCCTGAGTTAGGCTGGGCTTCTAGACGAGGTATGTTAAGTTGTATTGACCTGTGAAGTAAATGGACAGCCACAACACACTACAAACACTTCTGTGACATAATATTTGACATGTATGCAGTGGAAGTTAAAGGTCAAACAAACTCATTTGTAGCCTACATGGGGTGATCACTCCCTCAGCCTTCTATTTGACATGTTACTATACTCATTCTCAACATCCCAAATTCTAATGTAAATCCAGGAGTATGTTTAAATGTTTCCTTATGAAATATTAAAAGATAAAATATATGTGTAATAAATTAAACAATTAGCTAGGAGCTCCCACCTCAAGTTATTAAATATTATTAATTTAATAAACTGAAAAATTATGCAAAGCAACACCTTTGGGAGGGGGTAGTTCTGGGAAATAGGAAACAAGCAGCACTTCAGCATTCTAGAGTTGCTATTTCAATTTTTGAAATTCCCTTTGAATTCTTTATTTAAAAAATTATGTATCAAATCAAAAATTATGTAACAAAAAAGTTATGCATCAAGTCAAAAAATCAAGCATGTTTCAATATCTATCAATATGCTTATAAATAAATATATATGCAAGGTTGCACAGTGGATAAAATTATGTAAGGAATTGGAAGCATGAATACTTGAGTTAGAATGCTGCCTTCAGTACTCCTTATGTGTGATCCTTGACAAATCATTTAACCTCTCATTGCCTCAGTTTCCTTATCCGTAAAATGGGGATAATAACAGCACCCATTTCACATAACTGTGAGAATCAAATAGGTTAGCATATTAAAGTGCTTGGCAATCCCTAAAACACTATAAATGTTAGCTATTATAATTTTGTTTGAAATGTGAAGATGATGAATTCTTGAAAACATAGGGCCTTTTTCTTTCCCACTTTCCAATTATTTATTCATTTGAATTCTCTCAAATTTTAGATTTTTTATCTGATAATAAAGTTTCTCTAACATACTCAGGACAAACAAAAAGAGGTTTGACTTTATCCTAAAATGGAAAAAATTCACAACAAGGATAGACCAGCACTTAGCCTCAGCTTTGGGTGTGCCCTCCCTCACCTCCTTATGAAAATTCATCTGGTCAGCAGGTATGACTCAATTGGTCTCAGGCCCCCACCAAGTAGGAGAGGTTTAGTCTTCATGTGGCTGGGACTGGTTATACTTGCATCAGGAAAGCTGAGGCTAATCAGATCCTATGGGCAGCTTTCTCTCCTTTAAAAAAAATTTTTTTCCAAATATATGCAATTTCTCTCCTTTTAGGAAAACTTAATCTCTACTCTAGGAGGGAAGGAGAATTCCAGGCCTACCATATACGGAGAGGGAATATGGGAAGCTGTCAAGGGAAGGATTGGCCAATTGGGTACTGTGTAAAGCTTTCCCCTTTTTTTAGGGAAAGCAAATCTGTGTTGCAAGAGGGAAGGAATCCATGCTGTTTAGAAAATTTTTAGTCCTATGACCCTTGCTATAGTCTAACCATTTCCTTTTTATCAGATATCCCTATTTTAATCTCAGTCCCCATCATTTAGGATAGACCCAATTCATGGACTCAAAAGCCTTTTTCTTCTCAACAAAAATAATAGAATGACTAACTACAACATTTGACTCCTATGAAGACTCACCAAAACCAAAATGACTTTGTAGGCTTTATAAACATTTTTTGAAAATTATTTATTTGATATTTTCCCCAGTTACATTTAAAACATTTTTTACATTTTTTTAAACTTTTGAGTTCCAAATTCTCTCCCTTAACCCTATCCCCAATTTCCAATAAGAAACCACACTTGAAGTTACACAAAACATTTCCAAAAAAGCCATGTTGTAAAAGAAAACATAGATCTCCCACTCTAAGAAAAAAAGACCCTCAAGAAAAAATGAGAGAGGAAAGAGAGACAGAGAGACAGAGAGACAGAGAGACAGAGAGAGAGAGAGAGAGACACAGAGAGAGAGAGAGACAGAGACAGAGAGACAGAGACAGAGAGAGAGAGGGAGGGAGGGAGGGAGGGAGGGAGAGAAGGAGGGAGGGAAGGTAAGAGAGAGTGCTTCAATCTGTATTCAGACACAATCAGTTTCTTTTCTGGGTATGGATAGGATTTTTCATCATAAGAATTTCAGAATAGACGTGGATCATTGTACTGCTGAGAATAGCAAACTTTTGCCAGTGATATCAGGCTCCCTTGGCTTCTAGACTGTTATACCCCAATTCAGGTACATCTTCCCTAAGATTTTTCACCAACATATTTCTCTCTATGAGAGGCTGCCAGTGAGTTCATTTCAGGAATGATACATGGTTCTCATGACATTTCCCCAGAAGATAATGGTCTTATTGCTGAGAATATTGCCAAGCTGAAACTACAATACCTTCTAAAAGAAAATATATCCTCACCTACCCCCAATGACTGCACTTTGCTGTTCAAATCTGGGGATCTAGATCTTGCCCCACCTATACATAAATGCTCTTTTCATGCATTTGTCAACCTACCTGTGACTCTTCTCATAGACAAATTATCTTTTTCTGTTTTAAAAGCTCCTTTCAATCACCCTGCTGTTACCACTTCTTTTCTTATGATAGCCTCTATTCTCCTGACCAAATGGCTTTCACTGGAAGCTAATTGAATTTGTGAAACTTGAGTTTTGATGTGAGAACATCTACTCCATCCCTTTTGACGTCACCTTCAGTAGCCCAAATCTGGTTCATAATGACTTCAGCACATTCTGTCTTTTCTTTACTATCCATCAATTTCCTGCTATAGAAAAGTGGTGGGTTCATCAATGGGACTGATTTATACTCAACCAGATCTGATATTTTAAGCATAGTTCTACTTCTCAAGATATTTCTCAGCTCTGTGGGTAACAACAGGAAAGTAAATCAAAATGAACACATTCTCATTCTTATACATTTTGACCTAGAAATTCCAGTCATAAAGCTAAAGTCAGGTGGGAGATAAAGAAATTCAACATGTGCATTGCCAGCCAGTCAATGAACACATAATCAACTACTGTGAAATAGGAAAAAGGAAGGCAGGCAGAAAGGAACTCATGAATGAAGGCAGGAAGGAAGAAAGGAAGAGAGGGAGGGATGGAGGGAGGAGGAAGGAAGGAAAGAAAGAAGGAAGGAAGGAAGGAAGGAAGGAAGGAAGGAAGGAAGGAAGGAAGGAAGGAAGGAAGGAAGGAAGGAAGGAAGGAAACAAGAGAGAGAGGGAGGAAAAGAGGGAGGAAGGAAGGAAGGAAGGAAGGAAGGAAGGAAGGAAGGAAGGAAGGAAGAGAGGGAGGAGAAAAGAGGGAGGAAATGAAAAAGGGAGGGAAGGAAGGAAGAAAGGAGAAAGGGAAGGAAGGATGGAGAAAGGAAGGAAGGAAAGAAGGAAGGAAAGACCTACTATATGCCAGGCCCTATGATAATCACTTTACAAATATTATTTCATTTGATTCTCACAACGAATCAGTGCTATTATTATCCCTGTTTTAGAGATAAGGAAACAGGAGCAGAAAGAAGTTAAATGGCTTGCACAGAGTCACACAGCAAATACATATTTAAAGCCAATTTAAAGCCTGCATATTTGAATTCAAGTCTTCCACCTCTTCACTCCTCACTTTATCCATGTGCCATGTAGTTACCTAGAGATTGGGGGTAGGGTGGAGCTGGAGATTGAAAATATAAAGAGAAATTATTTGAAGAAAGGAAAGAGGCTATATAGTATGAGGTAGGTGAAAACTGATTAATGATGTGAAAATGACCAGGGATAATGAGACTAGGGAGAATAGTTCTCTTGAACATAGGGTATAGCAAAGAAAGAAATTGGATTTTTTTCCTCATAGACTATACAGCAGTAACTCATGACCAAAAATTAATTTTCCAATGTCACCCCACTTATTTGGACAGGTAACTTTGGAGACAATTTTTACTGTCCTCCCTCTCCCCTTCTCAAGACTAACAAGCCATCTCCCAAGTTATATTGTTCCTACATCCTCGACAATTTAAATCTATTTCATTCTCTCAATTCCTACTTTAACACCTTTGTTCAATCCCTTTATTTGTAATAGACTCCTAACTAGTGTACCAATTTTCAATCTATTCATTTGCCAATCCACCCTCCAAAAAATGGAGCCAAAATAATCTTTCTTTTTTTTTTAATAAAGCTTTTTATTTGCAAAACATATGAGTGACTTTTCAATATTGACCTTTGCAAAAAAAAAACTTTTTTTTCCAAAGCTTTTCCTTTCCCTCCCCCTGCCCCCCACCCCTAGATGACAGGTAATCTAATACATGCTAGATAGGATAAATTATATGACACATACAATACATGTATACATATCTATACAGTTATCTTACTGCACAAGAAACATCAGATCTAGAAAGAGAAGAAGAAAAAAAAAAAAAAACAACCTAAGAAGGAAAACAGAATGCATGGAAATATTCACAGAAAGCGTTAAAATGCTGTGTTTTGGTTCACTCTCAGTTTCCACAGCCCTCTCTCTGGATGTATATGACTATCTTCATCGCAGCACAACTGGTTTGAATCACATCATTGTTGAAGAGAACCATGTCCATCAAAATTGATCATCGTATAGTCTTGTTGCTGTGTATAATGTTCTCCTGGTTCTGCTGATTTCACTCAGCATCAATTCCTGCAAGTCTCTCCAATCCTCTCTGAAATCCTCCTGTTGGTCATTTCTTACAGAACAATAGTATTCCATAACATTCATATACCATAATTTATTCAGCCATTCTCCAATTGATGGGCATCTTTTCAATTTCCAGTTTCTTGCCACTACAAAAAGGGCTGCCACAAACATTTTTGCACATGTGGGGCCCTTTCCCTCCTTAAAAATCTCTTTGGGATATAGGCCCAGTAGAAACACTGCTGGGTCAAAGGGTATGCACTGTTTGATAACTCTTTGAGCATAGCTCCAAATTGCTCTCCAGAATGGTTGGATCCGTTCACAGTTCCACCAACAATGTATCAGTGTCCCAGTTTTCCCACATCCCCTCCAACAGCTATCATTATCATTTCCTGTCATTTTAGCCAATCTGACAGGTGTGTAGTGGTATCTCAGAGTTGTCTTAATTTGCATTTCTCTGATCAATAGTGACTTGGAGCACCTTTTCATGTGACCGGAAATAGTTTCAATTTCTTCATCTGAAAATTGTCTGTTCATATCTTTTGACCATTTGTCAATTGGAGAATGGCTTGAATTCTTATATATTTGAGTCAATTCTCTATATATTTTAGACATGAGGCCTTTATCAGAACCTTTGGATGTAAAAATAGTTTCCCAGTTTACTGCTACCCTTCTAATCTTGTCTGCATTCATTTTGTTTGTACAAAAACTTTTCAACTTGATATAGTCAAACTTATCTATTTTGTGATTAATGATGACCTCTAGTTCTTCTTTGGTCACAAATTCCTTCCCCCTCCACAGGTCTGAGAGGTAAACCATCCTACATTGTTCTAATTTGTTTATAATATCATTCTTTATGCCTAGATCATGAATCAACAAAATAATCTTTCTAATATATTGCTCTGATCATGTCACTGTTCTTCATGCTCATTTGACAAGTAAAACAAACTTCTGTCACTGCATTCAAAGCTCTCTCTGGAGAATTTGGATTAGTTTTAATTTGCTTAGCTCCAGATTGAGGAATAGGAATAATATGTGGAAGTGACAATGAGACAGATTTAAGTTTGATATTTAAAAAAAAACTCTACCTGTAATAAACCAAAGTGGATTGTTTTGGAGGTAGTGAGCTCCCCATCCAAAGATCTTCAAGCAGGGTTATACAGGGTATAACCCCCTGATATTAATATTGCAGAAAATATCCTTACAGGGGGACGAGATAGATTGGAAAACTGAGATTCCTTCAAATCCTGACATAATGTGATTTTTCCAATTTTATTTCAAACTAATTCATGTATTCAACATTCTAGGCACAGTTGGATTCTTTTTCTTTATTCATTCTCATTTTGTCTTCTATTGTCTCTTTGGACCCTCATGCTTAACATGAATTTCCCTTAACAAAACATTCTAGGGGCAACCTAAGTACCTTCCCCTCTATAAAGGTTACCCAAATCCTGGAGGTAAAAGCAATTACTCTCTTTTTTCCTATTTCTAATAGACCTTCACTCTATTATCATACTCTCTTTTATATCATAACCACACACACACACATATATATATGCCTTTCCTTCGTATTAAATTGTTCCTTGAGATTAGAATTTATATAATATTTAATTCTATGTTCTTAACTCAAGGCTCAGTGACTAAAACTTAGTATGTGCTAAAAATACTTGTTGAATTGAATTTTATGGAAATGAATTGTCTTGGTCTCCCAGAAGGTTCTCTTAGCCCCAAATTTTACAAGCATCAATATTTTCTCCAGAAATCTTGTTTCAAGGAAAAAAAACACCTGTAAAGAAGAATATGGAATGATGCTGAGTGAAATGAGCAGAACCAAAACAATATACACAGTAACAATAACATTGTGTGATTGACACAGCTCTTCTCAGCAATGCAATGATCTATTACTATACACATCTACAGGAACAATTGATGGAGTCTGAATGAAGATCAAAGCATACTATTTTCACTTTTTATGTGTTTTTTTTCTTTTTGTTCTGCTACTTTCACATGAGTAATATGAAAATGTTTTACATGATTGCACATGTTTTAAAAAGGAAAAAAAAATTTTAAAAATTAAAAAAATCCCCATACTTAAAATGTCCAACATCCCAAAATTTTGCTTAGTATGGTTTAGAAAATACTAATTTGTACTATATCCAAACCATTTATATTACACCGATTTCTGTTACAGATAAAATTTTGATTAAGGATAAAATTAGATTTCCATATGTACTGAATCCCCCATTGAAAGGTAAATGCCTTGATAGCAGAATCACTCTTACTTTGCTATTTGGATTCTCAGTATTTAACACAATTCTTTGCACGTTGTATGTATTTAATAAATGATTCATTCACTCATTTATATATCAATCCTTAGATACAAATTAACTAAATTCAATTTATGCTAATAGCCTCAGAATTTATTCTTACAGTAAAACATGGATGTGGAATTATTTCTTACTATGGAAAAATATCATTTAAAAGGACAGGTAAATACTTATTATTGAGTATTTGTAGTGGGACAAAAGTTTATTTCCTGACTCCACATCTGCTCTGTTTAAAACAAAGTTTTGTTCATACATAGTTAGGAGGTAAGATATATTTATTTCCTTGCAAAGGAACTCAAAGTACTTCCCAAATTAGGTACCATGATCTAAGTGAAATGTAGCCGCCTTTGGAGTGAATATGTACACTGCCAATCACCTCATGACCGCTACACAATTGATGGGGAAAAGGTGTATTTTTGGCTACCCCAACGAAATTCATTTCATTCCCAAAATATAGTGGTGGTTTTCATCTCAGAGAGAGAGGACAAGAGTTATATTTTTTCTAAAGGATTCATCCAAATAAGTCTCCAAGACCAAGGCCATTACTCATACAAAATTTTCATTGGAATAAACCACAGAACAGAGGAAAAGGGACCTTCTCAGAAGCTCTGAATATGTAACTTTATCCTATGATAATTCTAGTTCTTGGAGCTACAAAATACAAAATTCTGGAGCAAACTTTTTCTTGCCATAATATAATTCTTATATTAAATTTTGATCCTCTTGGTTCTTGAATGCCTCCTTTTTATTTTTGATATCACTTTAATTTTTCTACTGAAAAAGAAATTATAGGAACTGTTTTATGGGATATCTTGAAACCCTTAAAACTTCATCATGTCATTTTCTGATCAAGACTTGAAAGACACATTTTTTATTCTAGAAACCTCTTTTTTTTTTTTTTTGCCTTGACACTTCATTCCACTGGTTTTCTTTTTTGTCATGCTACCTGTTAGTGCAAATTAAAATTGCTGGATTTCCATCCAAAGATGACATTGCATAGAGCAAAAGATTATAGGGCATATTGAATTGTAATTAATCTATCTTCCAAATGTGAAACTGTATTTCTGTTTCTCTGAAAGTAGTATGGCAATTCCCTTATCTTCTCTAAACCTCAGTTTTCTAATCTGTAAACTGGAGATAATAATTATAATGCCTATACTACAGATTGGTTGTGCAAATCAAATGAGATCATATATCTGAGTTACTTTACAAAATTAAAAGTGTTACATAAATATCAGCCAAATAAGGAAAAACTGAGGATAGATTAGGGCATGGGAAAATGGCAGCTAGGGATGGAATAGTTGGGAGAGATCCATAAATGTTAGTATTGAACTTCACCTTGCCATTTCCTGAACTTTGCCATATCATGCTTGAAAAGACTATCACTTCATGTCCTGGCCACTATCCTGCCCTTTACTTTCCAGCTCTCGTTCTGAAAACAGCAATCCATTTGATACTATTATTTATGGGAGGGGGGGAAGAGTTCCACTTGGACTGTGGTTCTAATTCCTTATGACATTCCTATCTAAAACATTCACTCATTTTCTTACATATTTTTGTCGTCTTTTGTTAGAACATAAGCTCCTTAAGGGGAAAGAAATTTACTTATATTTGTGTCTCTCGTGCTTACACAGCATTATGAATCCAGAATGTGCATAACAATTTTTCCATTAGTTAATTACCTCGAATATTCTTATGCTCTCTCATATATAACTTTGTCCTAGGTATTAAGATGTTTGTAGGTAATGAAAATACAACTTTACAACAACTACTCTCTATGGGAAAATAATGAGAGTATTAATCTTTTTACTGGTTTCCAATAAGGAATGCCACTGGCCATAGAGTTCTCAAATAATGCAATTCTTTTAGGTCTCTGAATAATGGCAAATAAACTAGCTAGAAGTCTTTGTGACCTAAGCATGAAAAACAAATCATGTCAATATTTTATGTAAAATATCTATTTTGTAATTCAAAAGTATAATCTTTAAAATGACTTTAAGTGAAGAAAGGTCAAAACAATTTTTTAACTTTTTTATGCTATATATTTCATTAATTTATCACTAATGTTGAAATCTCTGGTAATATGACAACTGTCTAGAGTTCATAGCAAATACTGTTAGATTCTTGATCCTTCACAATGATTTTTTCCAAAAACTGCATGTAATAAGCAGATATCCCACAGCTTGCTTTGGCAAATAGTTGTGAACTGTCAGCAGTCAACATATCCAAGAAACTGAGAATTTTGTGCATAGTAATGATCAAGGGTGAGGAATCTACTCCATTTATAAGTAACAATTAAGCAATGCTTGTACTCTACCCATCTACCCAGGGACAAGTATAAACACAAATTGATCTCTCTATTTAAGGAGAAGGGAGAAAGGAAATTTTGTTCTTTAGATAGCAGGCAGAATGATGTGTTCCTTGAAGGAATTACAGGAATATCTCAATAGGAAATTCACAAGAAGAAAAGATAGATAGATAGATACATACATACTTCATGCACACACATACATACATACATAGATGCATAGATATGTAAAGAGAAAGAGGAAATTCCAGATCTGTATAATGATGGTGAGGTTTAGGGGAATGTGACAGAAAAAAAAAAAAAAAAAAAAAGGAAGGAAGGACTACTGAACCAGTGAAGAAATCTAATAGATTTGAGACATTTCTAAGAAAGAATTAAGTTGACCTCCCCTCTGGTAAAGAAGCATTTTAGAAGTTCCATTTAATAAAAATGAAGATTAGCAAGTTCTTAACAGAAAGAAGACATCTAGAACTGGTCAGAAAAACAGATGGTTGATGCCTACCAATATTATTGCTGTTATATTTACAGAGTTTTTTTTTTAATTTAGAAAACTTTTTTTAGACCTTTTTTCTCATTTTTATAAAAATAATCAAAATAGGCTGCAGCTGTATTGGGGATAGGATAGAGAGTTTTACAAGACTTGCCATGCTAGATATCCCCTGCCCACTTCTAGTGATTTATATGGCAGCAATGCCAGCAAAAGAAACTCAGAAAACAAATGAAATTCTCAAGTGGAATCTGAGGACCTTTGGGACATAGGCACTGCTGCCAAATGAAAGGAGCTCAGAAGTGAAAAAGACAAAATGAACAATTATTAAAGAAGTTGGTGTCAGAGAAAATAATTTGGATTTCTAATCAAAGTTTTAAGATGTAATCTGGAGAATGTTAAGCAAAAACAAAAAACAAAAAACATCAAATTGCTCACACATGTCTGTTAAGCTGGATAATTTAGATATTAAATATCAGGCAAAACATAATGGCAGTGAAGCCAGGAGAAAATATACATGAATAAATGCAGCAACAATATTCATGGTCTCAGAAGTCTATGAATATTTATAGAGTTTACTTACAAAATAAAATGAGTCCATGATCTTAAAGAAAGAAGGTAAATTTGACATCATAGGTTCATTTGAGATATATTGGGATTTTATTAATGATGGAATGTAGTGATGGCATAAGAAATATTCTTTCTAATTTAAAAAATTCGATCAAAAGAATACTGGAATAGTATTACAAATCAAGAAAATCTATACACATAAGAGAATAGAAAAACCAAAGTAAGGAAAGAATTTGAATGTGAATCAATATATGTTGAAACCAAAATGATATTATGGTAGGAATAAGTGACAGACCACCCAGCCACAAAGAGAAGTAGGAGATGAGCTTGAAAAGCATCAAAGACCTAGCATATGATAATAGTAATGATAGAGCCCATCCATACATCTGCTAGAGTTCTCTTTTGCACCAAATTCAGAATAGCCGATAAATTCTTGTCTCACCTTGGTGATAATTTCACATCTTAAAAGAATACTGGAAATCACTCCCTTCTCTTGTATTGCTTTTAGAATCTTTAAGTTCCTTGAAGTCATAGCTCAATGACCATCTTCTGTGGTATGAATCTACTAATTATACCCCACCCTCCCAACCATCATTCACACTTTCTCACTTTCCACTTTACCTTGTATTTACTCATCTTCTGTTTACATATTATAACCTGATTCCCTCTACATATACAATGCAACCTGAGAGTGCAGATTGCTTCATTTTTGTCTTTATTCAGTACCTAACACTGCAAGTTATATTTAGGAGGAAGGGAGGAAGATAGTGGAGGTATGCCCTGAACTATGATTTCATTGATATACTTAAGAGTCAGTGAGGAAATTCTCCTACCAATACCAATCACTAACTGTTCTTCAGATTAAAACACATTAAGTAACACACTGAGCTAGATACACCCAATATGTACTAAAAGCAGAATTTGAACTCGGGTTTTCTTGACTGATACTTTTCTTGAAATGACAGATAATAAATTAATTAGTAGGCATATGTCAATTAATTAATGTTTGATTAATTGAATGAAATGATAAGGACAATTGATCTTCAATACCTTATCTGGAATAATAAGGAAGTGTCCAGTTCTGTCATACTGCATTCTAAGTTCACTTCCATATTAAGAGGTAGATAACATATTTTATCATTTGTCTTTTAAAATACTAGTTGGTCACTACATTGATAAAATGTTAGCATAAGTGTTCCATCATATTTATATGCCATAATTTATCAATTTATTTCCTAATTTATGGGTACATCCTCAGATTTCCATTTATTGCTACCACAAAAAAGTTATATTTTTGTACATCCTTAGAATTTGTTTTGCTTAGCACTAATCTCTTAAACTGCCCTCCTTCTAAACCCTTCTCCCTCTTTTCTTCTTTCTTATTCTCTCATTGAGTGAAATATATTTCTGTACCCAATTTTATATCTGGTATTCTTTCAAGAGATTACCAATGATTTCTTTTTATTTCCTCTTTGCCCTCTAAATTGCAAAAATCTGGGTAGATTTAAGATTTATTGAAATATGATGCATAGGATCTTTTTGTTGTTGTTGTTCAAGACATTTAGATAGTCCAAAGATTCTTTTTTTCCTTTCTTGAAATGTTTCCCAAATCAGTTGTTGTTGTTGCTTTGAGATACTTCACATTTTTCCCTAATTATTAGTTTTTTGTCTTTGTTTTAAAGTTTCTTGTTGTCTCATAAAGTCATTGGCTTCAACTTGGTCCATTATAACTGGACTAAGCTGTGTTTTATCTGAGGAATTTCTTGTAGATGCTTTGGAGATATTCTCTTTTTCTATATAAGTGTCAAGCATCCCAATCATTATAAAAACTAAGTATGGTGGATTTCTTGCTTTGTTGTTATTTGCCCATTCTTCCTGATTTCAGATTTGACGTCAGAATTGGGCTTTCCCACACAGGAAGACCTAGGCTGGCTCTATTTTTGTTCTCTTGAAATGGCATTAAGTATCATAAGTGCGAACTTGGAACCTACAAGTTTTCAGAGCTCCCAAAATGGTTTGATCCAAGGAAAAATCTTATTGCTAATATCCTGGTCTGAGTTCAAGTTCCTGATCTGTGTTCGGGTTTAAGCAAGAGTAGATTACTGCAGGATTCTGCCCTTGTAAGTCAGCTGGAAAGCTTTCTTCACTCACAGTGACACAGAGTATAGGTTCCCTTTTAGTCTAGGATTCTAGCTCTGGTTACCATTCTGCCTTCTGGGCTAGACAATTGGAAGTGAGACCGTATTCTGAGAATGAGGTCTGGGCCAAATCACTGCTGCTGGCTTCTGAACTTCCTCCTTGTTTGCTATACCCACCCAGAATCTCCCTACATAGGAATAACACTCCCCTAATGGAAGTTGAGTTTCCAGTTCACACTTATCTCAATAGATAAGGGCTATAGAGTAGTGCCCAATTATTATGAGTGTAAAGTACTTTGATCTGGGTCTGGGACCTCTTCTTTGCCCTGGTGCACAGCCTTTTCAGACCTCCCTACCTATTTCCTTGTGGTATTCCTGGCTGAACAAATGGTTCACCATGACTTATCTGGATTTCCCCTCAGGATTTGGTCTGGTGCATTGTCTATATCTAATTAAGGAATTTGTGGAGGAGAGCTCAGCAGACTACTTTTTAATACTCTGCATTTTAGCTTGTTGTACCCCCTTAAGTATACACAGGAGAAAGAAATGGAGATAGATAATAAAGGACAAATGAAAGAAAATGAATGGCCATGCAAAATAAGAATATTAAATCCCAAAAAAGCCTGGAGTATTCAAACAATACTAAAAAGAACATAAAGGTTAAAGGACTTTTTGAAATGTTGTTGGCAGATAATAAAATTTCAAAGAAGGAAGAGAATCACTGCTCAGAATAAATGGGGGGAAAAATGATTGTAAGTAATAAAAAGAAGGCTAAACTACTCAACCCCTATTTCCTTCCCATTGTATCTACCAAGGAGATGAAATTATCTTCACAGTTGGAAGAATTGAAAACCAAGTTAAATAAGTAGATGGCAAAAGAGCAACATAGGTGAGCTTAATGAGATTAAGCCATCAGCCCCAGAAAAAGGACTTGCTAGAAAAAGAAAACAAAACTTGGAGATATGCTTGTTGAGTCATTGTGAGAGATCTTTGGGAAATCAGACAAAACTTAAACACAAGGCAATTTTCAAAATTAGGGTAGCAACCTCAAACTTTTAGTCTGAGCACTTGACTTTGATTGCCAGTAAAATTTTACAACAAATTGTTTAAGGGGCAGATTGTAAACACATGAGAAAAGCAATGAATTGTGAGCAGCCACAATGGGTCCTTCAAGAACAGATTATCCCATATTAACCATATTTCTTTTCTATTTGTAGGAGGAGCACAGTTTTACTGGACTAGCAAATTATTCTAAATCAAAGATTTACATAGTTATATTTTAATAAGACATTTGATCAAGTATCCCATGATATTTTTGTAGACATGAAGCATAGATACAAACTGGATGAAATTATAGCTAGGTATCATCATCACTTATTGAACAATAGAACCCAATCTATGGTCCAGTTAAAATTATTTAAATTATTACTTAATAAATAATTATTAAATTGCAAATTAAATTATTTTTAAATTAATAACATAATGACTCAGATGGCACTTACCAAATTTATCCTTAGCATGAAGTTGGTAGGATAGCTAACTCATTGGATTACATAATTGGGAGTTAGATAGATCTCAGTAGCCTAAAATGATGTTCTGAATTGAATAAAATGAAATCTTATAGGGATATATATAAATTCTTACATTTAAATTGAAGAAGTCACCTTGAAGAAGTAAAAAATGAGGGAAACCTGGCTAGGAAAGAGGTCATGTGAAAAATGTGTGAGGGGTTAAGTATATTTCAAGTTTCATATTAGTAGAGTGTGAAATGGCATACTTCCCTACCCCCAAAAATTATTTTTAAAAAATCCAAGCTGGGCTAAATTAATAGAACAGTAATTTAACCAAGGGGATTCTATTTCCTATGTACTCTTCTCTGAGCAAACTACATCTGGGAAATTGTTATCTTTTCTGCAAACCACATTTTAGGAATGATAATCATCATTGCTAGCATTTATATAGCATTTTAAAACCCAAAAAGCACTTTAATGCATCTTTTCACCTTAATCTCACAACAACTCAGAAAAGTGGTGTGTCAAATAATATTATCCTCCTTTTATAGTGAGGGAATAGAGTCTGAGAGATTACAAGACCAAAAATTAAGAATACTGCAAATACTTCAAAAGAACCAAGATATGTCAATTGGTACAGTGCAGTATTTTTTAATCCCTAAAGCAAAAGAAAATAGAGATAGTAAAATGAACTTTTTATTTCAAAACAAAATTATAATATCTACTCATAAATATATTTAAAGTATATTTTCAAAGGTAGAAGCAATTACAAATAACTATTTTTAAAAATCTGTCAATTGTTGCTCTTGGTCCTTCTAATATGAAGTAACTTGGTTGTTGTCACATGGCAAATATTAAAGGCAGGAGCCAAATTTAGGCATTTCCTGAAATTAAGCTTAGTGATATTTCTACCATAAGAAATTTCTCAAGAAGGATATTGACAATCTGGAATGTGTCAAGGATGGTGTGAAGACTTACATTATATAGGAATTGGTTGAAGTATATTAACCTGGAGAAAGGAATATATAGGAGGGATGTGATAAATATTTTCAATAACAAGAAAGGGAAATTTTACGAAACACTTCCTGTTAATGTAAATTATTCCAAAATGGAATGAAACAGCTAATTGGCATAATGGATATAGTACTAAATTTGGAGTCAAGAAGACATGTTCAAATAATGCCTTAGACACTTAATAGTTGCCTGGTCTTGCACAAGTCACTTAATTTCTTAGTCTATTTTTTCTTCTCTCTCTCTCTCTCTCCCTCTCCCCAATATTCTCTCTCTCTCTCTCTCTCTCTCTCTCTCTCTCTCTCTCTCTCTCT
>JAJPUD010002192.1:247949-268551 GCA_023553655.1 Myrmecobius fasciatus | reverse complement strand
CTCTCTCTCTCTCTCTCTCTCTCTCTCTCTCTCTCTCTCTCTCTCTCTTTCCCTCTCTCTCCCTCTCTCTCTCTCTCTTCCTCTTTTTCTGTCTCTGTCTGTCTCTAACTCTCTGTCTCTGTCTGTCTCTCTCTATATATATACATACACAGTTGTAATAAAGAAAATAACATATATATGTTACAACTGTGTGTAATAAAAATAATATATATATGTATATATGTTTATTATCTTTATTACAACTGCCTAAGGAAGTTGTTGTGGATTCCTATTAACTAAAGGTCATCAATCAGAGATAGACAACCACTTTTTTGGATGCTAGAAGAAGCATAGTTGATGACAACTAAGACTCCTTTTCACTCTCAGAACTTATTTGTATGCTGAATTAACACACAAGAAACTTCATTATTATACAACTCAACTTTATTGAAGTATGCCCATATATCCCTTAGGTCTTCTAGAGCCACATACTTCATTACTTGGTAAATTACAAAATCACACCAACTCAGAGTTGGAAGGAACCTCAGCTATCTCTGTGTTAAAGCTATGCCTATTCCATCTGCAGCATGCTTGGACAAATACTTATCTATCTCCCTGAATGAAGAAGTCCAGTGATGAAGAACCTTAGCTTATTTCACTTTTTGAGAGTGAATTAAATCCAATTAAATGTCTCTTTCATGCAAGATACTTTGCTAGGACATTGTGATACAAAGACAAAAAGGAAACAGTGCTAACCTTCAAGAAGATGACATTTTGGAAAATAATTTTCCTGTCTACTGAGGTAAAATCATCTTCAAATCCCTTTACTTTTAGTTCAGCCCTCTGGGAACAGGCAGAACAATTCAAATCCCTTTTGCCCAAAAGTCCTGAAAATGCTTAAAGACAGCAAGCATGTTCTTTCAAAAACTTCTTTCAAAGTTTTTTTTTTTAATTGTAAACATAATAACCATCAACAAAAACAATCCAATAGACATACCAAACAAGAGGCAAAAATCTCATTCCAACCTCTAGGCCTTTAACTAGGCAGAACCAAATGAATTAACAAACAACAACAATCAAAGAAAATGCTTTTGTTCTGTGTCCCTTTCCAAGCCTACAAGGAATTCTGACACCTTAGGCCTAATTTTTCTTCTTCCTGTTTTTGTTTAATGTAATTGTAGTTAGTGTGTATATATTCTTGCACTACTGATTTTACTCTTCATCATGCCACACACAGTCTTCCATATTTTTCATACTTATTGCCTTTCTGGTACTTTTAAATTCAATTACATTAATGTAGCCTAATTTATTTTTGCCATTTTCAAATTGTTGGATAAATATGTCATTTGTAATTTTTGTCTATTTCAAATACAATAGCTATGGATATTTTTATTTAATGGGATCCCTTTTTTTCTTTCATGGTTTTTTGGGGTCCTAGCAATGTACTTGCCTTTTTCTAAGGGAATTATGAAATACTATCATCCTTTCCTGACCCATTTTGGGGGTTATATAAAAGTGGATTGATCACTTAGCCTGGAAGAATAACATGCTCAATAGAGCAAAAATGACCCATTCAGATTCTCTCATTTGATGTCCTCACTTTCTCTCAACTGAACATGTAGGGAACTTTGAATTCCTCTTTTAGAATTCACAGGGTTAGAAATGATACTTTTCTTCCCTAAAATCATGGTAACTATTTACAAATGAAAACTAATGCCCTAGATGCCTCTTCTACTTTGTGTTATGTTTTTCCTAAGCATAAATGACCAGTCTGAAATAGCTCCAAAGTTAGCTAACTTTATAAGGTCGAGAACACCTACATTCCTGACAAGAAACTGAAAACTGAGTGCATGTCCATCAGTTGGAGAATAGCTGAATAAGTTATGGTATATGAATGTTATAGAATATTATTTTTCTATAGAAACAATCAACAGGATGATTTCGGAGAGGCCTGGAGAGATTTACATGAACTGATGCTAAGTAAAATGAATAAAACCAGGAGAACATAGTACATAACAAGATTATACAATGACCAATTCTGATGGATGTGGCTCTTTTCAACAATAAGATGATCCAGGCCAGTTCCAATGATCTTGTGATTTAGAGAGTCATCTATACCCAGAGAGAGGTCTGTGGGAATTGAGTGTGAATCACAACATAGCATTTTCATTCTTTTTGTTATTTGCTTGCAATTTATTTTCTTTCTCATTTTTTCTTTTTGATTTTTCTTGTGCAGTAAGATAACTGTATAAATATGTATGCATATATTGGATTTAACATATATTTTTACCATGTTTAACATATATTGGATTACTTGTCATCTAGGGGAAAGAGTGGGGAGAAAGCGAGGAAAAATTGGAACACAAGGTTTTGCAAGGGTTAATTTTGAAAAATTATCCATGCATGTTTTTGAAAATTAAAAAGCTTTCATAAAAAAATAAAAAGAACACTTACATTCTTCAGTTAGAGCTGACTGACAACAGATGTTTCCTACAAATATACCTTTTACAGAAAAGAAACAACCAACAGGAATATGAGGCTGTCATGTCTTGGCTTGGCAGGAAATATGGATCTTAAAGGGAATTAATTGGCAAGTACAAAGCCAATGTAAAGTTAAATTGTTTATAAGTAATCTCATTAATGATCTAAGAACCAACCACTTGAGAAAATACTATAGGAGTAACATTTCAGAGTTCCAAGTCTTTACCAATGTACACGTAGTGAAAGTGGAAGTCATGAACTATCACCCACCTCAAACTTGGTTGATATAATCACAAATGGTAAGAGTCTGATTGTGTAAAATGAGTTGCAAAAACATGTCTATATCAAGTTTTTCCAATTGAAATGTAGAGTTCTTCCTGGCCTTTGAAAATCTAAGCTTACCAACCCCAGAGGCAGCTTGAGAAGACAAGAATTTCAAAGTAGAGAACATCCTTGATAACTATTTTATTACTACATTAACATCCAAAAGGAATTCAAAGGGAAGTTGATTGAATTAGTTAATGAGTACATCTATCTTATACAGACACTGAGAATGAACCATGAGGCAGGCCAGAAGTTGAATAGGAGAGAATTTCATTTGGAGAACTAAAGAGCACTTTCAAAAATCCAAAATTCTTCTCTGGCACAGATTTTCATCATTTTGATACTACCATATCCATGAATACTATTCACTATATAATACTATAAAGCTAGAAATCATGAAACACTATGATCCCCAAAGAATTAAATCTTCATGTACACACACACGTATACACATACACACATATTCAAACACTTGTATTTAAAAAAAACAATGAAAAACATACAATTTAAAATGTATTTTTATATATATACATGTATATTGTCAGACACTGACATTTATTGAATTTAAATAAAAGAATGGGAAAATGTAAAACAAACAAACAAACAAAAAATTCTGTGGATAGCACCAAACGTAATTGAGAAGGTATGTGGTGGGGCTGAGTGTTAGCAACAAAATTACTAAACAAAGTTTCTTGTATAAAAAAGTATAGTATAAAAATAGAGGAGCTAGGAAAGATATGATCAGAAATGGAGGTAAGATGGTCATATAACAAACATGAGGGAAAATATAGGAAAAAGTCAAGTATTGCCTTAGCAATCATGGAATATAAAAAGATTTTGCTAATAGTATCTAGCATATAATAGGTACTTAATAGATACTTGTAGGCAGATAGATTTATAGATATGTAAACACATACATATACATACATGCATACATATATGATATGCAATAGATAAATAAATGGATAAATAAACAAGTAAATAGTTGACTGAAAGATCAACAAATAGAGCAATAGATAGAAAGACAAGAGATAAATACCTAGAGTATGTCATGGATAACAGATGAGATATGATCTGCTGATCTCCACTGGTAAATTAAATACCCATATTAGTGATTTCTTTAATTCATCCAAATCTGAAAATTTATACTTTGAATATTTCAATTTGGCAACTGTGGAATGATTAACATATTTATGTGCATTGGTTCATTCTAGAAAATTCCACTGAACTTTTAAAGATTTTTTAATTTTTTTTAATTTTTTTTTACATATTCCTATATGAAATACTCTTAAACAGAATTCATCTTTTATTGCTTAATAATTTTTTCAACATTGGACAAAAACACCTATGGTTTACTTTTTGGAATAACCATTTAAAATCAGATAATTAAGAAAAGTCAGATAGTAAAATAATATAGTTAATAACAATGTTCTGCCATTTTTCAGGCATGTCTGATTGTGACCCCATTTGTTTTTTCAAAGATATTAGGGTTTACCTTTCTCTTCTCCAGCTCATTTTATAGAAGAGGAAACTGAGGCAAACAGGATAAAATTATTTGCTCAGGGTCACACATCTTGTAAGTGTCTGAGGCCAGATTTGAACATACATATACACATCATATCAAGATTTGCAAATCACTTTAATTATTATCACATTTTATCCTTACAATAATCCAGTGACACACACACTATTATTATCCTCTATTTACAGATGAAAGTGAGACAGATAACAGTTATTTGCCTAAGTCATATAGCTATTAATGTTTGAGAGCAGATTTTATACCAAGCTTTCAAGCTTCAGTTCAGCAAATCATCTTAACTGAAATATATGTATATATATATGTACATATATATACATACATATAATTTATATGTTTATATGTGTGTATGCATATATAATGCTTTCAGATTAACAGTTTTACATATATAATATCTTACCCTTACAAAAATCCAGTGAGGTATTATTCTTCTTCTCAGACCATTTTTAAAGATTTTTTAGAGAAAAATGAGGCTGAGAGAGCTCAGGTGATATCTAAGGTAATAGAGGCAATAGGTACATGAGACAAAGTTTCAATATAACTGAGTTTAGTGCTTTTTTTCCCTTCTGAGTCTAGTGCTCTTCCCATTCCAATACCTTGCAGCCTTTAGTTAAAGTGAGCTGATAACAAATAAAGTCTTTTTATTGCCCCAAACTCCCAGAATTTACTGATCAAGGCATCTCTAACTGTTTAGTCATCTTTTACTTCCCCATCTGAGATCTAAGTATTAGGAATACTGTTTCCACTTTCATTTTCGCTGTTGACTTTTCTTTCTAGAGTATTTTCATTCCTGGTCTTCATCACTATTCATCAGGTATTATTATTGCTAGTATTTTTTTCCTCAAACAAATGTGAAACAAATTTAAAACCAAAGAAGTTGATCTTGAAGTAATCCTAGAAGAAAACATGGTTTTCAAATTCTCCACAGCCTGCACAACAAATTAAGCATAGGAAAGGGAGATCTTTTACAGAGAAACACAGCAACATCTGTAGAACGCCTAGCATTTTTCCATGGCTCCCTGACCATATTGCTCCTCATGTTTCCAAATTATTGCCTTTTCTTTTCCTGATGATAAGAAATGAATTATGGTAGAATGGATAGAGGGTCAATATTGGATCATAGAATCCAAGAATTAGAACAAAAAGGGACCTTGTGGATCACTTAGTTCAGCTCCCTCATTTTACAGATGTAAAAACTAAAAAAAAACTAAAAGAACCAAAGTTTTGCAAATTTCTAGACCAGTGTGCCCTATTTAACGATGACATCCTCAATTTCCAATCATCAGCATGAGATCTGTGGTCAGTCCTCCTGGTACATACTGGTTATGAGTTGTCATGGTAAAATAGTCCATCAACTAACTGTCAACCTACTAGTGATGAATGACTTCATCTGTGACAAAAAAAAAATACTGAGTCATGGAGAAAATACTTCTCTGGAAATCAAAAGGTGAACATTTTAAATGCAGCACAACATAACGCCTTGAAGTCTGAAATATATATGTTCCAATCCTATTTCTAACACATACTGTTAATCTGAAAGTGGAAACACATATTTCTAACACAACATGACAATGTCCATATGATAATGGATGTATGACATTTATCCTCTCTATGACCTACAAGTTAAAATTAAAATTAAAAAAAGAGTGTCCAATTGACATTGGTAGATAGAATTTCCACACTGGCAGTTCTCCCAAAACAAAACACAGATGTAGATCCCCCATACTGATATATCAATATTTAGTCAATAATGAATTGATTATTACTTGATAGAAAGTGCCTTCAAAATCAACAATATTTGAGTTACAATTCATTACCTAGTCATTTGATAAATATGTAGGCTAGACCTGTGAAAGATATATTATTAATATACTATGGCAATAATTGCAACAATTTGTCTTTATCTAACCATTACAACTTACAAAGAACTTTCTATAAGCATCTTGGTGTCACATTAGAGAGAGTGCTGATCCTGGAGTCAGGAAAAACTGAATTCAAATCCTTCCTGATACATATACTAGCCATGACACACTGGGAAAGTCATTTAATTTCTGTCTCAATTTCTTCATCTGTCAAATGGAGATATTTATTAGCCCCTGCCTCCCAAAAATTATTGTGAGAGGATAATATTTGTAAAGTAACATAAATCTTAAAGAGTTACATAAATGTTATCAATTGTTCATCATCATCATCATCTCTTAATAAACCTCTTAATTTATTTTTGTTGTTGTTGAGTCAAGTCAGTTGCATCTGACTGTCTATGACTCTCTTTTGGGAATTTTGTTGGAAAAGATACTAGAATAGATTGCCATTTCCATTTATGAAGCCTATTTTATAGGTGAGAAAATCCAAGTCCAAATATATTGAGTAACTTACCCATTGATACAGCTATGTTTTTGAACTTCTATATACTTTTGCTCTAACTTTTCCTCTAATTAAATTAGATGATACACATAAAAAGCACTTAGCACAGTGCCTGGCACATAATTGATCTTATATTAATACTTATTCTTTTCCCCTTTTCTTTTGTCTAACTGCTCATTATTCTTGAGTACTCACTATTATTATTATTATTATTATTATTATTATTTTTTGCTTAGGCAATTGAGGTTAAGTGACTTGCCCAGGGTCACATATCTAGGGAATGTTAAGTGTCTGAGACCAGATTTGAATCCTGGTCCTCCTGACTTCAGGACTGGTGCTCTATCCACTGCACCACCTAGCTGCCCCGACTACTCACTATTTTAAAAGTATTCCCCTAGTAGGAAGGGGTTTTTCTTCCATTTGTGATGTCATGATGATTCCCAGTGACTTTATTTAAATAGTTGCATTTTATAAAGAGCCTTAGAATAGGAAATGATTCTCTAGCATTTGTTTCCTTGAGTTTTGTTCATTTGATTCCATTAGGTTGGAAGTGGACCTCTAATAATCACAGAAACCTCTGCCCCTTTACTGAACCAATTAATGCAGCAACATTTACAATGATGGTTAGCCATGCTATGGGCCCATGTTTTTCATTTTTTTTTTTGGTAAGATGGCATCTTTTCAAATTTCCCAGGCTGGCTTGCCATGCTGTCATCTGTCACATCAGATTACATTCGTCAGTTTGTGTTATGTTACATCAAGGATGTGACTAACATTAACCACATGTAATACAACCCAGTACAATGCTGTCCGCCAGGGAAATTACAAAAGGGTATGGTTTTCAAAAACCAGGATTTTAAAAAATTCTGGCTCTTCCAGAGACAGAATGGGGGTGGGGCAGAGATCTTAAAATGTTTTGAAAAGGTTTTTCTTCCCTTCTTACTCAAAACAGTTGGCAATAAAGGTTACATAATTACACTTACCTTTTGACATTTTTCCTAATGAATAGGTAAATTACAAAGAAATGGACTCATCTCAACCAAGGTTTTAGAAAGAATATAAAAATGTATTTGGCTTTTGCCTAATTTTTTAATGAACTGGAGTTTTTAATGATTAAAGTAATAGTAACTGTTTGCCTCAGTTTTCTCAACTGTAAAATGAGCTAGCAAAGGAAATTACAAAACACTCCAACTTGTTTGCTAGGTAAACCCCAAATAGGATAATGGAGAGTTGGGTATGACAGAAATAACAAAAGTGAGATTTATCTAATTTAATCTAATCCAATTTGAAAAATATTTATTATGGACCTAGCAAAAACAACATTTGTATAGCATCCATAAAGTGTTAAGTACTTTATAAATATTATCTCATTTGATTCTTACAACAGTCATAGGTGTTGTTATTATCATCATTTTACAGTTAAGGAAACTGAAGTAAACAGAGATTAAGTGGTTTGCCCAAGTTCACACATTCAGTACTTATCTGAGACTGGATTTGAATTCAGTTCTTCTTGAGTGCAGACCAGCATTCTATCCACCTCCCCAACTGGCTTCTACAATACACAAAAGTACTACAGTGAGTTCTGGCAGTTAAAAATTAAAACATAAAAAGCAACCATTTCCTTCAAGAACATGAAATTCTATTAGGGAATAATATAACATTTAAATATAGATTGAACCAAAAGTCTTAAAGCTTAAAACTGCATTCAAACTTTCAGAACATACTATATATTATTTAATTATGTGATGATTTGAAGAGCAAAAAGAAAACATAAATAACTATCAAAAATGGTTTCCTGAAGGGAATGGCTCAAGAAATGAACCCTTGAAGGAAGCTAGTGTGATTCTAAGAAGAGATGAGGAGGAAGTGCATTCTAGGCAGGGAGAAATTCAATGCAAAGGCATATTTGACTGAAAACAATAACAGCTTGATGCCAGATTATGAAAGACTTTAAATGACAGTCTAAGAAGTTTTTCTTCTATTCTTTGTAAAATATAAAGCCTTAAATAAATCTTAATCAAAGGAGTGTCATTTCAGGAAAATTATATTATTGGAAGATTGATTGAAAAGTAGACAGAATGGAAGCCAAGAATCAAAGTAGGAAGCTGTTGAAAAATAATCTAAATACAAGATAAATATAAGATAATCAGATGGTGGTCATATGAATAGAGAGAAAGATACAAATGTGAGAGACATTATGGAGATAATATGATTGAGTTTAGGATATTGATTAAAATGAGATAAGTTGAGCAAGGCTACAAAGTTGGAAACCTGGAATGTGTGTGTGTGTGTGTGTGTGTGTGTGTGTGTGTGTTCCCATAAACAAACAAAAGAGGATCTATTCCATGTATCAAGGACTTTCTTCAAGAACTCCAGACATCACAAAGATGGCAAAGGAAAGCATGTTGGTTGGCCAGTAGTCATCACTAACTCAGAGTCCATCTTTGTTGTTTTAACTTTTCTTTATACTACTCCTTTATAATTCCTTGTTTGTTATGTATTATATAGCCTGTTCATGCTGATCATGCACTATTCCATGACTGTTGGTTTATCCATGACTTTCCATGAATCACAGATATTCAATAGTCCTGAGAAAAATAAACACACACACACACACAACTGTATGTCTACACAGTGTGTCTATACATGTACATATTAAAGAGATAGTTCTTGACTTCAATTAAAAGCTTAGAATCATTAAAAGAACACTGCAATTTTCCAAAGGCAATTCAGTTTTCACTTTCTCTGCTTCAACTCTAGTACCAAATCACTGGGGTTTTTTTGGTTTTTTTGCATTGATTGCCTGAAATACATATACTAATGAAGGAGCTCTATTTTATTTTATTCATCTGCAAACCACAGAATGAACAATAGGCATTTTTCAATCACTCAGTTTTTTCCAGAATTAATTAATCTACATTTTTTGAAGAATGTGTTAATAACTTAAGGTTCACAAATCATCATAGGATATGTGGATAGAGTTCAGGGCAAGGTGATTAACTTGAAAGGAGGAAAAAATAACATTTTTATTTCAATAATTGTAATCCTATGTGTTTTATGCATTCAAGTACATTATTCTGAGAAGAAATCTATTGGCTTTCCTAGACTTACAAAAGGGTACATCACACACACACACACACACACACACACACATACACACACAAACACACAAGTTAAAAAAAAAACCCTTCACTTTAGAATAATTATTAATTCCATTTTGGAAGCTCTGCACAGTTCCAGGACTTAATGGCATCCACATGATGTTATCCCCAAACAGGAGTATCTAGAGGACATCATCAACTTTGCAGAATCCCCCTTCAACCTAATCTGGACATTGGATCTCCTCCATGATAGCATAAAGTGGCTTTAGTGAAGTTACATCTTCTTTTTTAATGCCTTCCTTGATATTACTGATCAAAGTACTATGAAATAAGATCATATGTATTTTATATTTTTCAAAGAATATTACACAATTCTGGCATATTTGTCTGTACATGTATATGTTTTATATATGTAAAACACATTAATATACATAGTGATATATTACATAGATATACATTGAAATATATTTACCCATAGAAAACATACAATATTGTATGTATGTGATGTATACATCATATAAAGCAAGTATACATACATATTACATACAACTTTGTTGAAAGAGAGCTGTAGGAAGAAATTTTGCACTATGAGCTTAAAATGTTTCATAATGAGCAAATAAAGAATATAGAAAATATTATATGCTCTACTTATCTCAGGCATTGTGATAATTAAGAAGCGGTCTACCATGACAGACTGCTTTGAAATGCATGTCTTCTAAAATCCTCACTGTTCATATATATTGGTTTTCATTCAGTCACATCCAACTCTTCATGACTCTGTGGATTCTATGATCCACACATGTCAGAATTGTCCATGGATTGGTGTTGTTTTTTTGTTGTTGTTGTTTGTTTGTTTTGTTTTGTTTTTGCTTTTTGCCAAAGATAATGAAATGCTTTGCCATTTTCTTCTCCAGTGGATTAAGACAAACAAGCTTTGTGTGAGCCACACAGTATGTCTGATACCAAATTTGAAATCAGGACTTTCTGACTAAAGTTCCAGTGGTCTAACTGTCATACATGTATACTAAAAATTCTATGTAAATGCTAAAATACGTGTGTGTGTGTGTGTGTGTGTGTGTGTGTGTGTGTGTAATCAACAACAAGCAGCTATTTAAGTGTCTACTATGGGCCAAGCACTGTTCTAAGTGCAGGATATAAATATATAGGTAGAAAAAAAGACTCTTTCCTCTCAAAGGAATCAACATTTTAATAAGGAAAGCTAAAAATGTGAAGGATATGGGAGGAGACAACCCTACATTAAGGCATTTTAGAGAAAATCTATGGAATTAAAATACTAACTTGGAGAGAAATGAAAAAAGATATGGCTGACTTGGGTGTCCTCCTTAATATGAGCATTCTGGGAGGTACAAGCCATTTAGTGTTATAAACTGCAGGAGCAAGTGATCTTTGCCGTATGAGAAGAGCAGGAAAGCTGCAGCATGCATGGCAGAGGAAATCTGGAGGGTCAAGTAGTGCAGCTTGCAAAGAGATGAAGACCATGTTTTCTTTCCATGTTAATCAAGATTCTGTGTATTTTCCTTTTTTTTTTGCTAATAATGTCAGATTTCTTCCTCTCGTATTTGGAATCTTGTCTTCTCTCTTCTTCCCATTTCAATTCATCTAAAAGCATATTTATTATGGGCGTTGAACATTGCTCTCTGGATCAGGATCTCATATTTCCAGTTCCAATAGCTAAGTCAATGTTCTAGGAAATCAAAAATCTGTCACTCTTAACACTGCCCCATTTTCTGTCACTCTGACATTATCACTGCAGAAATGTAAAGATTGGCACAAAACCTTTTTTTTTTTATTTTAAGCTTTTTATTTGTATAACATATGTATGGGTAGTTCCTCAACCTTGATCTTTACAAAGCTTTCCAATACAAATTTTACCCCCAGTCCCCTCCCCTCCCCTAGATGGCAGGAAGTCCACTACATGTTAATAATGTTGAAATGCTTGAGAAGTTATGCAAGAAAAATTCTATCTACAAGAAAAAAAAAAGAATCAGAGAAAGGCAACACAATGCAAGCAAATGTCAATAGAGATCATGAAAATGTTACGTTGTGGTCCATATTTCATGTCCCTCTTTCTGGGTGTATATGGTTTTCTTCAGTGAACAACTGGAACTGATTTGAGACAATTCTTTATTGCAGAGAGCCATGTCCATCAGAATTGATCATCATGTAATACTGTTGTTGCTGTGCATGATAATCTCCTGGTTCTGCTCGTTTCACTTGCATCAGTTCATGCAAGTCTCTCCAGGCCTCTCTGAAATCGTCCTGCTGGTCGTTTCTTACAGAGCAATAATATTCCATAACATTCATATACCATAATTTATTCAGCTACTCTCCAATTGATGGGCATCCCTTCAGTTTCCAGTTTCTAGCCACTACAAAAAGGGCTGCCACAAACATTCTTGCACATGTGGGTCCCTTTCCCTCCTCTAAGATCTCTTTGGGATATAGGCCCAGTAGAAACACTGCTGGATCAAAGGGTATGCACAGTTTGACAACTTTTTGAGCATAGCTCCAAATTGCTCTCCAGAATGGTTGGATCCGTTCACAGTTCCACCAACAATGTTTTAGTGTCCCAGCCCTCCCACATCCCCTCCAACATTCATCGTTATCTTTTCCTGTCATTTTAGCCAATCTGACAGGTGTGTAGTGGTATCTCAGAGTTGTCTTAATTTGCATTTCTCTGATCAATAGTGATTTGGAGCAACTTTTCATATGACTAGAAATGAAAACCTTTTTTTTTTTTAATCCTTTGTTGTGTGGACCAGAAATTAGTCTTTCCATCCTTTTCTAGGTTAGTCTTTGGATAATAGAAAGACAGATTTAAAGCCAAAGGGGACTTTTAAGGCCCCTGATTTTAACCTCCTTGACTGTTGGTGATCGTAGTTTTAGGTTTTAGGCTTTGTTTGATTTCCATTTTTCCAACACTGGTCAATATTTAGATGAAGTAAGGTTTTTTTTTTTTAAAGAGGGATATCATAATGATAAAATAATTCCTGTACTACTAAGGTACTTTGTAGCTTCTGGAGTGAATGCTTGAAGGCAGGGGAGATGGAGAGAGATATGACACATCATAAAGTGATTATGGGCCTCTACTCTTTACAGCCTCCCATCCTCACTACATGACAATGTATTTCTAAACATAAGAATTGGCAGGGGTGTAAATGGAAGCCCTTATATGTTTTTGCTTACAGCCCCAGAATTTAAGCTTTTGCTAATACTTGGTGACAGCTCTATGGCAATTGGGGAATGTTCCCACCCAGCCAGATCAAAATTGAATAGAATTTCACTGGAATTCATCACTGAAGCAACACAATCCTTTCCAAAATGCTAAGGCACAAAAGAAAAAGGATACAAATAAATAAGTTTAGCATTAGGCATTGAACATGAAAAAGAAGAAGAAGAAGAAGAAGAGGCAAGGGCATTTTAAGTAGGAAAAGCTAAGTCAAAAGTTAGAGTTGTTGTTTTGAGCAAAGTCATTCAACATGAGTGAATAATTAGTTTAAATGAACAAACATTTATGAAATATTATTTATAAGACTATACTGGATACTAGGTAAGAAGGCACTGGAGTATATTTGACCAAAGAGAATGACCTTTGTAATGGAAAAAAAAAAAGAAAAAGAAAAAGAACAAAAATGGCAAATGAGGAGTTGAGTGCAATATAAATAAGGAGCTACTAAGAATATCTACCTACCCTTGATGATTCATCACCTGGTTGAAATAAGCTATATCAGATAATGAAAGAGCAGTCATAATAACGATTACTATCAACCATAATTGAAATATCAGGAAGACGGTGGGGTAGATCAGAAATGCCCAGGCTTTCAAGATTTTGACCACAAACAAAATCTCCACAAAATGAATGTACTGCAGCAAAAATAAAAGGGAAAAAGTAGTTGTCCTCCTAGGAAAACCTGACAGGACCTCAGAAAAGATAGAACTTCCAAGACCTAAGTACAGACACCTCCAGATGGACTCCACTGAATTAACCAAAAACAGGCCCTAAGGGCAATTCCTTCAGAAGCTGACCAGGCTTGAAGAAATTTCATTTCTCATTGTTTTAACCTTTAATGGGAGAGGAAAATAAAATGTTATATTAAGAAAAGAAAGAAACATATTTTACCTCCAACTTTTATCTCCAAACTTTCATTTAGTTGAGTGGGGGAAGATTAAAATCACTCCACCACCACCACCACTCCCCAACCCCCAACAACAGCCTGGCTGGTTCCAGAAACCAGGCCTAGCTGTGCTTACCAGAAGTAATCCCTAGCTGTGGCTGTGGAAAATGCAGGGAATAAGAACATTTTCAGAGCAGTGTGTCTGGGGACACTAACTGTGACTTAAGGGAAGAGAAGAGTCTCTGAAATTGAGCCCCTGGACAGAATTCAGATATTAACAGTAAGGAAGGTCTGAGGCCTATGGCAACATATTCTATGATTTAGAGAAGGAGAAAGAAGAAGAGGAGGAGAAAGAGGAGGAAGAAAAAGAAGGAGGTGGATAGAAATGAGGGAAAGGATGAAAAGGAAGAAAAAGAAGAGGAGGAAGGGGAGGAAAAAGAAAGAACAGCAACAAGAAGAAGAAAGAAGAAAGAGAAAGAAAAAAGAAGAAAGGAGAAAGAAGGAAAGAGAAGGAAGAAGAAAGAAGAAAGGAGAAAGAAGGAAGAAAAAGAAGAAGAATGAAGAAAAAAGAAGGAAGAAGAGAACAATGACAGCACTAGAAAAGAAGAAATGTTGCCCCACTTTTCAAAGAGGAGAGTCTCATTTCCAAGAGCTAATAGGGGTTCATAAAGAATAGGTAATGATATGCTAAACTCATTTGTATTGTGTTTTGTTTGTTTTTTACAGTAACCACTCAATGGACAGATTAGGGAATTTAGTTTTATCTGGATTTTAGCCATATATCTGATAAATTCTCTTATGCTATTCTTTGATAAAGAGATGGACAATTCTAGTTTATATGATAGTACAATTTGAACCAGCAGAAAGGCTGATTCAAATAGTCATTAGTGGTTTGATGTCAGCTTAGAAGGAGGTCTCTCACTGAATGCCCCCAGGATCTAGACTTTGTCCAGTGCTGTTTCAAATTTTAAATCAAGGACTTTGGTGGGGGAATCAATGACATCCATATCAAATTTTCAGGTTTCACAAAACTGGGAAGGATAACTAATATACTAGAAGACAGAATCAGAATCCAAAACAGTCATGACATGGGAAAATCACTAAAATGATTCTAATAAATGACCAAAAAGTCATAAATGTAAGTTCAAAAAGTGAACTTCTAAAAGTCAACATAGGAGAAGCAGTATTAGAAAAAAATTTTTTTGAAAAAAAGCTGGAGGTTTTAGTTAACACCAGACTCAATGACTGAGCAATTGTATAAGCTAGGTATAGGAACTAAATTTCTTTGACAGAGGGTACTTAGTGAGAAAACTCCCTTGATCAATCCAGTTTGTCATCTTTTCTGTCCCACTCCTTTTCACACAAGGGAGTTAGATCAGGGTTTAAACTAAGTGAGTTTGAACCTGAGCTCCAGACTGCCTTTTGTGCTTGTTTCTGTGCATGTTTGTGATCAAACAGTGAAGCTGAGATGGACATTTTCAGCTTTAGAAGGATTTTCTTGAATTAAAAAATCTCCTGAGTTCTTCATTTGCTCTAAGTTACACCACAGGAATTATTTCCTTCACCTATTACAGTGCTTTTTGAAGGAATAGAGAATCGTAACATAAAAAATTCTAACTCTTAGGTCCTGCTTGCCAGAAGATACAGACCATCAGGAGAGAGTGCAGAGACAAAACAAAGATAAAATGTTAATTCATCGATATTGCAAAATACTTTATATTTGGGTGTTTTGGTATCAATCTCACTGAAAAAGAAGGTAATTTTAAGTTAGTTTCATATTTAAGTCCTTAAGCATGAATATGGATGAGTCTGTTAAGTATTTCTTTTGTTTGAAGGAAATAATTAGCTGTTCTAAACCAGATTTATATTCCACATTGAATACCTTCCTAAAACATTTTGGAAAAACCATAAAGACAAACTAAAGACTAAGTGTTAAGTGATTTCCCTGGAGTTCAAGGGTGAGGTCTTGAAGAACCACGGAATTCTAAAGGGGAGAGGGGGAATTGAAAAAACAAACAACAAAAAAGTAGCTCTTTCTTTGAACATTGATCTCTCTTTGGCTTGAATAGTATGAGTCCAGAAAGAGAGAACAAACATTATAGCCATTTCCCCCATATTTAATACCAGCTTATTTACTTAACAAAGTTACTCTATCAAAGGCCATAATACCAATTAATGAAAGAAGTTCTAAAGGATTTGCTGAGAAGTTTCAATATAATATGAATGTTATTACTTTTGGTTTTGTTTTTTTTTTTCCTAAGGTTATATACTCAGTGACTTGAGTAATATTTTAAAATACGCACACAGTGAGACACTATTAGATTCCATTATTCTATCCTAACTAACCACGGGAAAATAACTATGTCACTTAAATTGTTTGCTTCCATTTCATCAATTGCAAAATGAGGCTAATAATGACTTCTACTTCCCAGGGTTGTGGTGAAAATCAAGTAGGACAATATAAAATGCATTGTATTTGAAAGTAGGTGCTTAATAAATGCTTATTCCTTCTCCCAGTTCGGCCTCATTTCTTACTTGTTTTAAGCAGTGCTTGGGTGTTGCCTTGGTCAAATTGTGATCTGTTCGACCTTAGCTGAAAAGACCAAGGTCTCCCATTGTACTCGGGACCATCTCCAGTAGTCCTGAATAATTTTTTGCCACTGAACTCAGATAGCTGCAGAGGAGAAAGTGAGACTGGTGACCTTGTGCAGCCCTCCCTCACTTTAGTCTAATTTACTTGAATGCCATGTAATCTCCTCCCTGATGTCCTGGTCCTCTTCCAGAATGAAGGGCAAACAATACCAGCAACAATTCTGTGTTGTTGCAGTTTGCAGGTCTGAAACATTGTAATTTATCAACTGGATTGGAAGGCTCAATTGGATACTTTATTTAATCCATAAACTACCCATTACTATATATGCTGATTCTCTCTATCTCAGTCTTTCTGTCTCTGTCTCTCCATCTTTCTGTCTGACCCTCTCCCTCCTTCCTGTTCTCCCTCTCCCTCTCCCTCTCCTTCTCTCTCTCTCTCTGTCTCTCTCTGTCTCTCTCTCTCTGTCTTTCTCTGTCTCTGTCTCTCTGTCTCTCTGTCTGTCTCTGTCTCTGTCTGTCTCTCTCTGTCTCATATATAATATATATATATATGCCTGCACATGTGTATGTACATAGTCATGAGGGTATACATAAGGATAAATGAAAGAAATCAGGAAAGACCGTATATAGAAAGTAACACTTGACCTGAATTTTTAATGATAGGAATTCTAAGACAGATTAAAAGGGAGAACCTCTCAGGTACATGGGACAGCTTATAGAAAGGCACAGAGACTTGAAATGGGAATGTTTTATATAGCAAACAAAATATGCCAGTTTTGCTGGAACATAGCATATGTGAAATGGATTAAATGTAGGTAAAATATCTACTTTGCTCTATTTGGAGAGTACAATCCTGAAAGAAAAAAAAAAAAAACTGAGGTGGGAGGAGACTAGGAAATACCGCTTCAATGTCTTTGAAGTATGACTCAAGCAAATTTGGTTAACATAATTGTCTTTTCACAACAGTAGCAGGTATAGGGTAAGAAAAGGCTTGCAAGGGTTTTTGTGGTGGGAACACCCAAAATTTCATATTGTTTCCCAAAGTTTATTAGAACCATCTGAATTTTCAGAGTGTGTAAAATTGGGTTAGAAATCTCATAAAGTAACCCACCATAGCAAATGCCTAGTATTTCCTAATAAATGACTAGGAAAGAAAAGGAGTGACTCAAACATCCTTTCATTGGTAGAAGGCTTGGAAGTTTCAGCTGCCACAATTAGGCTCTGAAACAACAATTATGCCTTTGCTGTTGTTGGGGGGTTTTGTTTGTTTAAAAATTTGAAGAAAAAAAGATGTAATTCAAATTCATATTTCAATAAATGTGGTTGAATCTATAGAAAATGGATAAATGATTCTCAATTTGGAAATTGCTTTCTTGGATTCCCCTGGTATCTGATTTTTTTTTAATCAAAAGTCCAGGAGAAAGGAACTTATCAATATAAGCAAAAGGAAGAAATAGACATCTTTCTTGTATAAAATATAAACTCAATCTGACATTTTAAAGGTCTTATATAATCTGGTATCAGTTTTCTAGCTTTTCTAGCTTTATTTCATTCTTCTGCCCTTCAGGCTCAAGTTAGTATTAATAATAATAACAACAACTAACATTTATATAAAACTGGCTCTATGGCAGGTAGCATGTTAAGCATTTTATAAATATTACTTTATTTGATCCTCACAACAACCAGGAGATAGTTAGTATTGTCCTCATTTTACAGATGAAAGAAGTGAGACAAACAGAGGTAAAGTGACTTGCTAATAAATAACTGAGGCTATATTTGAACTCAAATCTTTTTGTCTTGGGCACAGCTCTCTTTCCATTGTACCACTTAGCTACCCAAATCAAGAGGCTAATGATTTCTTTAGGTTAAGTAGTAAAATGGAGAAAATGCAGTAATTTGTCAGATTACTGACTTAATATAGTTATTTCAAACCCATAAAGAATTCCTGTGTTGTTTGAGGCTAATATTTCTTGGAGTGTTTTTTGCTTTGGATTTTGTCTGATTTGGTTTTGGCTCTTTTAAAAATCAAACATTTGATGCTGGGCTTCAAGATTAGTGGTCACAAATTCAATTCAATTCAACAAGCATCAGCAAGTATTATTAAGTACAGCCATTGAGTGGCAGATAGACAGCTAGCCCCAGAAGAAGGAAGACCAAAGTTTAAATCCCAGCTTTGTCACTTAAGTCCCTTCCTGGAACCATCATGTCCTCAGAAGGCCCAGGGATGCTGCTTATCAGCATCATTCCAACATTCCAACATTCTATTCTACTTTCACAAAGGATCTTCCCCCTACCCTACTGTCCTCCCTCCCTCCCCTTCTCTCTAACGCTCCTTTATGTTTTATCTATGTTTCCTATTAAATTATAGAACATCTAGATTGGCATAGTAGATGGAGCAGAAAGACTAATTCTGGTTTCAGAAATTTACCAGGGGAAAGTCATCTAATTTTGTTTGCCTCAGTTTCTTCATCTGTAAAATAAGCTGGAAAAAGAAATGGCAAACTATTCCAATATCTTTGCTAAAAACAAACAAACAAACAAAAAAAAAAACACAACAACAACAACAACAAAAAACACCCAAATGGTTTCATGAAGAGTTGTACATGATTGAATAAAAACAAAAATCTTACAAGATGATTATGAGGAAAGTACTAGATAAGTAGGAGATCATAAAGGCTTTATTGAATGTCTTATATTTAAAAAATGAGATATTTGTTGGAGAAATTTGCTACAAAACTCAGTTCTTCAATGTAAAATGAAAGCATTGGAATAGTTTTCTTCTGAGATCTCATACTGCTTGAAAATTATAATTCTATGATACTGTGGATGTCAACAACTACTGTGCTCTTAGCTAATTGTATATTGGATTAAAGACAATATAATTTTTATAAATATATCTTATTAGGAACAGATAATACTTGCAGTACTAGGAGAATTCGCCTCAAAAACAGGACTCCATTGGCCATATAATAGAGTAGACAGCATTTAGATTTAAAGTAGACTATAAATCGTGTACTGTTTTTGTTATTTACTAGGCATATTTTACTAAAGATTACATGGGTATCAGTATAAAACTAGAAGAGATCTATTAGGCTTCTCTCTTTTTCCTCATTTTGTTATAGAGGAAATAGACAGATCATTTTGCCCAAGGTCAGCCATCCAGTGCATATCAAAGACAGGATTTGAACCCAGGCCCCTGACTTCATACCTAGTCCTCTTTCTCCCATATTTTCTTTTGTGGCTTTAGTCAAATCATAGGGTTATAGGGGCATAGGCTTATCATTAGAAAGGGAATTAGAGCCTTTTTTTCAGTGGCCTCATTTAAAGATAAAGAAATCAAGGTTTCTTGTTAGAAAAGCAATACTACAGAAACTGATTCTTAGATGTGACCACCTCAGAAACTATTCTTTTTTTTTTTAATAAAGCTTTTTATTTGCAAAACATATGAGTGACCTTTCAACATTGACCTTTGCTAGAAAACTTTTTTTTCCCCAAGCTTTTCCTTTCCCTCCCCCCGCCCCCCACCCCTAGATGACAGGTAATCTAATACATGCTAGATAGGATAAATTATATGACAAGTACAATACATGTATACATATCTATACAGTTATCTTACTGCACAAGAAACATCAGATCTAGAAAGAGAAGGAGAAAAAAGACAACCTAAGAAGGAAAACAGAATGCATGGAAATATTCACAGAAAGCGTTAAAATGCTGTGTTGTGGTTCACTCTCAGTTCCCACAGGCCTCTCTCTGGATGTATATGACTATCTTCATCGCAGCACAACTGGTTTGAATCACATCATTGTTGAAGAGAACCATGTCCATCAAAATTGATCATCGTATAGTCTTGTTGCTGTGTATAATGTTCTCCTGGTTCTGCTGATTTCACTCAGCATCAGTTCATGCAAGTCTCTCCAATCCTCTCTGAAATCCTCCTGTTGGTCATTTCTTACAGAACAATAATATTCCATAACATTCATATACCATAATTTATTCAGCCATTCTCCAATTGATGGGCATCTTTTCAATTTCCAGTTTCTTGCCACTACAAAAAGGGCTGCCACAAACATTTTTGCACATGTGGG
>JAJPUD010002192.1:186237-247549 GCA_023553655.1 Myrmecobius fasciatus | reverse complement strand
ACAAACATTTTTGCACATGTGGGTCCCTTTCCCTCCTTAAAAATCTCTTTGGGATATAGGCCCAGTAGAAACACTGCTGGGTCAAAGGGTATGCACTGTTTGATAACTCTTTGAGCATAGCTCCAAATTGCTCTCCAGAATGGTTGGATCCGTTCACAGTTCCACCAACAATGTATCAGTGTCCCAGTTTTCCCACATCCCCTCCAACAGCTATCATTATCATTTCCTGTCATTTTAGCCAATCTGACAGGTGTGTAGTGGTATCTCAGAGTTGTCTTAATTTGCATTTCTCTGATCAATAGTGACTTGGAGCACCTTTTCATGTGACCGGAAATAGTTTCAATTTCTTCGTCTGAAAATTGTCTGTTCATATCTTTTGACCATTTGTCAATTGGAGAATGGCTTGAATTCTTATATATTTGAGTCAATTCTCTATATATTTTAGAAATGAGGCCTTTATCAGAACCTTTGGATGTAAAAATATTTTCCCAGTTTACTGCTACCCTTCTAATCTTGTTTGCATTCATTTTGTTTGTACAAAAACTTTTCAACTTGATATAGTCAAACTTATCTATTTTGTGATTAATGATGACCTCTAGTTCTTCTTTGGTCATAAATTCCTTCCCCCTCCACAGGTCTGAGAGGTAAACCATCCTACATTGTTCTAATTTGTTTATAATATCATTCTTTATGCCTAGATCATGAATCCATTTTGACCTTATCTTGGTATATGGTGTTAGGTGTGGGTCAATGCCTAATTTCTTCCAGACTAGTTTCCAATTATCCCAGCAGTTTTTGTCAAATAGTGAGTTTTTATCCCAAAAACTGGGGTCTTTGGGTTTATCAAACACTAGATTACAATTGTCATTGAGTATTTTGTTCTGTGAATCTAACCTATTCCACTGATCCACTACTCTATTTCTTATCCAGTACCAAATGGTTTTGGTGACCACTGCTTTATAATATAGTTTTAGATCTGGTGCAGCTAGGCCACCCTCATTTGCATTTTTTCTCATTAATTCCCTTGAGATTCTTGACCTTTTGTTTTTCCAGATGAATTTTGTCGTTATTTTTTCTAGTTCAGTTAAATAATCTCTTGGGAGTTTGATTGGTATAGCACTAAATAGATAGATTAGTTTAGGTAGTATTGCCATCTTTATTATATTCGCTCGACCTATCCAAGAGCACTTGATGTTTTTCCAATTGTTTAGATCTGACTTTATTTGTGTGGAGAGTGTTTTGTAGTTTTGCTCATATAGATCCTGACTTTCCCTTGGCAGATATATTCCCAAATATTTTATACTATCGATAGTTATTTTGAATAGAATTTCTCTTTGTATCTCTTGCTGTTGCATTTTGTTGGTGATGTATAAAAATGCTGATGATTTATGTGGATTTATTTTGTATCCTGCAACTTTGCTAAAGTTGTGGATTAATTCTAATAGTATTTTAGTTGATTCTCTAGGGTTCTCTAAGTAGACCATCATATCATCTGCAAAGAGTGATAATTTGGTTTCCTCATGACCTACTCTAATTCCTTTAATCTCTTTTTCTTGTCTTATTGCCAAGGCTAGCATTTCTAATACAATATTGAACAGTAATGGTCATAGTGGACAACCTTGTTTCACCCCTGATCTTATTGGGAATGGTTCCAGTTTATCACCATTACATATGATGCGAGCTGATGGTTTTAAATAGATGCTACCGACTATTTTAAGGAAAAGTCCATTAATTCCTATACTCTCTAATGTTTTTAATAGGAATGGATGTTGAATTTTATCAAATGCTTTTTCTGCATCTATTGAGATTATCATATGGTTTTTGTTAGTTTGGTTATTAATATAGTCAATTATGTTAATAGTTTTCCTAATATTGAACCATCCCTGCATTCCTGGTATAAATCCTACTTGGTCATGGTGTATTATTCTAGGAATGATTTTCTGTAATCTCTTTGCTAATATTTTATTTAAGATCTTTGCATCAATATTCATTAAGGAGATTGGTCTATAATTTTCTTTCTCTGTTTTTGTTTTACCTGGTTTAGGTATCAGTACCATGTCTGTATCATAAAAAGAGTTTGGTAGGAGTCCTTCATTTCCTATTTTTTCGAATAGTTTATATAATATTGGAGTTAACTGTTCTTTAAATGTTTGGTAGAATTCACATGTAAATCCATCTGGTCCTGGGGATTTTTTCTTAGGGAGTTGATTAATGACTTGTTCTATTTCTTTTTCTGAAATGGGACTATTTAAGTAATTTATTTCCTCTTCTGTTAATCTGGGCAATCTATATTTTTGTAGATATTCCTCTATTTCACTTAGGTTATCAAATTTATTGGCATACAGTTGGGCAAAGTAACTCCTGATTATTGCTCTAATTTCCTCTTCATTGGTGGAAAGTTCTCCCTTTTCATTTTTGAGACTAACAATTTGATTCTCCTCTTTCCTTTTTCTAATTAAATTAACTAGAGGTTTATCTATTTTGTTGGTTTTTTCATAGAACCAACTTTTAGTTTTATTTATTAATTCAATAGTTTTTTTACTTTCAATTTTACTAATCTCTCCTTTTATTTTTAGGATTTCAAGTTTGGTATTTGATTGGGGGTTTTTAATTTGTTCTTTCTCTAGCTTTTTTAGTTGCAAGCCCAATTCATTGATTTTCTCTTTTTCTATTTTATGCAAATAAGCATCTAGAGATATAAAATTTCCCCTTATTACCGCTTTGGCTGTATCCCACAAATTTTGGTATGTGGTCTCATTATTGTCATTCTCTTGAATGAAATTAGTAATTGTGTCTGTAATTTGCTGTTTCACCCATTCATTCTTTAGGATAAAATTATTTAGTTTCCAATTGGTTTTTGGTCTATTTTCTCCTGGCCTTATATTGCATGTGATTTTTATTCCGTCATGATCTGAAAAAAAATGCATTTATTATTTCTGCCTTCCTGCATTTGATTTTGAGGTTTTTGTGTCCTAGCACATGGTCAATTTTTGTATAAGTTCCATGGACTGCTGAGAACAGAAACTATTCTTGAAATTTCTTCAATGTGTAGCAGACTATTTTGAAGGTTCTACCAGATGACTATTGGCTCTTGTTCTCTGTAATAACATGTGAAGAAAAAAAAAAATTATAAGCCAGAAATTCTTGTACTGATTCTCCCAAGGATTTCCAGTTTTTTGCTCAGTTCTTTAACACTGTTAAGTGCATGGGACAGACTTCCCTGAATTTAAATTCACATACATATGCTTTCAAAGTTGGTATATGAAACCTGGTAACAGGTTTTATTATGATTGAGTTTGTTTGTTTTTTGTCAAATAGTCTTCACCTCAGATATCACTTAAGCCTAAAATATACTCCCTGTTAACTTCCACTTCGCCTCTCTTCTTTAAGACTTGATTCAAGCATCATTGCTTGTATGAAGTTCTGATCCCCCTTCTCAACTTTCAGTGTTCTTCTTCTTTAACTACCTCATAATTAATTTCCCTCTATTTATTCTCTCTCTCTCTTCCCCCACCCCGTGTGTGTGTATGTGTCTCTCTTTCTGTCTTTATCTCTGCCTCTCTCTCTATATATATGTATATGCATATGTACATGTATATATAAATGTATATATATATGATACATATATACACAAAATTCTTCCTCTCTTCTCTCTTTCACTCCTCTTAATAATGTTTGTAAATATATGTATGTGTATGTAAATATAGATAGATAGATAGATATAAATATAGACCCATATTATGTTCTATTTCAGTAGGGGTTGTGTTTCATTCTTTGTGTTTATATCCCTAGCACATCCCTAGTATATGGCACCTAGTAGGTGTTTTATAAATGTTTGTTGAATTCATGATTGATTATCTTCTCTGACATTGGAAGCCGAGTTGAATTCTTCCTCAGGAATATCAATTAAAAATGGGTAGGGCAAGGCACAGCTAGGTGGGGCAGTGGATAGAGCACCAGCCCTGAAGTCAGGAGGACCTGAGTTCAAATCTAGTCTCAAACACGTAACATTCCCTAGCTGTGTGACCCTGGGCAAGTCACTTAACCCCAATTGCCTCAGCAAAAAAAAAAAAAAAAAAAAAAAAAAAATGGGTAGGGTCACCTCCTACTCTCCATATCCATTCAACAACCCATATATTCATTTTGGAAAAAACAATCAAGTATCATTGTGAAAAGGCTTCGGGATTCTAGCCAAGTTTTTTAGTTAGTTTAGTTATGTTTTGTCATGTTTTCTTTCTTCTTTTTTTTTAAACTAGATCTCAGTTTCTTCAACTATTAAAAAAAAAAGAGTGAGGGAGGTTGTCCTAGATGATTTTGAAGCTCTAAATCAATGAATGAATTATATGCTATTCCCCTAGTTCTCCCAAGTGAGCAATGATATCTGCAAAATTAATTCCTTTATCTACATAAATGAACATAATAATTCTTTGATTACCTTCCTAACCAGATCAAAATCAGAGAAGTATTTGTTTTAACTTGAAATTCTCTCCATTGATGTGAGTTTCTGCTATAGGCAGGGAACAATTTTTATTTTTAGCCATAGGATCAAAGATTTGGGCTAAAAAGTACCATAAAACCCTTACTTTACAAGTGAGGAAACTGACCCATAAATTTTGATCAAGTGGCTTGGCCAAGGTAACATAGGTAATATATACAAGAAGTAGAATTTAAAATTAATTCCTTTAAATCCAAAGAAATACATGATTTCCCTTGCCATGTTGCTTCTTCATCTTAACAAGTATCAGGAAACATCTTGATTCTGCTTATGGTGATACATTTTAAGATGTAAAATTTTCATTAAAATGATTTAGAGAAACAATTAGATTTACTCATTTAGGGGTAGAGAAGGTGAAATTATGTTTCCCCTCTACTACCAATCAAATTATCTTTCTTGAGCAAAAAGGCTTGGCTGCTCAGTAGGATAGATAGAGCCTAGAGACAAGGATCTAGAGACAAGAAGACCTGATTTCAAATTAGATACTTACTAGCTATTTAGTGGCTGTGTGACCTACGCAAGTCATGTAACCTCTAACTCAGTTTCCTCATCTGTAAAACAAGGATAACAAATACCAAGCTCATTAAATTGCTGTGAAGATTAAATTAGTTAATACTTGTAAAGCATTTTGAAAACTTTAAAAGATTATATAAGTGCTAGCTATTGTTATTGTTTTTTTTTAACAAATAGCCCATATTTTTTATTGTTCAGTGGATATTCCCATGATATATCATATCAAAATATGTAGTTGGTTAATATATGTTGATGGACTAACAGATCACTCAGCTCTATTTTTTGATATTTTGTTGACTGTTTTATCAGTTAATCAATGAGAGATGAGTAGTTCCAGTGAGTCAACTTTTTTTTTTTTTCCAGTAAGACAAAACTATAGCTAGTAGGAGTTAAGTATTTGAAAGGGATTTGAACTCAGGTCCTTCTGACAGAGTACCAATATTCTATTCACTGCGCTATCTAGCTGCCCCTGAGTCTCCTTGAAACACTTGTTCTATAAACAGCTAAAGTATTGGGATCAAAGCCTTTAGAAGTCAATTCCTAGTTTTGACTAGATATAACTCTTAGCCATGTCTCTTGATTAGAGATATCCATTATTGACCAATGTGCAAAATTAGAGAGAATGCCTAGAAAATTCATAAAGCTAGGATCTCTTTCTATTCTTATTATGAAGGATGGATATCTTATTTGTAAAGTAGATTTTGTATAGGATATAAGTGTCAATATACATATCAGCAATGGTTGAGTCTGGGTACTTGGGTACTCAGCAAATGTAAGACATAACAAGTCAAATGTTGTTTATAAATTCAAATACTTTTGTTTATTGTTGAGTAGCCAGTGCTTTAAAAAAAAGTTTGGACAGCATAGTGTCTGGCACATAATATGTATTTACTAAACCTTGAAGATTATTGTTGCATATTGTTGCTTAAGGTTCATTATCTATGACAGGGATGGGAAATGTTTGGTCACCAGATCATATAAGACCAGCAAAATCATTTGCTAAGACAGTCGCAGGTGATGGTGAGCTAAAAGCTAGGTACAACAACCTCCCACTATTTGAGTTCTATAAGGTGATAATTTTGAATGTCCCAAAAATTATATTGTAAATATCCAAATAGTCCTTGGCAGAAAAAAAGATCCCTACTCCTGATATAAGATGAGCTAGAGAAAGTAATGGCAAACTACTCCAGTATCTTTTCAAAAGAAAACCCCAAATGGGATGACACAGAATCATCCACAAGTAAAATTACTCAATTGTAAAAGAGCCTCTTCTTTTTTTTTTCTCTTTGTACCCTCAGCAGCTAGTGCAGTCCCTGAATATAGTAGGCACTTAATAAGTGTTGATAGAATAATTACTTCATTATTGTATCCTCAGCAAAAATGATAGTGCTTTGCTCACATTGTACACTTAAATACTCATTTCATTCTGTTGACTTGAAATATGGCAGTTGCTATTTTTATAGATGCCACAGGACTTCTTCCTAAATGAATATCTTCTTTTCCTCTTTCAATAAAGATTAATATTTTCTTTAAAAAAAAGAAAAAGAAAACTCAATAATTTATGTTTTAGTTCAGGCTTAAAGGAAAGGAAAGCCAAAGAATTGTCTTCTGTATATTCATCACTTTGCATCATAGAACATTTCCTTGTCTGTCAACTTTCAGTGTAGGAAACACAAGATTGGCCTTTTTTAGAATGACTGAGGGAAAAAAAAAAACCTCAATTCTTTTTTCCCCTCTAGACCATTAATTGGAAGCAGGACACCCTGCTCTTTCAAAACTGAAGGGACAAATTAAGAATTTAAATGAGGTGAAAACTCCCAAACTAAGCTCAGCCAGTGGCTTCTTCTGTTTATACAACAATCCTGTAAATATAAAGCTGACACCAACCATCCGTGTTAAATTTCACATGTTAACTGATAAGCTAAAACAGAAGATACTTTGACACTCTGGGTAGTCCCGTCAGTCACTGCCAACTCATTCATAAATTATGTATGTGAACTTCTCTTTTACTGGCAAAGCATTTCTTCCTTCTAAATAAACAGATGAGAACATATAAACAGATGGATGTGTGGGTAAACAGACAGGTAAATGTCATCTGAGATGAGTGTAAGCAATCTTGTGAGACTGTTGCACAGAATTGTTAGCCCTTTTTAGGAACCACTAAAAAGACTTCTCAAATATATACCAGTGAAAGAAGATATCTCAGCAGTTTGATTGTGCCTATACTAGTCTGGGAAACATACCATTTCCTAAAATTGTGTGACTGGACTGAGATTTTCTAAGATCAGACTATTTCAAATATCAACCACAGTGAAAACCAAACTATATTATTGAAAATTTCACTGAAAGGGACACTGAGATGGCACACACAGATCGAGCACTGGTCCTGAAGTCAGAAGGAACTCAGTTCAATTCTAGTCTGAGAAACTTAGTCGTATGACTCTGGGGAAGTCAATTAACCCTTTTTGACTCAGTTTTCTCATCTGGAAAATGTCCAACCAATCCAATGTCTTTGCCAAGAAAACGCCATATGAGGTCACAAAGAATTGGACATGACTAAAATGACTCAATATGAAGAAGACATTATTTAATTATCTATAATCCATATCTATATTTAATTGTAAATACATGAAGAATTAATTCATCAGTAAACATGTATTAAATTGCTACTATATGTCAGGTGCTTGGGATATAAACACAGAAATGACAATCCATTCCTTCTATGGGAAGGGAGGGAGAAAGGGAAAGAGACCAGGAACAGAAAAATTATTCCTGTTCTTCTGAGAAAGTACTCAAGGGTACAGGGATGCATAATTTTCATAAAGGTGAAAAGATGAAGTTTAAGGGAAAATGAAATGGTAAAGGATTATGGTCAAACATCAGAGTTTTGACCAAATAAATGGAATACTTGTGCATAATTATAAAAACTAGGTGTGACCACCCCTCTATATGGTCCAAATAAAGTGAAGAAGATCATAAGATTTAAAGAGGCTGAGGGACTGAGTTTATATTTTTAAGGGAATATCAACCTGAATATTGGAGTTTCATAGTATAAGGGAGGAAATAGATGGAGAAGAAGAGGATGATGGGACAGGTGCCTCTATTTATGAACACACACATTTGCATATATATCTATGCATATATGTATACTTTTGGATAAATATTATTGCTAATAGTGAAAAAATAATTTAAATTCCAAATTGTAATGGTAATCAAATATAGGAAGGTATTCAGTTACCTTCTAACAGGGGAAACTATCAGAAAGGTAATTTTGATGCAAAGAGTAGAATGTGGGACCCAAAGTTAGGAATACTTGAATTCAAATTCTGTCATACACTCTACTATATTCTCCTAAACAAGTTACTTGGTTTCTCCCAGATTCAGTCTTCTCAACTGTAAAATAAGGGTAATCCATAGCCCTTCTCTCACAAAGTTGTTGAAAGCATCAAATGAAAAAACTACTGTTTAGGTATGGTATCATACAGAGAATTTTCAGGCAAAAAGTTCTCTCTCTCTTTCTCTCTCTCTCTCTCTCTCTCCCCCCCTCGGGGTCCCCCCCCCCTCTCCCTCTCTCTCTCCCTCTCTTCTCCTTTCTCTCTCTCTCTCTCTCTCTCTCTCTCTCTTTCTCTCTCTCACTTTCTCTCTCTCTCTCTTTCTCTCTCTCTCTTTCTCTGTGTGTGTTTCTATCTGTCTGTATATCTTTCTATGTGTATAGTATTTACATATTAACTATTATTATCATAATTTACTGGAGAAGAGGTAGAGGAGTAACCACTCTTGGGATTTCATTATGAACCCACACTGTGGGACCTTGCTGGGGGATTATAGAATAACCTCAAGAATATTTACCTTGATGCCCAAGAAATGGATCTTCAACCAAAGGCAAGGTGAGAAGATAGTTTAGATCCCTCCTTTCATAAACAAATATAAGCTTGTTTGCAACAAATATACTACTACTCCCTTTAAAAAAATCCCCCACTCAACCCCTCCTCCTGCTGGAATTCTAAGGCTGCACAGCGTGTGGGCGCCTGCAGATGGTCATAACCTAACCTAACCCAGACACCCGTAGCAATGCATGCAAAATTCTACTCTGCCCCTTATCACCTCATAGGCTTGCAGCAAGCACTCCCCCTACTTTGGGCCCCATACCAATGGCTCCTAATTTTGTTTTCTCAATAGGAAATTGAGAAATAAATAAATAAATGTGTGCATGGGTGTTTAGATATATGTTTGCATAGTTTTATGTCAAAATTCACCCCTCTTTGAAACCTCCCTATATCTCTTAAGGATGTCACCATTTTCCAGTAACACAGATTCTCACAATTTTAATATTTTCCTTCAAACCACATATCCAATCAGTTGCCAAATCTTGTAATTTCAACTCCTACAACTCTTCTGATATTAGTCCTCTTCTTTGCACTTATACAAACCACTACCATTCAGGTCCTTTTTATCTCTGTCCTGGACATAGCAATGACCTCCCCATTGGTTTCATTGCCTCTCCATTTACTGACCAAAGTTATTTTCTGAAAGCATAAATCTATGTTTCTAAAAGCATAGATCTGAAAGCATAGACTATGTTACTCCATAATCAATAAATTTGAGTAGATCTCTATTAACTTTAATACCAATACTACTTCATTTTTAATCTCATGCTTTTTATTTTTTATTTTTATTATTAGTAGATGAAATAATGTGTTTTAAATTTATATTTTGTATAACTTTAAAATAAGTAAATATACATATACATAGGATCATAATCAAAGCTTTTACTTATGGGATACATGATCAATAAATTTTGGAGGTCACTGCTTCCACACTTCCACAAGTAGAACTCAATGAAAACATCAGCTTATATATAGCAAAAAAAAAAAAATAGAGTGATTCATGTTTTATATTTCTTTTCTTTTGGGGGGGTGGGGAAACAAAAATGAAAATATCACTAATCTTTGCACAGATATAAATTTCCCAAGGGAGGTAAATGAAGACTATTTCAAAAATTGTCATGTAACATATGCTGGAAGTTCCAGAGTAAGAGAAATGGAAAATCTTTACCATCCATTGCTCCCATTAGATTTTCAGTTGACATTTGGTCTATTAGTAATAACCCACAAAGTGGCAGACTTTCTAGCCCAAGTCTTAAGAGAACTTACAGAGGGTTCCCATTAAGTTATATAAGCTTTGCCATACAGTGCCACATTCTCACTGGTAACTTTATTAAACAGGAATAATTATTCCAACAGTATATTTGCAAACTCCATAGGGCACCAGCCAGAGCATATGGTTCTCACTCTGGTCAGCCTATTCTGCAAAAAAAAAAAAAAAAAAAAAATTTAAATTAAATTGCTGTATGGTATAAATTTTCCAAGGAATATTACTGCCTGGGGTATTAAAAAACCCTATCATTTATGACTAGAAATTTCATATACCTTTTCCATATTTTTTATTATTCTATAAGATGGAGTAGTAATTTCATAGTCTAATAAAACTCGCTCTTTCTCTCCCTCCCTCTTTGCAAATATATATGTATGTACATACTTACACATGCATATATATGTATATTTGTGTATGGATAGATAAATAGATAGATACACACAAACACACACACACACACACACACACACACACACATATATACTCAATCCTTCTAACAAGGTCTTTTGGTAGATTCAATTAAAACTTATTTGATTCTCTCATTAACATGCATACTAAAAGAGGTCAAAACAGAATTCTAAAACAGTTTTGTCTCTGAAAAATAAATAGATTATATTGCCTATGAGTGCATTCTAGATTGGACTGAAAAATAGCTCTTCATGAACTTTTGCCCACACAAACTAGATATGTAGATCTGAGAGTAATAATTTCTTCCAGCAATACTTCTGTCCTTCCCTCGGTGACACAGGCAGTAAGTGAAGTCAAGATTTGAATTTCAAGTCCTCATATTCCAAAATTAGAATTCTGTGCCTCAATTATATATAAAATGCAGAGGTTGCCCTCCATAATGGCTAAAGGGTCATTCAACACTAAATACTAAACTTTATGATTCTTTAGGAAGTTGTCAAAAGCATGGATTAATGCAGTGACATGAATAGTAGCGAAATTTAAGGAAGAAAAAAGGGGAGAAATATCATTTAGAAAACAAACTGATAGGCCTAGAACTGGAGTATTTCACTGGGCATCCACAGACTCATGAGATGGTCATAGATTTATTTCAAGGGGCCAATGAATTTGGATAGGAAAAATTACATCATTATTTCAATATAATAGATTTCCTTTGTAACCTTTATTTTATTTTTTTGTGTGTGTTTAAGGACATTATTCTGAAATGCAGTCCACAAGTTATGATGCAGAACTAGAGTTCATATTATCCAGGAATAACCTAGACTCAGGTAGCCAATCAAGAGAGGCTATATTCACCCACCTGGTAGGGGATGAAAAGATCTCTGAGTTAGACAATCTGGACATGTTCCAAAGACCTTCATGTTAGGCAATCTGAACCCAAACAAACCCAGGATACACTAACAAAGAAGTCCATAAGACAGAGAAAAAAAACAAAAAAAAGCAAAAATATCCTAATCCGATCCAACTCTCTCATTTTACAGATGGGGAAAATGAAGGCCATGACTCATCCAAAGTCACACAGGTAATAAATATGCCAGAATTCAAACACAGATTCTTTTCATTGTACCAGTCACCATTTCCCAACTTAAGTGAACAGATATGAGGAGTTTTATAGCTACAGTGATGCCAAAAGAGATTTGTAAGGGACTGCTGACTTCAGGAGACCTTTCCATCCGTGTCCTCCAAAATAACTGGGAAAAGTACACTGTGTTTTTTGTGACTGTTGCTATATGTGCCCATTGTTTCTTGAGGGTTAGCAGGAGAGTGGGAGGAATGGAAAGATGGAACCATTTTCTCATCTTGTTCCTTTTTCCCTGTAGAGCAAAGTGGATATAAGCCCGAGGCTCCCATTGATTCCAAAGTCTGTGGGAGATGAAAACAAGACATCAGTCCTTTGCACTTCCCATCATGGGTATGAAATGGCCTAAAGTCTTCCCTTCTGAATCTGTGCTAATGTCTCAATATGTTTTTAATCAACACAGAGCTATTTTCTAAGGACTGTTTCTTCTGGGTCTTGGACTATTGGGCTGATGTTCTGAAAATTCATATTTATTTAATATCCTTTAGTACTTTCCCCAAGAGAAAGGATGTTTGCTCCAGTTAAATTCAATAGACTAGATTACTTTTTGCCTGACTGAAATTTCTCATCTGACACTAACCATAAAAAGGAGCTTTCTTGTCATTGTTGTGTCTCAATAGCAAATGTCTTGTCATGTCATGCAAATTGATCAAAAAGAATAAACTACTATTGTCATTCTCATTAATGTTATCCTAGCTTTTTAAGGATTATGTTATCATTTAAAAGTGATTAAACTCCCCATCCCTCCCCCCAAGGATTACCTTGTATTTCATCACTCAGGAAAGTTGTTGTGAAGAAGGTGGGATTCAGAACTATAACTAGAATGAAAGGAACACAGATTATTTCCCCATTCCACTAAAGTGATGAAAATTAGAGGTGAATAGCGACTTTTCTTTGTTAATAGTTAGAAAGTAGATAAAGTTATAAAAGCATTTAAGTAAAATAGGAAAATAAAATACACTGTCATATTTTGGTGGTAACATACAGGTGATTTCCACCCAACCTGGCTTTCCCTTGCTCCCTCATCTGGATATAAATAGTCTCAATAACAATAGCTTCCAGGTCTCCCATGGTCTCTGTTCCCCTGCTAATAAGGTCTCCCATGGTCCTATCTCCCTGCCAATAGATGATCATATGACCAAAGGATCATAACTATAGAGTGGAGCTATTTGTTCAGCACCTTCTCTTTATATATAGGAAAACTGAGACCCAAGGAAATGACAAGGTTTTACAATTCTCTTGGGGTCTCTCCCCACAGAACATTGTATCCTGAAACCTTTTCCCTATACATTTTAAGGTAGATTTTTCTCCTACATGTTGTGGGAATATTTCATATTGTACACTTCCCCAACCCCTAGACTTGCTAGTTACTGCTATGTGAGAACTTGACATTAACTTAGATTTAAAAACTTTAAGAGGAGAGGGAAAAACAAACTCACCCCATAGAAAATATGGAGACAATGATGAACCCAGCAATGCTTAAAGAAAATGGCATGGTAGTGATAAAGGAGGTAAAAGTGTAAAAATAAACAAAAATGACTGATACCATTCCCATTTCATGTTGAAATTGAGGAGCAGGAAATCTTTTTAAAAATTAATTTAAAAAATTGAGAATAACACAAGCTCCTTGAGGACAAAAGTTGCCTTATTTTATATTTTATATTACCATCCTATAATCCAAGATCTGGCACATGGTAGACATGTAATTAATGCTTAATGGTCAACTGAATAATTAAACATCTTAGGTGCCCAATTCTGCTCAGTTTCTTTCTGCTTCCAAATGCCGTAAAGGGTTTGGGTAAAGTACAAAATTGATTAACTACATATGTTCAGGGCCACAAATCCAGGGATCAGCTGTCCCTTCAGCAGTTATGCTCACTTGTTTCTAGTTTGCCTATCTTAAATAATAATAATAATGTAAAGGGAAAATATGAGCTGCAATTTTTTCTTTCTTTCTTTTTTTTTTGAATTGTATTTTTGAGTTTTTGGAACTAACCCAAGAACTATAGAAACCAACATCCACCACCTTCGGACTGATTTATGACATACAATAATTTTTAAAATGTTTGGACAGACATTTAGGTATGGTTTCCAAATAACACTAAAATGGTAAAAAAAATTACATACACATATGTAATAGATGTATATAACTATATGTAATATTACTTAAAGCAGAATGACTTTTTTTATTTATTTAGGAAGAATTCTGCAACTTACTTTACTTAAAAGATAATTGCATAGAGAGCTATATCTCATCACCAAGCCTAGATCCATTCTTCCTTTGGGATTTTAAATATACAATGCATCCCCACATTTATGACACCCCACTCATTTATCAATCTTATTCTACCACTCGGTGTAAAAGGCATCCTCAAAGTTTCTAGTCCCCTAGACCCACATTTAATCAGCTTGAGTTGATGTTCCCCATGGTAACAACTTGAAACTAGGACAAGGACCTTTAATGACAAGGACCTTTGTTCTACCAGCTTAGATCTGGTTAAACTCCATGGCTTTGTCACATAATTTCCCTTCTTTGAAGCCAGTATAGTGAATACGTATTAGTCACCGGGAGGGTAACTCAGAGTTGTCAAGAGAAGACGACATTTTTGAGATGGTTTCTTCCTGGGAATCTGTCTCTCTTCACTTCATCACATTTCAGGAAGAAAGATTGGCTGAAAGCTGCCTCTTAGAGAAAGTCTGCTTAGTACAAGCTCACTAAAGGACTTGAAAGTGACACTTTGCTATCAAACAACTGTACTTTTTTCCATCCGGATGCAGGAGGCATTGTGTTAAATTGACAGAAACCAAAACCCCACTGTTCCCTCACATTCCCCATAATTTTTCATACAAATTTAAGGTCAGCCTATGACACAACAGAGAGTAAAATGCTCCATTACACAAAGTCAACCAATGGCTAGTTATGCTCTGAACTTTGTCAGTACTTCCTTAAGGATTTGAGAAATGTCTTATCTTCTTTTAAAAAAATTGTTTTTCAATGGCAAGAAAGAATTTCATAACATGGAATACTGTGATGATATATCAATTACTTTAAAGAGACCAAGATGTGATTGATGGGTTGCATCCTCATCCCACTCCCTTCCTACAAACAAATAAACAACAACAACAAAAAATCACCTTTCATTTCACTCCCATGAACACCCACGACATCATCTTACCAGTTAACAGAATTTAATCTTTTGATGTCTGAAAATTCCACCCTCCCAACCTTCATCCCATGTCTTTCCTGGCAGTTGCCTCAATTACTCACTACATCTGGACCCTGGGCTCTAGGTAGATCTCACTTTATTCCCCAGACTTCTGTTTCCCAATTACCACTGCTTCTATGTACGTGATGCTCATTTCTCCCACCCAACCCACAAAAAAAAATGATGCTATCTTAATCTGGAACCATAACCAAATCCATTTTATCATGACAACTGAAAAGGGTATATCAATCTACTCCCTTACAATTCACATTTTTGTTTCCTAAACCAAAACATCCCACTCTAGCCATCATGGTGTTGTCTCCCCAATTAGTATGTCAACCCCTTAATTTTAAACTTGTATTTTAAAATAATCTTGTTATGCAGAGAAATTAAATAGCTTCTCTTTTTTTTGCTTAGGCAATTGGGGTTAAGTGACTTGCCCAGGGTCACACAGCTAGGGTTAAGTGTCTGAGATCAGATTTGAACTTGGGTCCTCCTGACTTCAAGGCTGGTACTCTATCCACTGGGCCACCTAGCTGCCCCTTAAATAGCTTTCTTATATTTGATCTAAATTGTACATTAAGTAACTTTTATAACCCTTTAGGAGAGATCCTTGACATGAAATTTAAGCAATTTCCCCCAGGGTTTCTAAAGGCAAAGAATTTGAAGAAAAAGAACCTGATCCAAGTTACACAATGATTGAACTAGGTGTGTGTGCAGGGTCCAGAGTCTGGAGCCTCTTTAAAGAGGGAGGTTGAATGTCCTAGCCCCATTGAGTCAACAGAAGTTATATGTTACATGGCTAGTATTGGGGTACAATTATCACATTTGGAAGGTATGCCCTTCCATCTCTAGATTTCTGATCCTATTCATTCTCTGTGCTTTTTTTGTGATTATCCCCAGAGTAAATTTCAAATCTAACTCTAGTACTCAAGAACTTTCCCAGGATAAAGCTATTAAGTGTCAGAAGCAAGATTTGAACCCAGATCATACTGATTGCCAAAACCAACACTTTATTTTCCACATCAATGTCTTTTCATGTTTGTATGTATTTAATTTTATATAATGAACACATTTCAAGAATATTTATTCTTAAATGTATAATACATTGGAATTGACTAAGTTCCCTTAAAGTTTAGTTTAATCTTAAGAATCAAACTATAGAGGAATTCATCATTTTTTTTTCATCTTGGGGCACATGCATGTTATTTTAAAATAATTGAATAAAAATGGTACATATAGCATGCAAACATTTTCTTTTTTCAGGAAACTCACAGTATTTGTTTAAATTTTTAAAATAACCTTATGCCCTTTGATATTCTTTTTCTCTTTTTCAACCTGATAACTGTCTTACCAATGACTCATTTGGAAGAAATGCAAATAGGAACCTGCATTTGTTATGAGTGCCCTCCTGAAACAAGTCTGCAATCCTTTGGTTAACATCTTCTATGAATCTACCATAAGATGCCTGATATACTTCTGAACTCTTTCTGTTTTCCTGATGACTGAATTTGCCCTTCAGTCACATTTGCTCACCAGCAATATTATATGAATGAGTCAACGTCTTATTGGAAGAAACAGATTGAAAACTTGTGTGTCCTATTGTGTCACATCTGGGTGAAGCCCTCAATGCAATTGTTTTTACTTTCTTTTAATCTTGCAAAGAAATGTAAAAATGGAAGAATAGACCCTGCGTTCAAAGTCATTGTCAGAGACAATGAAGTCATAGGCTTCTGTTTTTAATAACCTCTCACAAAACACAGAGCATCATTAATCATAAATGACATACAGATTTTCTTGTTTCAGGCAATGCTAGGGGCCTGAACATTTTAAGTGTCTTATGAATTTGTGCAGACAACTGCCCCCATCATATTGCATGGAAAATGAGTCGTGATGAAAAGATGAAACATTTTAAACATTAGAAATAACTGAAAATGCAACCACTTTATGACATTTAATGTAATATATGCCTAATTCTTTGGCTACTGTCATCCAGCATGGTATAGTGGGCAAAACACTGAATTTAGAATTAAAAGACCTGGTTAAAATCCTATGTAAGAATAAAAACCTGAGAAAAATCTCTTAATTTTTCTAGGTCTCAATTTCCCCAAATATAAAATAACTAGGCTACAACTAGTGATCTCTAATGCTTCTTCTAGCTGTAAATCTATGATCCTTTGTATATTTTCACAAACATATCAATAACAATTTATTCAATTTATTGTTATATATTTTGAATCTTCCCTGATGTTCTGCTGGGCACATGACAATGTTTTGCTTTGTTTTCCTTTTTTTTTTTTAATTTTTCTTTTTCTATTTGTTTTTTTCTAATTTTTTATTTAATTTTAAATAAGTACATTTTTAAAAATTTATTTAGTATCTAATACATGCTTAGCAATGTGAGGAATCCAAAGTTTTATATGTAATAGTTTCATGTCAACTGGATGAGAAATGGAAAAATAATAAACAAACCTTTCTTAATCTATGGAGCATTAACCATTTGGATGATTACCCCATGACTAAATACTAAGTGTATTGATTTCTTTCCTCTTAGGTCTGTGAACACATACTATATATATATATATATATATATATATATATATATATATACACACACACACACATATATGTATATATATATACACATACGTATATGTATGTGCACATTTCTGTATAAATTTATTTCTATATATTTCTGTATGTATACATATATATACATATACCACATATATATTTACACAGATAGTAAAATTTATATAGGCATAAATATGTACTATATATACACACATGTGCATGCATGGTATTTAGGTGTACACATACAAATATGCATGTGTTTATATGCATTATGTACTGATACACACGTAAGTTTGTGTATATTTATATACAGATGCATATATATACAAAGTATTGCATGCATAGTTTTTGTACATAAAATGTTTTATAGGTATACATAGTTTTGTTTATATAGAACTAACTTCAATATAATTTGTTATCTTTTAAAGATACATAAAATAAAATATATAGATTTACAAACACTATTCTGAGAAGGGATTCATAAACTTCCAAATAGTCAATGAGATTTCTGATACAAAAGAAGGTTTAAAAATTCCTAATCTAGAGCTCCAAATGACCTTATTGTTTGGTCCACTCCATCCTCCACCTCATTTTGTTGCATTTGCATAGATTAAATTGATTTGTTTTTATGCCAGTCATTCTCCAGTATTCCCTCCTCCCAAAACAGATCAAACAGATAATAAATAATAGCCTTGGTGTTCAAACCTGGCTTCTCTCATGCCAAATCTATTCATTTTCCATTTGGTTTCTCTCTGTATGGTCATGAACACAGAGCTGGAGGGAAACTACATACACACACACTCACACACATATCACACGGAGTGTATCATTTTCAAGGCATATGACCAGATAGATAGAGAGCTAGGAAGACCTGGGCTTCTTTCCCAGCTCTAAGATATAATAACTGTGTGAGGGGCAGCTAGGTGGCGCAACAGCCAGGTGGAGCAGCAGCCCTAAAGTCAAGAGGACCTGAGTTCAAATCTGGTCTCAGACACTTAACACTTCCTAGCTGTGTGACCCTGGGTAAGTCACTTAATCCCAATTGCCTCAGCAAAATAATAATAATAATAACTGTGTGACCATAGGCAAGTCATTTAACTTCTCAATGTTAGACAACTCTCCAAGGCTATAAAATTTCAAACAATTTACTTCTGCTTTGATAGAGAAAGTTGCCAATGATATTCACATGTACAGACCAAAATAAATACACCCATAAAATTATTCACAAATATCAAGGAGAAATGGAAAGCCAGACTTTTGCCTAATGTAACATTATTTTGATTACTTTAGTGAATCAACTTCCACCACATTTGCCCATTTCCTTATCAGTATGCAATTTTTAAACTTTCTTCTTCTATGCTTAATTTAATTAAAAAAGTTGAGCACTTTGGTTGAATTCCACTATGAATTCAATAAACTTCTTGTTGTGCTACCAGAAACAGAACTGAAGAGGAAGTAAGAAGTCTTTGGTTAGAGCAAAACTACTACTACAAACACTTATCACTGAGGGGCATTGAGTTTGACACTTCTAGCTGGCCTAGAAGCCTCAAAGACTTGGGGTTCCAGCCTTCCCTTTAACATATGTTCTTTATATGAATCTGGGTCACTCATGCAAACTCTGAGGGTTCTACACAACTCCCTCACATCAGAATTTGCAGACAAAGTGCTGGACCACACAGACAGAGGAATTTCTTTTCTCATGGAAGCATTCCTGTACCTATGAAGCCATAGGTCTATTCCATGTCTCTTATGACTCCTCTCATTTTTCCACTGGTTTAATTCCCTCTCCCATTTCCTCAGAATCGAAGAGCTGGAAAGGTTCTTCATTCCTTTTGGTTAGTTTTGTTTTGTTTTGCATCATAGATTCTGTTGGCAATGTGGTTTAGCATATGGACTCCCCAGGATGTTTTTAAATGCATAAAATAAAATACATAGGCAATCACAAAAGAAACCAATTATTTTGCAATACAGTTATCAAAATATTTTTAAAAGAAAAGTTATAGACTCCAGGTTTATAATCTCTGCTTTGGATATATATATGAATCAAGACCTTCATTTTACAAATTGGGAACTGAGTTCCAGAAAGGTGAACTATTTCATCTTCCTAACAATATCCATAATAACTTCACCATTTGCATTGATGTCCCCTCTGCTCTCACAATTCTTTGTCTTCTTCAACTCTGGCTTTGTCTCCACACCAACCTGTGCTGAACTGCCATACCTTGAACTTGGTATCATTTTAAATTGTTCAGTCTCTAAAGTTAAACTCCCTTTCCCTCTATCTATTCCCCACAGCTAATCCTTTTGAACCTACTTTTTACTCTCATCACTTCTCTGTCCACTGACCCATTTTTTTTTCTCATAGACTAGATTCTTTTCCAGTCTTACTTGTTTTGCTACTAGAGTGGACTCCATGAATGTCAGTGTCAATAATGAAACTGAACTAATTCAATATTTCTATGGTTTCTCTCCTCCCCTCTCCCTGATCCTAGTATTTGGACTAGATAATAGGAATTAGAAATAAATTAGTGATAATTCAGTTTGATAGGGGAAGTTAGGTGATGTCATGGATAGAACTCCAGGTTTGGAGTTTAAATCCAGTATCAAGGAGTTAGTTTTGTGACTCTGGGAAAGTCATATAAATTCTATTGCCTCAGTTTCCTCATCTATGCAATGGGGATAATAAAAGCACCTACCTCACAGTGTTGTTGAAGGGATCAAATGAGATAATAATTGGAAAGTGTTTAGCACAATACCTAGCACATAATAGATGCAATATAAATGCTTATCATTATCATCATCATCATCATCATTATTATCAGTCTTTATTAAGCAAGGAGTAGTGAATGCTAGATACTAAGAATATGATGACAAATGGAAATCAGTCCAAGTCCTTTAGGAACTAAAATTTTGCGAGAGGAAAAAGGGGGTGACAAAAGAGTAAAGAACAAAGTTTTGGCTAGAGTATAAGTTGATGGATTGAGGAACAGACTAGAGAGTTGAGAGCAGAGGTGGTGAAGGATAAAGTCAAGAGAAAAGGAAGTTTGAAAGACTGCAGATAGAAGTGATAATCGTTCCTAAGAGTATCAATCATATTGGTAGCAAAATGCAGCAGCAGTCCTAAAAAGGTTGAGCTCCTCTACTAAAAAATTATAGGAACTATTTGGAGAAAACATCTTGGTCAAGGAGTGGTAAATATAAGAATTGGTTCCAAACAGCTTTAAGCTTGAGAGTCTAAATTGAAAGAGAATGAAAATCATGCAGAAGCTGATCTTCCTGCACATGAAATCAGTATAACATAGGAGGAGGGGGATTACATAATGGAACTGAATCAAGGTGATAAAGTAGTGAGATACAAAAGAATTTAAGATTAAAGAAGCATGACTAGAAAAAACTAGTTGAGAACAAGCACTATATCCTCAGAGAGAGTGGAAAGAAACAAGACATAAAATAGGCTGAAACCTTTGCAAATGGAGGAAATACAAACCAGGAAGATCTGAACCAGACTGAATAATGACCATACCAACAAAGCTGAGAAACAGATCTCAGCATTGAAGCAAAAAAACAGTTTCTGACACATCTAATTTTAAAGGAGATTGGACATGGAAGCAGATTGAACAAGTGAAGAACACCTGTGTTCAAATCTGCCTCAGACAATTACTAGCTGTGTGACCCTGGACAAATCATTTGAGCTTTCTCACTCTGTTTCTTCATCTGCAAAATGAGGGTGATCTGTATCTCAGGAATGTTAAATGAAATAATTTATGCAAAGTACTTTGCAAGTCTTCTTGGTTATTGAGTTGTTGTTTCAATCCTGTCTGACTTCATAATTGTATTTGGGGTTTTCTTGACAAAAATACTGAAGTGATAGGTCTGTATGGTGGTACAGGTATAGGATAGAGCACCAGCCCTGAAGTCAGGAGGACCAGAGTTCAAATCTGGCCTCAAACACTTAACACTTCCTAGCTGTGTGACCTTGGGCAAGTCACTTAACCCCAATTGCCTCAGCAAGAAAAAAAATACTGAAGTGATTTGCCCTTTCCTTTTCCAGTTCATCTTAAAGATGAAGAAACTGACATAAAAGGGGTTAAGGGACTTATCCAAGATCACACAGTTAGGAAGTGCCTGAAATTAGATTTGAGTTCAGTTTTGAGGGTCAAAACTCTATCCACTGCATTATCTAGCTATCCTAAATTTGCAAGCCTTAAGGTACTATCTAAATGCTGATCAACTGGAAAATGAAATGGAGATAGACATCAGAAGAATGGAGAAATAGGTTGTAAGTAAAGCAAGATGCCTTTGTCATTCTCTTTTGTGATACAAACTGAAAAAAAAAAAAGATGTAAAGGAAAAGAGGAAAAATAACAACAGAATAGCAACATATCTTTGAAAAAGACCAAAAGGAGTCCATGTTGGAAATATATCAGGTAGTCTAACGTTCAATGGAATAATGAGTCATGAAGCCTATCATAGAAAAGTGAAAATGAAAAGGAAATTGAAAAGAAATTATTAACGAGATATGAGAATTTAACAGCTGGGAAACTTCTTAGGAGAGTTCTTGCTCAACTCTTCCAGCAATTAGAAACTTTCTAAGGCTACCCTCCATCTACTGTATACATGTCTTATATATATCTATTGTTATACATGATGTCTCCCCGTTATATATAAACTCTTTGAGGGCAGAAACTGATTTTGCTTTTCCCTTTTATACCCAGTACTTAGCACAGTGCCTGACACATAGTAGTGCCTAATAAATGATTATTGACTGAGTCTCTGAGTTATGTTATTACTTTCAAGCAAATTCTGTAATTTGCTTAATGCTTATTATATGCTAACACTGAGTTAGCTACAGTGGTAAATATAAATATAAAATAAAAAAATAAAACCCTATGAAACTAACCTTAGGAAATTTATTTCATTTCAGGAAACAAGCATACATGTATGAAAGCATTTTTTTTTAAAGTTCAGGTCATGGTTGAATAGAATCAAAATATGCTTAATTCCTAATAAATACTGGTTGAATGGAATTGGCAAGCCAAAATGTATCATCTTCCTTTAAGTCCTAGCTAAAATCCCACTCCTTTTTTAACCTCTCAGTTCTCATGCCTTCCCTTTATTAATGATTTCTTATTTATCCTTAAATTATCCTTATTTATAGGATAAATAAGCCTATATATAAATATAGCTACAAATATATAATATATTTATATTTCTTTATAATTTATAATAAATTATATATATTTAAATACATATATTTATAAATATATAAATATAGGTATAAATATAATCTCTTTGCATATATTTGTTTGCTTATTGCTTCTCCCATTAGATAGTGAATTCCTTCAAAGCAAAGCTTATTCTTTGACTCTTTTGATATCCCCAATATTTAGCAGAGTTCCCCCATACTCACTAGATTCTTAAAAAATGTTTATTGATTGATTGAACATTAGAGTAATCATCATTAGATGGAGAAAACTAAGTGATCAGTGGATAGAGCCCAAGGCTTGGAATCAGGAAGACCTGAGTGCAAATTTAACCTCAGATCTTTACTAGCTGTGTGACCCTGGGCAAGTCACTTAACCCTGCTTGCCTCAGTTTCCTCATTTGTAAAATTAACTAGAGAAAAAAAATGGCAAACCACTCCTGAATCTTTGCCAAGGAAATCCTATGGACAGTATGGTTCAAGGAGTCACAAAGAATTGAACACAACTGAACAGTTGAACAATAACAATAAACATCATCGTCAAGCAGCCTAGGTGACTCACTGGATAAAGCATTAGACCTGAAATTGGGAAAATCTTAGTCCATATTTTATCTTGAACAATTATTGACTGTGTTCCTAGAAAAGGCTCCTTTAGCCTCAATTTTATCATCTGTAAAATGGGGATAATAATAGTACCTAACCCCACAGGATTGTCATGAGTTTCAAATGAAATAAAGTGCTTTGCAAACCTTAAAGCTTTACATAAATGTTAGCCTGCTTTTGTTATTAAATTTTCATTCCTTGTACAAAAGAAAAGTTGAAGAATGGGAATTCCCAGAATGATCTGATTTGGCTTGAGTTTGGAATGGAAATGCTATACTATTATATGGGTGAAACATACATACACACACATATACACACACGCGCTACTTCTCAGCATTTCTGATCCATGAAAAGATGAAGCACAGTAAATCTTTAAAGAGGAAACACCTTCTCACAAAGTTTCTAGCTTAAATTCCCAAAAGAGAAAAAAAAAGTTGTTCAATGTGTTTGGGAATAGGGAAAAGGAAAGGTTTTAGAATACTTTGGTTTCCTTCAAAATGAAAATGAATTTATGAATCTTTTGAACATTCTGTTCCTTTTTAACTATAGTTCATCTAAAATATACAGTTCTTAAGGAAGGTAGTAGAAGGCAGTAGCTACAGCCTCAGAATTATGGCATTTCTCTTTCTTCTGGGGCCAAGTGTTGAATCCATAAATTTAATCCAATCCTCTGCTGTGTGGGCTGAAGTTTATTTCCTAAAATAAGCTTAGATAATTAAAGCTGATTAGAAAAGATAAGCAATGAATGCCCTCTCAGTATAACAATTACACCAGTTCATAGAACTGAAGAGTTGGCAGGCCCTCTGCCATTATCTAGACCAACCTTTGGTTGAAGAATCCCTCCTTCAATATATTCAACAAGTGGTCTTATAATGTATGCTAGATCTTCAGCCCATTTCACTTTGGAGTGATTCAAATTGTTAGGGAAAATATTTTGGTTTTGTTTTACCAAGACATTTGTTCTAAATTGCAAATGACTCTCTGCAACTTCTACCTATCTGTCTTCTAGGGCCAAACAAAAAGAATAGAATTTTTGGTCCAAGTGACAACGCTTCCAATATTATGTTACAGCATTTCCATTTCCATTCCATAGTCAAATTAAATCAAATAATTCTTTCCAAATTTTCTCTTCTGGCTAAATATCCCCTCCTTTAAATCAACATGAACTCAGAGGTCCTCACTAAATTGATTTTTTTCCTCTGCATACTCTCTAGCTCATCTATGTCCTTCCTAAAATGCAGTGCATAGAACTGAACATTATATATTAAATCTGGTCTGGCCAAAAAGAAGAACAAGAGACTCCTTATTTCTGGAAGCTCCGACTCGATTTAGCTTATAACAACATTAATTCTTTTAATTCCTATCACATAAGATTGATTCATTTTGGGCTTTCACCAATTGTCCCAAGATAATTCACTCCATTCTGTATTTGTGAAGTTGATTCTTTAACTCAAGTATAAGATTTGACATATGTTCTTATTAAAGATTTTCTTTTTAAATTTTTAAATTTAAATTTAATTTTCTAATTAGTCATCTTGTTAATCAGTTATTTTTTAGTCATGTATGACTCGTGATCCCCATTTAGGATTTTCTTGGTAAAAAATACTGGTGTGGTTTTCCATTTCGTTCTCGAACATTTTACAGATGAGGAAACTGAGGCAAACAGCGTTGACTATCCCAGAGTCACAGAGGTAGTAAGCACCTAAGACCAAATTTGAACTCAGGTTTTCCTGATTCCAGATTTAGTGCTCTATCCATTGTGCCACCTAGTTACCTCTTGCCATGATTTTTGGGATCCTCATTCTACTGTCTAGTGTCTGAGCTATCCCTTTCCCTTCTCACCACTCCAACATTGTGCCATTTTAAATATAAGTATTTCATATATTTCTTTACTGATGTCACTAGCAAAAAATATGAACTTAAAGAACCAAGCACAAATCTCTGGTGGGGTAAAGAGAAAAGGAAAGGAAACGTAAGGAACTCCTTTGACTGACAACCCCCAAATATTCCCTTTTCTGGAAACCCAGGGATCTAACCCTTAGAGTTATGCTGGACTTCCTCTTTTTATCTCCAGCCACTGCTGCTTTGGAGCCCCACTGTTTCTATTGTTAAAAGCCACATATGGCCAACTATAGATGCCATCTAGTCCAAGATGTGAAAATTTTAGAGATGTGGAAAATGAAGCTCTGAAAAGCAAAGAAACTTATAGTCAGGGTGAGAAGTGGAATCTGAACCCAGTTCCTTTAACCTCAAATCTAGTATGATTTTTTTTTCCTATACTAATGGGATCACATATATCTAACAAGAAGGCGTTTAATAAGAAAGTTGTAAGAATTTACAAATTCATATATTAAAAATTGAAATTATTTTTACAAAGAAATTTTCTCTCTGTGTGTCTTTTTTTCTCTCTGTGTTCCTCTCCCTATGTCTCTTTCTGCCCCCCTCTGTCAGTCTATTTCTGTCTGTCTGTCTGTCTCTCTCTTTGTGTCTCCCTGTTTCTGCCTGTCTCTTTCTCTCTGTCTCTGTCAGTCTGTCTCTGTCTCTCTCTGTCTCCCTGTTTCTGTATCTCTGTGTCTCTGTTTCTCTCTGTCCCTCTCTTTCTCAGTGAGGAGTCACTTCGTTTGGAGCTTGAGAGTCCGGAAAAGAGATGATTGAAAAGCTCAGTGAGGAGTCACTTCAAGTCCCTCTCTTTCTCAATGTATGTTTCTGTCCCTCTCAGTCTGTCTGTCTGTCTCTGTGTGACTCTGTGTGTCTCTGTCTCTCTCAGGCTATCTGTCTGAGTGTGTGTCTCTCTTTCTCTCTGTCCCTCTCTCTCTCTCCACCTGTTTCTGTGTCTCTCTCTGTCTCTTTCTCGGTCTGTCCTTGTGTCTCTTTTCTCTGTTTCTTTCAGTGCCCCTCTCTGTCTCTTTGTCTTTGTCTCTGTCTGTGTCCTTGTGTCTGTCTCTGCATCTCTCTGTTCCTCTGTCTCTCCTCTGTTTGTCTGTCTCTTTCTCCCTCTTTTCCTCCATCTCTCTCTCTCTCTTTCTCTCTGTCTCTGTCACACACACACACACACACACACACACACACACACACACACTCCATTTTTGCCTAAATGCCATAGACTATAATGGTTGTGATGAATTCTAAAACATTATCTTCTTGATTCTTGTCAGTTTAACTCACTTAATCTCTCACTAACAATAAAAATGCTTTTTAAAGTGCCTATGAGTAAAGTAAATAGGAAGCATGTTTTAATTCAAAGTTTCAACTGTACAGTTAATTATTTTGTCTTTGGCAAAAGCTTCCGATCTAAAATTTCATGATAACTATAGTAATATTTTCCACTAGGATGTCACAGAAAAATCTGACAAATGATACCTAAATATGTCTTAAGAGAATATTCAAAGGCAAATGAACTTTTAAAAATATCAGAACTTTGCCTGGGTTGTTTGTGGTAAGGATTGATATTTTTGAGATCATTATTCATCTATCCTTCTTTCATTATCTGGGCTCTTTCTTTTATTACACTGATAAATGAGTATCAGAATTTCTGAACTAGGCCAAGGCCCTGATTCTTTCTTGATACAAAGCAATGGAGTTGTTGACTAAAACTCTCTAAACTCCCCTAAAGATCTTTCATTTACTGTTTCTCTGCATTGAGTTAATTGTATTCTTTTGCATATTACTCAAGGAAGCCTAAAATGTGAGGATTATCACCATCACTATCCCATTCCTGGAAGAGCTTTGACCCAGTGTGGTACTGAGCTCTGTTTCTAATCTGATCTTTAGTCTTGGTTCTCCCTATTTCATCTAGGAAGGGACTTTGCTCCATCAATTATTTTATCTTCATGTCATGGTCCTACCTGCATAAAGAAAAAAATATTCTCAGTTACCAACAGTCTGCTAGAGTCAAGATAACACAATCAATAGAATTATTCAACTTTCTTAGCATTTGGACCCAACTTGGGAACTCTCTTCACATAATTTTCACCTGTCCCATCTATTCATTCATCCATTTAATAACCGTTCCTCACAAGGCTAGAGAAACAGGGCTATAGCCTCTACAAAGGGAATTTTGACTTTATAATATACTGAAACATTATCTTTTCCTTCCCTCATTATTCCTGTGAGGAATGTTCCATTTACCCCAGTGGCACCATTCATTTTCCCTAAATATTTCAGGAGCAGTGCTCTCTCTGGTGCCCACCTCCTTCATTGAAGGCAGGAATTCTCTTGGCTTTTGTAATTCTGTCCCTAGGGTTTACCACCTAGTAAGCTCTCAATAAAAGACTTTTCATTCGTTCAATATAATATTCAGCAGACCATAACACTATAAAAGACAGGTTATACTGAAAGCATCCTTGTTTTCACAGATGATTTTCCCTCCCTTTTTGTGGTTTAGACTTATGATTTCCTTTTTATAGAGAATTCACAATTCACTACATGGGAACTTATTTCACTAATGGTAACTCATTAGCTAATCAACAAGCATTTACAAAACACCTATTATGTATCATTCACTATGGTGTATACTGGATATAGAATGAAATAAGTCAAATAGTTTATGACCTCAAGAAGTTTCTATTCTTTTGGGAGAAGAAAAGAAAAGAGAATAAAAAGGGAACAAGCATTTATTAACCATATACTACAAACCATATTATTACATTTGATAATGAAGAATAGAATTCTATCTTTTGTGAATCTCAAAGCTTTAGAATCTCAGAGCACTGAACTTTGGATCAGGAAAATCTTAGTGCAAATCTGGCCTCAGACACTTCCTAGATATGTGACTTGCACAGGTCATTTAATCCTGTTTGTCTTAAAGGAAAAATGAAAATGATAATGGTAATTACCTTTTAGAGTTGTTGTGAATATAAAATGAGATAGTATTTGTAAAGTTCTTTACAAAAGTTAAGGTGCTATATAAATATTAACTAATATTAAAGAATTTCTTGGGGCACATAAAATTTAGTGACTTTAATGAGTTTATTTTACCCTCATATCATGGTCCTACCTGCCTAAAGGAAAAAAAAAATCGTTCTCAGTTACCAATAGTCTGCGAGAGCCAAGATAACACAACCAAGAGAATTATTCATCTTTTTCAGCAACTGGACCCAACTTGGGAGCTCTCCTCACATCATTTTCACCTACCCATCCAAACATTCATCCATTAAATAAGTTTACTTCACAGGACTAGAGAAACAGCTTCTTGGACACAAGTCTCATATATAGTAGGAGTAGAACTTAATCCAGATATCTGTAACTCTTATTGTCAAGTCCAACATCTTGTGACTCCGTATGGGATTTTCTTGGCAAAGACACTGGATTGATTTTCCATTTCTTTTCCAATTCATTTGATAGATGAGGAAAATGAGTCAAACAGGATTAAGTGACTTGCCCAAGGTCACATAGCTTAAAAAGTATCTGAGGTTAGATTTGAACTCAAGAAGATGATTCTCCCTTATTTTAAGCGCAGTATTTTAATCATTACACCACCTACATATCCTTACTCCCTTTTATCATACCATGTTGTTTTTCTCTAATACCCATCATACTCTATAACTCATCCAATAAAAAATAATAGATAATTTTTAAGTGCCACTGTTAATTCTAAAACTAAAAAATTGGGTTGTTTTCTATATTATTAATTGACTTGTTTCATACCCATTGATTTTGAAGGAAAATTTGACCTCATGAGCCAATTTTATTTCTTGATCTAACAAAAATTTAAGTGCCTATAAGGAATAAAGTACTGTACTAGTCAATGAAGACTAAATAAGTGGGGCAGCTAGGTAGCGCAGTGGATAGAGCACCAGCCCTGAAGTCAGGAGGACTTGAGTTCAATCTGGCCTCAGACACTTAGCACTTACTAGCTGTGTGACATTGGGCAAGTCATTTAACCCCAATTGCCTCAGCAAAAAAAAAAAAAGATTATGTAAGTATGAAAATGACTTAACTTATTTCCTAATGGAATTTATGCTTCAAAAAAGAAAAATTAGAAGTGATATGATGTGTCTTATGTAGTTATGAATATGAAGGAAAAGAAAACAAGTGTTCTAGTCAAATAAGTAGTATAAACAAAATGCAAACAGGGGAGTATATAATGTATATGTAGAAAACAGAAAATATTTCAGATTAATTATAAAATAGGCTACATGCTGTATAGCAGTAGTAGAAGATAAATCTAATGATAGTAGACTGAGATTAGTGCGAAGGATTTTGAATATCATATTTGGGTCTTTGTACTTTATTCAATAGAAACTGTAACCTATTGGAATCTTTTGAACAGGAAGCATTATCAAAATAGTGCTTGAAGAAAAGAAAACTTGTGATTGTGATCTAAATGGATTGGCACATGCAAACTAAAGATTACTTAGGAGAAGATTTTATTACTCTAGTCATAAGCCTCAATTTTCTCATTGGAAAAATTAGTGTTACAGTGTTATATAATATTTAGCTTTTTCATTCATTCATTAAAAAAAATTGTTAGACACTGTTCTGGGAACTGGGGATACAAGAATTAAAAAAATATAATATATCCTAAATCTAATCATAAGATTCTCACAGTCTTTTGAATTTTGTAGTGAAACTCAAATGAGATAATATGTATAAAAAGCTTTTTAAATATTAAGTGCTATACATGGGTTTGATTCAGTCATTTCCAACTCTGTAACCACATTTGTGGCTCCACATTTGTGGTTTTCTTGGCAAAGACACTGGAAAGGCTTGCCATTTCCTTCTCCACTTCACTTCACAGATAAGGAAACTGAGACAAACAAGGTTAAGTGACTTTCTCAAAGTCATATAGCTAGTGAGTATCTGAGACTGGATTTGAACTCATGAGGATGAGCTTTTCGATTTCAAACCCAGTACTCTATCCATTGAGCCAACCTAACTTCCCCTAATAGTTACATGAATTTTTAACTATTATTAATACTGGATTTGACAAATTTTCAGATGTTCAGTAAGTATACGCGAAAATCACAGAATCAATCTCAGGATTTCAGAGTTGGAAAGAACCTAAGAGTTGATCTAGTTCATATACCCAGAAACTGATCATTCAACCTTTGCCTGGAGACCTATGAGAAGGAGAAGCCTGCTACTTGTGGAGGAAGTTTATTTTCCTTTGATGTAACTTTAATTGCTGAGAACTTTTTTCATGATATCAAAACAAAAGTTGCTTCTTCACAGCTTCCATCTATTGCTATTGATTTGTCCTCTAATGCTAAGTAAATGATGTTTAATCCCTCTTCCAAATGATAGCCCATCAAATAATTAAGTCTTCTCTACTTCGGGTTAAACGTACTCAGTTCTTTTAAATGATCCTTCTGTGATACAAATTCAAGGTCATAAGTGGTTCCTTCCTTTGGATGCTTTCCAGAATTCAGAAATGAAGCCCCTCAAAATCACAAAAACTGGATGGAGATAGCCAGATGACACAGTAGAAATTGTACAAGTACATCTGAGTTTACATTTGACCTCAGATACATACTAGCTATATGATCTTGAGTAAGTCACATAATTTTGGCCTGCCTCGGTTTCTCAAAATGTAAAATGGGGATAAAAATAAAATATATTTCCCAGTGTTGCCATGTGGATCAAGAGACAATAATTCTAAAGTACTTAACACAGTGCCTAGCACAGAGTAGGTAATATGTAAATATTATCGCTTAATCATTATTTTTAGTAGTAGTAGTAGTCGTGATCTGATCAGAGCAGAGTACCAGGATTCTTTTGCTTCTTTATTCCTGAACTTTGTCTCTCTAAATGCAGCAGATAGTCACGATAGCTTTCTTGATGCTCTGTCACACTGTTGACTCATTTCAACCTTGTGGTCCACTAAACTCCCCAGCTTCATTTTAGTGAAATTCCTTTATAACCATGCATGGAGGCAGGCCCCTATTTTATAGAAACACAAAGACTTGATTTTTGACCAATGACTCAAGCATCAGAAAACTGATTTTGTGATTCAAATTCAACATACACCTATTTGGGAAGCAAGCTGGTTATTTTCTATTTTACAGTCGTTGTTGATGAGCTTTTCAGTTGTCTAACTCTTCATGACTCCATTTGGGGCTTTCTTGGCAAAGATACTAGATTGGTTTGCCATTTCCTTCTCCAGCTCATTTTATAGATGAGGAAACTAAGGCAAACAAGGTTAAATGACTTGCCCAGGATCACACAGCTAGAAAATGACTGAGGCAGATTTAAAATCAGGAAGATGAGTATTTCTGACTCCAAACTATCTATCTATCTATCTATCTATCTATCTATCTATCTATCTATCTATCTATCTATCTATCTATCTACCTGTCTACCTATCTATATACATATACATACATGCATATATATGTATATATATGCATATATATATACATATATATGTATATCTATATATTTGTATCTTAACTACACCAACTAGCTGCTCTATACAACCATGTATTAGGAACAAATGGAATCCACTTTGGGTAAATCAACATGTCACTGGACTTTATGAAGCTTTTGGAGGGAAGCTCCATGAAGGAATGGACTGTTTTTCATTTTGCCTCAGCACCTACCACAGTGTTTGGCACATTGGAGACATGCAATGGATGCTTGGTAAATTGAATTATGAATTCCTATGAATGAACAGGCAGCTAAGTGACTCAGAGGAGAGACTACTGCACTTGGAATTAGGAAGACTCTTCTGTTTAAGTTCAAATCTAGCCTCAGATACTTACTAGCTGTTTGACCTTAGGCAAGTTATTTAACCCTATTTACCTCAGTTCCTCATTTGTAAAATATGCTGGATAAGGAAATGGCAAACCACTCTAGTATCTTTGCCAGGAAATGCTCCCCTTTTCCTCCCTCCAAAAGAAAGGAGGTCATGAAGAGTTGGACATGACTGAAATGACTCAACACTGGAGTAGAGAATTAGATCTCAAGAAAATTATGAGATATTTTCTATTTTTGAGATAAGTATAAACTTTACCTTTATCTCCTATTTCATTTTCTTTATTAACTTAACCATGTTTACTTTTATCATCCTACACAAGTAGAAGATTTAAGAACATAGATTTAAGTAGTAGATATTTTGACATTTGTGGCCAGGTTGTGCAATTTCCTTGACACTGTTCCAATTTTTCCCAGACAGAGAAAAATTCAATTTCAAACAGCTTATGTGAACATGATTTACATGTAAGGTTTTTTTTTTTCCCCTTTTGGATAGATCACTCTTGGCCTGCCACAGTTTTTATAAGTGTATTTGATTGCCAGCATTCCATTTATTTTATTTTTTTAACACTTTCAATCTAGGATTAAGTGAGAGGATTCAGGGGATATATTCCTGATTCAAATTGATATATTTCTTTTTTTTTTTTTTTTTTTTTTTTTGCTGAGGCAATTGGGGTTAAGTGACTTGCCCAGGGTCACACAGCTAGGAAGTGTCTGAGACCAGATTTGAACTCAGGTCCTCCTGACTTCAGGGCTGGTGCTCTATCCACTGTGCCACCTAGCTGCCCCCAAATTGATATATTTCTAAAAATACACAAACTTATGGTGGAATTCTGCTACTGAGAAGACATGCTTTTATCATCTTCAGAACATTAATTCCATTGACATTTGTTCCATTCAATTGACTTGTACCTACTTCCACAATGGTAATAACAATTTATTAAAATAATTAACTATAATATGTTATTACCTTTAAAACTAGACTTGTAGGGGCAGCTAAGTGATGCAGTGGATAGAGAACCAGCCCTGAATTTAGGAGAACCTGAGTTCAAATCTGGCCTCATACACTTAACACTTCCTGGCTGCGTGACCCTAAACAAGTCACTTAACCCCAATTGTCTCACAAAAAAAAAAAATAAAAGACTAAACTTGTATTGAAAGGAATTTTATGTAATAAAACAAGAAAAACAATAAGTAATTTAACTTTCAACTAGATTATGCATAATAAGTAATTACTTTTATTAACCAGGGAAGAACATGGACACTTTGTGATTTGGTATTTTGTTGTTTTCTCTATTTTCCTGTTTTAAATATAGAACTATACAAAGAACAAATGTACTCTTGTAGTCTGTCAGTGCACAGGATCTGGAGAGCCCTCCCTACCCCAACCCCCAAGGTGTTTTTCTTCCCTTAACTATGATTTTGCTTCTGTGTGTATGCATATATGTGTCTGTGTATATATTTCTCACCAATATGAATTTATTTTTTAAAAAAAGAAAGAAAAAAAGAAAGAACCACTGGAATAATGGTTTTCTTATACTATGCAGTAAAAAAAACATTCATAACAAACATGACAATAACGCAAACAACATTTCTACACAAGTTAATTGATAAATAATAATAACTATTAAGCAAAAAATGTTGGGTGCTGTTTTTCTGCACAAATAACTACTAATGTGAATTTTTAAAAATGTTTATGGATGCCTTTTAGTGAAGTTTTGAAACTGAATTAAGAAAACAGGCTTTTGTAAAAAGTGAACTTTTTTTTTAACCACTTGCAATATGCTTTGATCATTGTTGTTACTGCATAGTTTTTGAGTCTATTTCCACAGAGATGTTTTAACTTCTGTGATATTAAAATCTTGAAGACTAAATATTGCATTCCCATATAAGGTTTATTGCATGTTCTGCTAGTCTTAGATCATTCACCCTCCTATCCTGGACTTCATTCCCAAGACCTTTCCAGTGACCTCCCAACCTTCTGGTATTTTTTTGGAATTTTTGAAGAATATACTTGGATATAAAAATCAAAGTGATAAATTACATAATATTCAGAAATTCACTTCAGTCTTCTGGGTACTCCTTATTTTCAGAGCCATAAAGAGTTTAGCCATATTTACTTATTCAGAAGGCTATAGAACTTTTTTTTCCCTTTGAAGAAATAAACAACCCCTCCTCTCCTTATCAAAATTTTAACTTACTTATTTTTCCCTCAGAGTTCAGTATGTGCCATATGTCCTCTTGAGACTATCAATAACTCCATTACTCTTTATTGAAAAGGTATCTCATAACATATTAAAAATGGCATTAAGTAGTTAATTCTTTCCCTTGTACAAATTAACATCTCTCAATGAATTATCACCAAATGCCAACTAAATATTTTATCACTAAAAAGATCCATGAAACTTCCATGTTTATGGTACTATGTTTTTAAATAATCTATAAAATAATGCTTCAGCAAAAGTTATCATTCATCAAATGATAATTATTCAGGGCCTACTATGTTAGGTAGCAGGTTCTGCAATGAATTGTTTATAAAAAAGTGCAAAATTAAGCCCTAAAGAGATTTATAATCTATTTGGAAAGATTAAGCAGAAGTTCAATAAACATGCCAAAATTAACCATTCAATCACCAAGCATTTATTAAATGTTTATTATGTCCCAAATTCAAATCTTGAAATCTGAGAATTCAATTACAAAACAGTCTCAGAAATCTCAAGGAGCTTGTATTATCCCACAGATGGGGGGAAAGGAGATGGCACACCAAATTCAAATATAAATACAGATATATACCAAAAACTATACAGTATTGGGACTGAGGTGATGGTAACTAACAATGGGATAATCACTGAAGTAATAAGAAGGATTGTTTTGATATTATTTTAATGACTACATATTATGATGCAGAAAAACCTATATAATTTGAATTAAACTATAATTACAATAATTTAGATGAAATGTACATAGTACTTTAAGGTTTTCAAATACTTCATACATATTTTCTCACCAAATCCTCATAATTAACTTTTAAGATAGATCATATGTATTATTATCCCCATTTTACAGAGAAGGAAATGTGTTCAGAATGCATAAGCAATCTATCATGTCACATAGCTAATAATTACCATAAGCAGAATCTCAATCAAGTTTTCCTGATTCCAAATCCAACACTTTTCTCATACTATTCTACCTCTACATGAAAAAGTCAATTTTATTTATATTTTCAAGCAACAATTATGACAAAGAGAAGGGATATAGGGAGGAGAAGAAGGAGGAGGAGGAGAAAGAGAAGGAAAAGAAAGAGAAAAGTAAGAAAAAGGAGGGGGAAGAGCAGGAAAAGAGAACAAGTAGAAGAAAAAAGAAAAAGGAAGAGGAAGAGAGAAAGAAAGAAGAGGAAGAGGAGAGATGGAAGAGGAAGAGGAAAAAGAGGAGGAGAAAAAAGAGGAAAAAAAGAAAAGAGGAAAAGAAAGAGAATGAGAAAGCACTTAATATTCATTGAAACCTAGTCAAACCTGAAATTATTCAATCTTAAGGATGACTGAATCTGCTATCATCATGCCTTCATATCCAAAGTAAATCGAAGAGGTGAGGTAACTATTGGAGTAATGCAATGGAAGGGAAAACGTCTTCCAGGAAGCAAGGCTTTTTTGAACTGCAATTGCTTAGGTTTTCTATCTACATTGGCTTAATTCACCAAATAATTCCTTGGATGAGACGAAAATAACCTAGTAAAAATCTCAATAGTAAACTACTCTTCTTGAGCTTTAAAGAAAAAAAAAAGTGTTTTTACCACTTTTGTTTTCTCAAAAGATTAACTGTCAATTAGATGCCTACTAACCAGAATAAAAAGTGGATTGGGGGTATTAGCACTTGCCTTATCTAATGGGAGATCCTGCTGAGTGCTCAGTGGTTCTCTCCAAGAAGAGGAAGGTGTCAAAATATTTGTTGGCTAATGCCTTGGCTCACCATTCACTAAGGTTCATCTTGAATTCCCCAGTTAGTTTAGAGAGAGCCTATTGACTCTTTAATTTGCTAAGAAAACATTAATAAATGGCTTCTAATTGACTTCACGCAAAGGTAAAAGATTTAGTAGAGGGGGGCAGCAGTAGTAGGTGGCCACTGTTAGATTAGAATTGGAAGCTTCTATGGATATATTCTGTACAAGTGTTTTCTAAATGGAATTCAAATGTAAAAGCGATATTAGAAGTGCCAAACCATCCAAGGTAAAAACAAATGTTTTTTTTTACCAATTAATCACATTGTGTCTGAAAGCTGACTAGCAATCCTAATTCAGCCCTTGTTTTTCTTGGTCAGAATAGGATTGTAATTTGTAAACAAAATGTTATTTCTATCAATTTGGAGTCTTGTTCCTTAACTGAGTTCTAAATGGACTGAAAGAGAAATGAACCACATTGGTTTTGTTCATGATATTATAGTTATTATATGAAATCATTTTTACATTTTCTACTATTTCTCAGTAACTTTTATTATCTTGAACTTTCTGTACAAACAAATGACAAAAAAATCTATCTCAAAGTGGACACAACAGTATCATTAAAGTTAAATTCTGATCAGTACCTTCTCCTTCTAGGAATGTTCTCTATCCATCCATTTTCAAGGAGCAATTTTGAACCAGAAAAGCAAGCAAAGAACTAAAAAAAAAAAAAAAAAAAACTATATGCTCATGAAAGAAAAGCTAGAGCCATTTACATCAGGCAGAACTGTTTAATTTTTGGTTTTGTCCTCTTAGTGCATCCCACAATGTCTTATTTGTTAAATTATTTTGATTAAATAAGTAATACCAATAGAATAGAAGTTCCTTGAGGACAGAAGCTGTTTTCTTTATCTTTTCATTTGTAGTATCTGGAACATAATTAGGCTTAATACATATCTGCTGATTTATTTGGTATTTGTTCTAGAAAAAGGGGAAAGCTTATAGCCTCTTCAGGGAATATGTAATGTCCTTGAAGAGTAAAAATATAGCACAATTCTAATTGAATAACTGATAATATGGGGCAATGAGGTGGCCCAGTGGATAGAGTGGCAGTCCTGGAGTCAGGAACACTCATTATCTGGAGTTCAAATCTGGCCTTGGACACTTTCTAGCTACATGACACTTGGAAGGTCACTTAACATTGTTTCACTTTTCTCTTCTATAAAATGAACTGGAAAAGGAAATGGCAAATCATTTCAATATTTTTGCCAAGAAAATACCAAATGAGGTCACAAAGAGTATGAAATGATTGAAAAATTATTGAACAATAAATGGTAATATAGGAACATACTGCTATATACTATGGAATAGATCCAAGGATCATAAATTCAAAGTTGAATGGAACTTATGAGGTGTTGTAATACAACTCCCCTCATTTTATGGATGAGAAAACTAAAGCCAAGAGAGATAAAAATGATATGGCAAAGGTAAGATTTGAACATCACATTGCTCTTTCCACTGCATCCCAAAAGCAAAATAATTGGTTAAAAAACAAAAACATGATAAACTGAATTCCTAGTTATTATTCTTCAATTTTTAAATGTTATTTAATTTTATTTAAAAAACAAACAATAAAAAATACAGAAAAAATACAAAACAAAATAGAATATTGTCATGTGCCCAGTGGAACATCAGAAAGGATTCAAAATATATATCAGCAAATTATGCATTCAAAAAAGCATATATATCTATACATATATATGTATATAAAAGAGATTGTATTCATGAATGTCCATTTTTCTTTATTTCCTTGTGAATTTTTCTTTAGCTCTCTGCTGTGCACCTTATTTACATTATCTTTTTTCCCCTTTCATTGCTCACCACCATCCCCAAGCAAGCTATAGTTAAGAAAAATAATATTTATGACTATATTTTCAATTTTTTAAAAAAAAATATTTAATTAACATGTTAATTCCCTATGCCAATGTAGATAGCAATGTCTAAATTTATTAGTCTTCAAAAATTGTATCATTGTGAAATCAATTTGATTATTACAAGCAAAGAAATACAACTAGAGGGGGCAGCAAGGTGACACAGTGAGTAGAGCACCAGCCCTGAAATCAGGAGGACTTGAGTTCAAATCTGGCCTCAAGCACTTAACACTTCCTAGCTGTGTGACCCTGGGCAAGTCACTTAACCCCAATTGCCTCAGCAAGAAAAAAAAAAAGAAATACAACTAGAGGGGACCTCAGAGACATCTTAGTTCAATCTCTTCATTTTACAGATGAGACAATAAAGACCAAGAGTTGTGAAGGTCAAACAAGTAGTAAATGACAAGTGCAACTTTTCTGATTCCAAAACCAGACTTTACTGTGCTGTAGTACAACAATACTATAACTCTCTGGGTTTAATTAGGATGGTCTTCAGATGACAGCTATACCTTATGTCACTACACCTGCACTAGCTGAATAAAATATGCCAGACTTTCATTCCATTGGCATGATATTGAAGAATCATGGATAACATTCATATCACAACTAACAATCTAATAAATGGAAGACATAGGAACTGAATTCTTACTTTTTTACTCAAAGTATAATTTGTGCATGGAGATATATATCTCCACAGAGATTATGCACATATATATTTGTATTTATATAGATGCAGACAGTTTTGAAATATATTTGTGCATATATAGAAACTTATAGGAAAGTCAGAAGGACCTGAGTTCAAATCTGACCTCAGACACTTAACTACTTCCTGGCTGTGTGACTCTGGGCAAGTCACTTAATCCCAATTGCCTCAGTAAAGAAGCAAAAAAAAAAAAAAAAAAAAAAAAGAAAGAAAAAGAAATGAAAAAAGAAGTTTATAGGAATATATAGGTGGCACAGTGGATAAAGCACTAGCCCTGAAGATAGGAGGACCTAAGTTCAAATCTGACCTGACATACTTAATACTTACTAGCTGTGTGCCCTGGGCAACTCACAACCCCAATTGCCTCACACAAAAAAATAAAAATGAAAAATAAAAATATAATAAAAAGAACAATCAGGAATTTATATCTAAATAGACAATCTAGAACCAAAAGAATTATAAATAGCTTAAAATGACTTGGGTAACTTAAAAATATAGATTCATGAATGAATGAATGAGTGACTAAATGAAAATCTATTTATTAGCCTCTTTGCTGCACTAGCCACTGTGCTTTTTCATGCCATTATATCTTAAATGGCTATTTTAAGAACTTGTTTTTCAGATTCATACTTATCTCTGTTAAATTTTAATACAAAAAATATGAATCAAGTTGATTTGAAAGAGAAGATATTAAGAAAAGGAAAGGGAACAATGGAATCATAAAGTATTTATACGTGCATGGAAGTGGGTAGACATATATGTTTATAGCTATATGTTTTTATAGATACACCCGTTTATATGCATATATACATTTGTTCTATCTCCTTAGGTTTTTCCTGTGTGGATTCCTAGAACGGTGTTTTTTGAATGCCTTAGATCTCACTGAGGAGGCCCTGTAGCATTCCAAGGCTCATTGCAATCAGCAAAATGTCATCAGCAAACAGGAGCATCTGGAGAATCTCACCCTCTATAGGGAATCCCACTTCCACTTGGATGATGAATGCATATTTCTCAGATTATGACATACCATTGAATAGGTAGTCTACTGATTTACTCTGTCAGCACACACATACACACACACAAACATACACACACACACACACACACACACACACACATCATGGACAAGCATGGTAGATGAACAATGAGCTAAGCACAGAACTGAACTGGAGCAGGGAAATGGACTGGATTGCATTTTGAAAATTATGCCGCATTTTCAATTATTTCAAGCTGCTCCCAGCCATCAAAGTCCCTGGTTTTTAAAACTAATATTTTTCTACTCAACATGGTATAGCAGATAGAGTGAAGGAGACTGAAGTCAGGAAGCCCTATATTTATGTCCTCTGACAGAAACTATTTGAATGACAATGTCAATACTTAGCATCTTAATTTCTTTTTTGAAAAAGTGTTATTTGTTTATTTAAAACATTCTTTTCTTTTTAAATTTTGAGTTCCAAATTCTCTCACCCCTTCCCCACTTACTGAGAAGGCAAACAAAATTGTATCAATTACTTATACAAGTGGAATAATGCAAAAATATTTCTATATTAGCTATACTGCTAAAAATACAGTGAGAAAATTATATTTCAATTGTACCCAGGGTTCATCACTTCTTTCAGGAAATGGATAGCATTTTTTAAATCATGAGTCATTTTGAATTATCTTGGAATTAAATTGGAAATATATTAATCATTATAGTCAAGTCTTTCATAAATGATTGTCATTAAAACAAACATTGCTATCACTGTGAAACATGATCCCCTAGTTCTTTACACTTAATTTTTGCATCTGTTATAAAGGTCTTGCCATGTTCCTTCTGAAACAACCTCCCTCATATTTTTTATACCACAATAGCACTCCATTGCAATCATATACCAAAACTTGTTCAGTCATTCTCCAGTTGTTGAGTACTCTCTCAATTTCCAATTCTTTGCCACCACAAAAAAAAGAGCTAAAAATATTTTTATACTTCTGGGTCTTTTTCCTTTTTTTAAAAAAAAATCTCTGTTAACAGACCTAGTAATGATATTGTGGGATGAAATATGCTGTTTTATAGCATATTTGGGCATAGTTCTAAATTATCCTCTAGAAAACTTGGGCTAGTTCACACCACCAACAGTTTATTAGTATCTGTTTTGAATTCATCATTTGTAATTTCTGATACGTGTGAGGTAGTATATCAAGAGTTCTTTTTTTATTTGCTTTCTCTATTCAATAGAGATTTAGAGTGGTTTTTCCTACAATTATAAATAGTTTTGATTTCTTCTTCTGAAAACTGCCTGTTCATATACTTTAACAATTTAACAATTGAGGAATGGCTATTATTTTTTTTATAAATTTTATTCAGTTCCCTATATATTGGAGAAATGAGGTCTTTGTCAGAGAAACTTGCTATAAAATTATTTTAACATTAATTCATTGTCTATGGCACCTTTTAGCAAAATGTAGTTACTCTCTCTCTTAATTTAGTCTATTTTTGCTTTTGTTTTGGGAACATAATTGCTATCCCTGACTTTTTTTTTTTTACTTCAGCTGAAGCATAATAAAATCTGTTCTAGTACTTTATTTTTACCTGTGTGTATCTTTTCTGTTTCAAATATGTTTCTTGTAAAGAACATATTGTTGAATTCTGACTAGTAATTCATGCTGCTCTTTGCTTTCGCTTTATGGAATAGAATGAGCTGATCCCATTCCCATTTATGATTACTAATGGTATATTTCCCTCCATCCTATTTTCTTCTGCCTCTGTCTCTCTGTCTCTGTCTCTCTCTGTCTCTCTCTCTCTTTCTCTCTCTTTCTCTCTCTCTCATTCTGTCTCTTTTCAAAAATCTGTTTGCTTCTGACCACTGTCTCTTTTTTTATCATTCTCCACCTTCCATATTTCTTATCCCATTTCCTCTTTCTTTCCCTATTAAGTTAGATTTTTAAACCTGAATGAGTGTGTATATATACTCTTCCCTCTTTGAAACAATTTTGATGAAAGTAATGTTCAAGCAACTTCCTCCATATCCCCCTCTACTCAAAAAGTTCTTCTTTGCAAGCTTCTTTTATGTGAGAAAATTTTCCTCGTTTTACTACTTCCTTCCTCATATTCTCAGTGCATCTCTCTTTCTTAATCCTTCTTTTTGTTTTGTTTTGTTTTTTTTGAGAAGAGGGAGTTCATCCCAACATAATCAATTACACTCATGCCCTCTATGTAAATTTCTTATAATTGCCTTAATAATGATAAAGTCTTAGAAGTTACAGGTATCATTTTCCAGTATAGGAATGTAAACAGTTTAACTTGAAAAAAATCTTTAATGTTTACTTCTTTATGCTTCCCTTGAGTCTTGGGCTTGATTGTCATTTTTTATATTCAGCTATGGTCTTTTTATGAGGAATACTTGAAAGTCCTCTATTTCAATTAAATATTCATTTTTCCTTTTTGAATTATGATATTTAGCGATGCTAAGTAGGTTTTTCCCCTTAGTTTTAATGCTCTCTCCTTTGTTTTCTGAAACATTACATTCTGAGGATTTTGCTTCAACATGGAAGCCGCTGGATTTCATGTGATGTTAACTGTTAAGATCGATGATATTTTCTAGATTCCTGAAATATTTTTTCCTTGACCTGGGAACTCTAGAATTTGGTTATTATATTTCTAGGAGTAATCATTTTATGATCTCTTTAAGGAGATGATTGATAGATTCTTTTCAATTTCTATTTTGCTCTCTGGATGTAAGAAATAAGGCAGTTTTCCTTGATAATTTCTTGAATTTTTTGATCATAGCTTTCAGAAAGACAAAAAATTCTTACATTATCTCTCCTAGATTTATTTTCCAGTTCAGTTTTTTTCCAAAAAGAATTCCATATTTTCTTCTATTTTTTCATTCTTTTGACTTTGTTTTATTGTTTCTTGTCATTTCACAGAGTCATTAACTTCCAGTTGTCCAGTTCTAATTTTTAAGGAATAATTTTTTTTTCCTGAGGCAATTGGGATTAAGTGACTTGCCTAGGGTCACACAGCTAGGAAATGTTAAGTATCTGAGGCCAGATTTGAACTCAGGTCCTCCTGATTTCAGGGATGGTATTCTATGCACTGTACCATCTAGCTGCCCTGGAATAATTTTCTTCAATGAGATTTTTACCTCTTTTTTTTTTCCCATGTGGCCAGTTTTGTTCTTTAAGGAGTCATTTTATTCAGTGAATTTTTGTGATTTTGTTACCATTAAATCATTTCTACTTTTTTGAGATGTTCTTTTCTTCAGTATTTATTTATGCCTCTTTCACAAATTGTTAACTCTTTTTACTTGCATCATTCTCATTTCTTTTTCCATTTTTCATCTATTACTATTAATTCTCTTTTTAAGTCTTCCAGGAATTCTTACTGGGCTTGGATCCAATTAGCATTTTTCCTTGAGGCTTTTTTTGGTAGCTGTTTTTACATTACTGTCTTTTTTTCTATATATCTTTGTCTTCCCTACCATTACAATACCTTTACATGGTCATATACTTTTTGTTATTGTTTTCATGTTTTCCCATCCTATTTATTGATTTTGAACTTAAGGTTAAAAATTGGGCTCTGATCATTTATGGTGGGAACTTGTCTATAGTCTGATCATTAGTAAGAAAGGACTCCTAGTCTTCTGTAGCCACAAGCACTAGCACTCCTCTCTGTCCTGGAACTGTGACCCAAAGCAATCTAAGGGCAATGGTACTTTCAATCAGTACCATTTACATCCAGTGTGAAACAAAAGTTTCCCTGTAATCTCTTTCTAATCAGCAGCTGTATGACTCCTTATCATCTCTGAGCTGAGAGTTCCCAAAAGTGCTGCTACTGCTACCATTACTATTGCTATTGCTTCTAAGACCCATTTCTGGTGCTGGTGCTGTTATTTCTGCTACACTCCAGGATGGTTCCCATCCTTGGTGGTAGACCTCTCTTGACAACTTCCTAAATTATCTTAGGCTGGGAATATTTCTCACTCTGACCTTTTGTTGACTCCACCATTCCAAAATCTGATTTGAGGAGTTATTTTTGAAGTTTATTGGAGAAAAATGGAAGAATTCCTGTTTTGTTGCCTATAACTCAACATCCTTCAACCTCTCATTTTCAAAACAAACAAACAAATGTCTTTAAAACTATAAATAATAGATCAATTTTTGATCTACCTTAGAGGATGTGAATTTCCATACCAGTAGTAATCCCATCATGATGCAATCATCATACCAAAACAAAAATTCTCCTTATGATGCTAAATGACTGTGAATCACATAGCACCATGATGTCAAAGGATTACAATCATGGACAACTGATCCAAAAGTCAACAAGAGAAAGATACATGATAGATAAAGGTAGACAGTGGCATGGAATTAATTCTAATTCATGGATGTAAAAGATATCATCCAGGACATATATGATCAAAAAAGAAGATGGGGAAGTCATGCAAAAAGAACACAGTGCTGGCACATAATAGGAACTAAATACATGTTTATTGTTTTCCCCTAGATGCCACACCAAGAATTTTTTTGATGAAATCACAGACCCAGGAAAAAAAAAAACAGAAAAAAACTGAAGAGATATAAGCAAATGTGTTTATATAACATGTAAATTATGTAACATTATTTTACATGTAAAATGTATAGCTATATATTCACATCTAGAAGTATATCCATATATCCATATACCTGTATATATTAGATGTAGTTATTAAAAATCTATATTTGCTTTTATGTATATGATTACAATAGAGGGAAAAAAGCACAGAAAGTTGAAGACTTTAACATCAATCAACAAGCATTTATTGATGCCTCTATTATCTATTTATTATGTATTACTAAAATTAATGTTATTATTATGTGTCCAGAATACTCCTAAGTACTGAGAATACGAAGACAAAAGGGAAACAGATACTGCTCTCAAGGACTTTACATTCTATCATAGCCAAAAAATTGCATGATCTTTCTCAGCTCTGTTTAGAACTCATCTTTTTTTCTCTATGTATAATGCCCATCTCATCTCTCTCACATAACTCATCTTTAACTCTGAATCTTAGTATTTACTCCTCCCCAAACAGAGACCCTCCTTATAGCTATTCTCAGACGTACAATCATTTTAATTAAAATAATTATATTACTTGGGGACATTTCAAGAATTTAGTCAAACTCTCTATATCCATTTGCTAATCCAAAAAAAAAAAAAAAGAATTATTTACCAAAGGCAATATAGACCTATCTTCAAGGGAAATGAACCGTACAAAAGTAAATTATCAGTTACAAATTCTCCTTAGAAAAAAGGGAAATCCAAGTCAAATTTGGCTCAAAGGTCGCTGATTTAATTTTTCTTTAACATGAAAATATGCAGTCATTGGATTCCACAAAGGGATTTGGCAAAGCAGTAGTAGGTTGCTAACCAGCACCTAATTTTTTGCTATTACCAGTGGTTTATGGTCATAGTGCTCTAGTCAGCAAATTGTGAAAGACAATTTGGATATGAACTGAGGGCTGGGGCTTTCACTGAAATGTCTTTCTTGGTAACCTATCTGCTCCCATCTCCATAGACATCCCAGTGGTGAGAATGCAATCAGCAAAAACAAAGGAGGGATCAGTCTAGGAAAACAATCAGTCATTTGTGGTTTGTTTTCAAACTGGCTTCTCAACTCCAGGATCATGAACAAACCAACTCAGTACCATAGGAGTGTGTATGGAGAGGAGGGAAAGGAAATTTAAGCTATACTGAATTGCACTGAAAACTAAAATATAACAAAACTCTTAAAATACTATTTTTAAACCCCATCATTTGGGCCAGAAGGAATCAGAGTGATGTATCTTTCATATAACTATGAGCAGAGAGAGAGTGAGCCAGGGTTTTCTCTGGATTTCTAGTTTTTCAAGAGGTTAATCAATCTCCTTTAAGATTTCTACAGATCTCTGCATTTTCTTTTTATTTTTTAAATTTTCTTTTCTTTTCTTTTTCTTTTTTTTTTCTTTTTTTTGGCAAGGCAGTTGGGGTTAAGTGATTTGTCCAAAGTCACACAGCTAGTAAATGTTATGTGTCTGAGGTCAGATTTGAAATTAGGTCCTCCTGACTTCAAGGCCAATGTTCTTATTCGCTGCACTATATAGAGGCCCCAATCTCTGTATTTTCTGGGGAATATGTAATGGTATGGGCCCCTAGGTTTAGTTTTACCTCATATAGGCAGGGAAATACTAAATTTCATCATTTATGAATTCATTAAGTATTTATGGAGTTCTGACTAGTAATGAAGGTTATGTTCTATTAGAAAAAAAAACATACATATATAAGTATATGTGCCTAGAGCACCTGACCTGGAGTCAGGAGGACCTGAGTTCAATCCAGCTTCAGACCCTAGGTGTGTGACCCTGGCCAAGTCACTTAACCCTGTTTATCTCAGTCTCCTTATCTGTAAAATGAACTAGAGAAGGAAATAACAAACTACTCTAGTATCTTTGCCAAAAAAACCCTGAGGTCACAAAGAACTGACATGACTGAAACTATTCAAGAAAACAATAATAGCTAAAGTTTATATAACTACAGTTACCCCTCTGTTCTCAGTCTCTCAGTTTACACTGGCCATTTGAGGTGCCCAGTCTTATGGGATTCTTAGAGTTGGGACAGAAAATGGATACTACAGGTCAAGGTGACTTACCCTGGCCTGGACAAAAAGTTGGTTAGGTTCATATCTAGTAATTACCACATGAAAATATCTACAAAGAAAACAAAGAGGGCTCATTGGCATGAAATGTGAATAGCATTTGCTGCTCTCCAACTAAACAATTCAAGAATGAGTTCAGAGGAGTTCTTACCTCCTTCACATTTGTGAAGAAAAAGAGCAAAAGGAGACAAGGAGATTGGTCTTTTGCCTTTTTTTTGTGTGTGCAGCAATCCAATTCTGGATCAACACCTGCTGAATCATCAGTTCTTCCAACTAGCTAGCCAAGTAGAAGACTTTTCATCACCACAGAGTACCAACCCCTTAATCACTCATGGACAGAAACCAGCTCATGATAGAATGGAATCCAGTAAGAAATATCTGTGCACGTTCAATAAAACCCACCAGAAAGAACAAATTGTGATATATAAAAAACTCAAAATCCATAGTTTCCCGGGAATTAATTATTTTATTAATTATGCTAGAAGATAATTAATAAAAAGGGTCAGTGACACTCTTGGAATCCAAAGACCTCTCATGGAACCCATATTCCTTTGGAACAGTGGGTTGTTCTTGAAGGACTCTGATTGTTTAACAAGTAATGAGAGAATGAGTATTAAAATGAGATGCATCTATTTTAAGGAAAGATTCTGGGTCAGAGTGATTATGTCATGGATAAAGAACACCTACACTCAGACAATCTAGTCAGCCTGAGTGGAACATAATAGGCATGAATTTACTTTAGATTAAATTCTTTGTAAGATCTTTTAGTTGGATGGGGTCTCCCACATATGCCTTATCACATAGCACTTTGAAATTTACAAACTAATTACAAGTAGAATTTCAACTGGGAGGTTTGGGGCATGGTGAGATGCTTATTATCTCCAATTTACAGATGAAGGAACTTAGACAGTCTAAATAATTTGTCTAGGATCATACAACTAGTAATGGGATTTAAACTGAAGTCTTCTTAATTTTAAGTACATTATTCTATTTATTCATAACTGAGTTCTGAAGGAAACTAAAAATTATAAAAGACAGAGCTAAGAAGAATAAGAAGAATGATCATCAATCTGTGCAAAGGTACAAAGAAAGGAGATAGAATCTCACATGAGAGAAATGACCAGTAAATGAATTTGATTGGACCAGAGAATCTACTAACAAATTAAAAAAGGTATCCTATAGTCAAACTGGGTGCTAAAATGCCAAACATAAGAATTTTAATTTTATCCTGGAGGAAATAGGGAGTCACTGGATCTTTTTAAGCAGAAGAAGACATGGCCAGCTCTCTAGATTTGAAACATCTAATGTGTAGAACAAAACTTCTTTTAAAAAAGTTTCTTAAACTCTGGGTTTAACTGTGGAGTCATGTAACTGAAGGCATTGTAGGATTGTAAAATTATAATTTGTTATCATTAAATGTTTGACTTTTATACCTATTTCATATACCTCTATATCCAGGGTCTCATAAAGATTTCTCTGGAGAAATGGGGTCATGAGTGGAAAGCATTTAAGAAAATATAAAGACTAGATTTGAGTAAGGCAGACTAATTAGGAGACTAATACACACTCAATCAATCAATAAGGAATTAGTATAATCTAGGCACTATACTGAGTTCTAGAGATAGAATGGAAAAACAAATTCCCACCCTCAAGGAATTTACATTCTAATGGAGGAGGCAATTCATCTAAACCCAAGATAAATATACAGAACTGGTAGAAGATAACCTTAGAGGAGATAACACTGGCAGTGAGGGGGAACCAGGAAAGCCCTCCTGGAGGAGGTGGCACTTGAGCTAAGACTTACAGGAAACCAGAGATTCTAAGAGCTGGTGGTTGAGAGAGAGAGAATTTCAGGCATAGGGAGGACCTGGTACAAAAACACCAGGTGTAGTTCTGTATGCAAAGAACAACTAAAGAAAACAAGCCTTTATTAAGTGTCAGGCATTGTATTAAGTACTCCATAAATATTGTTATATAATTCTCACAACTTTGGAAGATAAGGGTTATTATTATCCCCATTTTACAGTTGGGGAAATTGAGGCACAAAGCTCAGCATGGGGTAAGCATTTAATAAATGTTGATTTATTGAGGCAGACTCAAATTAAGTAACTTGCCCAGGATAGCATAGCTGGTGAGCTTACTCATATCTTCCTGATTCCAGACCCAGTACTTACTCCACTGTGCCATCTAGATAACTCAAACAGAAAAATGTCACTTTTGAGATGTTTATTAGATATCTCCAGAGTACTCACAGAAGTCAGCAAGTCACCACGCATTTATTAAATACTTCCTGTGTACAAAGGGTAGTGCTCTAATTACAAGCATCTACAAACTGAAAAAGTCCTTGCCCTCAAGGAACTTATATTTTAATAATGGAAGATAACACATAAAAGGGAATACTGCAGTGGGACTAGTGACTCCAAAGCCAAGGAATAGAGAGCTTGAAAGAAGCATTCAAAACAGAGGTTCCTCAAGGAACTTAATCATTAGAGGAGAATGTCACAAGGGTAGGAAGGATCTTTCAGAATGAAAACCTCAGCAAAAATAGGAAATCAAGTTTTTTTGGGGGGAGGGTGAATAATAAAATTTCTATTTTAGACATGTTGAATCTGAAATGTTTTTAGATTTAAAATTAATTTATGTATATTTCTTGATCATCAGGTATCAAATTCCAGTATCTGATTGGTGATTTGGGACTGAAGCTCAGGAATAAAGCTAGGGCTGGATATATAGACTTGGAAAGCAGCTTCACAGAGACAGTAAGTATATATCAGAGGCAGGTCTTGAACCCATAACTTTCTGATCTTAAGATTAGCTCTCTATGTACCACACTGGAGTTGCCAAACACACCCAGGGATGCTCAAACTCAATTAAAATGTAATTGGAAAATATTTAACAAAATAAGTAAAAATATGGTAAATCATAGATAGTGTTCATTTGTGATTTTCTAAATCAATATGCTTCCCACAGGATTTCTTACATTCAATTTAATAGCCCCATTTCTATTTGAGTCCACACTCAAACACATTTTTTGATGTCTCTCCCTGAGGGAGCCATGTCAGCTGCTTGAGTAAACTTTACTTTTTCATTGCAACAAGTCTGGAAACAATTCCTATCATACATATGTGTAAGGATTTACAAGAGAATCAAAAAATACAGGATTTTTTTTAATCCTTAAGATGATAAAATTTTTTTAAAATAAAAAAGAAGATAAAAATTATATTTCTATTTGATTGTTAGTGTCCCTTCTTCCTTTGAAAAAGAAAAAGTTATATTCCTTAAACTAGATAACCATCATAGGGCAGACCTCTCTGAACATAGCCCTTTCCTGTAGAAAAACCATGTTAAACCTGAGACAACTCAGCATAGAAAGAAGCACCTATTTCTATAAACCTGGGGTAACAGTCTCCCACAAATTCAACCCCCTACTAATGGAAAGAAAAACTAGTGAAAAGGGTATTTAACATGTGTGGAGGGGAGGAGTATGTGTGTATGGCCAAGGTACATTTATAGAAGGACTTACATCAGAAACATGTAGCCAAGATATAGACCTAGAGGTATAAGTAACCTCTCAGACACTACAAGGCTGATGATGGTAGCCAACATTTATATAGTACTTATTATGTGTCAAGCACCCTTCTAAGGACTTTACAATTATTATCTCATTTGATCCTCACAACAATCCTGGGAGATGCTTCATTTTACAGATGAGGAAACTGAGGCAGACAAAGATTAAATAACTTGCAGAGAGTCACACAGATAATGAGTATCTGAGTTCAGATTTGAATTCAGATGTTTTTGTCCCCGGGTTTAATGCACTACCAACCACTCCATGATGTCATCATGCTATTTCTTACCACTGAGATTGCTTCATGCAAATCACTACATATAAGCTCTACTGGGCTTTGTTCCCTATTGTTCTTAGGGTTACAGTTGTCCGTTTAATTTCTCCTATTTCCTATTTCTTTCTACTTAAGCCTTCTGAACTTTACCAGGAATTCACAGCTGAGATGCAACCTTTTAAATATAAGAGCAGTAAGAGGCTCTGTCATCTCCCTTTCTGCTCATATCCCAAAGACTAACTTTCTGTCTTTAGTGAGAAAGGCAAGCCTCCCACACCTAGATGTTTTAATTATTTTTCTCTATAAAGAGAGTTTTGTTTGATTCAAGTCTCATCCCCCAGACACCAAATTCATTTGGAACACAGAACAACCAGACAGCTTTTATTCCAGAAGTATTTCAGTCTGTTTTGGACCTTACTTTCTTATTAGCAGGTTCAATTCTTTATCTCAAACTTCTACTAATTTAGAATTAGAAAGCTTCCTTACTACTAAATGACAACTTTCATGCTGCTTGAATAATTTCAGAAGGTGCCTTTATAATAAATGACAAAAAACTATCTCAGTTTGAGGGACCAAAGTTTTTCTCAAACTCTCTATGATCTTTTGGATCTTGCCACATGCAGAATTACATCATTACAAGAAAAAAATGCTTATGGAAGGCAGAGAGAATTTGTTTTATGCATCATGACCTCCAAAAAGAAAAACTAAAATCAGCTCCACCCTAAAATCAAGGAGCCCTGGATTTCATTCCTGCCATTATTTTGCAAATGTACTTACCAATATCTTTTCCTGGGTCAAAGCTATGATTTTCCCATTAGTGATGTATGGCTATGAGAGTTGAATTGTAAAGAAAGCTGAACACTGCAGAATTGATACTTTTGAATTATGGTGCTAGAGAAGACTTTTGATAATTGCTGGTTCAGCAAAGAGATCAAATCAGTCAATATTTTAAAAAAAATTAAAGCTATTCACTGGAAGTTAAAGTACTGAAGCTAAAGATTAAATACTTTGGCCGCATAATGGAAAAATAGAACTCATTGGAAAAGACCCTGATGTTGGGAAAGATTGAAGGCAAAAGGAAAAGGGAACAGAAGATGAGATGGATCGTGTCATGGAAACAATGAACATGAACTTGGACAGACTTGGAGAAATAGTGGAGGATAAAAGGGTTTGGCTGGGCTTGGGTCAGGAAGTGTCACACATAACTGAACAACTGAATAATAACAACAACAAAAAGTTGGCAATATAACTCCTAAGCTTTAAGCTGTCTTATGGTGACTTAGAAAATAAAGCAAAATTTGCCCAACAAATATACTGGAGCTCCTTTATGCAGCTCACTAAAGTAACAGAAAATAGATTTAGAGCCAGAATTAATACCTAATCCAACCCTCTCGTTGTATAGATGAAGAGACAGACAGAGAGAGGTTAGCTGAGTTGTCCAAGAATCATTGATAACAGAACCAGGATTTAAAAACCAATCCACTGATTATGAATCCTGCACTTTTCCCATTGACCTATTCTGACTCCCTGGTAGGCTGTACTGTGTCCTGAAATGCTCAGAGGTAACCAATGGAGAGAATTTCTGTTTTCCACATATAGTTTCTGAAAATCTACCATATCCTTTCTTTCACCAGGGATAATCTGAAGCTAATGACCACCTCCTGGCAGGTAGAGAGGGAATAAGGATTCCTGTTCTTTTCAGGTGACAGCAGCCAATAGCTCAGATTCAGGAGAATGTTTTAATGCTGGGGAAATCAAAGTTCTTCAAATAAGAAAAAAAATATGAGTATTATGACCATAATACCCACTTCTAGGATTATCTTTATTATGGAACATGAGAGTTATATGAGAACAGAGAAAATACCAAAAATTGCATATACTTGTAACTGGAATGGGTCTCAAACCAATCTATTGTGTACCGAGAGGTTAAATTTATAGTCATAGCATAGACTTTCTACAAAGTGGACAAAGCATTTATGTATGCTACATAAATAGCATATATAAAAGAGTACTGATTTTAGAATAAAGAAATCTATATTCAATTTGTCACCCCTATGTAGCCTTGGAACAAGCCATTTAATTATTTATTAAGCACCTTTTGGTGTCAGACACTGTGCTGAGCACAAGGGATGGAAAAAAAAAGGCATAAGATGATCCCTACCTTCACGAAGCTTACATTCAAATGGGGCAGACAACACATTAAAAATAAACTGAAAAGGAGGGAGGTACATGATGAAGTTCTTCAGTCCAGGTGGGAAACAGTCTGAGGAAGTGACAGTTTTAGAGTTAATTTAATCTTTGAAAGAATGGGCTTCTGGAGATCATAAAGTTCAGGAAAGTGGCCACGTGGAAAATGATAAAATAAACTCTCTCTTCATCTTTCTCAGACTGAAGATCTACAAGGGAGAGGTCCAAGACACAAGGGGCACTAAGGAGGTATAAGTTTCAGAGCTGATTTAATCTACCAGAACAATGAGTTTCTGAAGATCATAAATTCCATGAAAGCAGTCAGGTAAGCCTCAGTTTCCTTATCTGCAAAATTAGAGAATAGATGACTAATACTACTTCCCTCCTGAAGTTAATAATCCATTATTTAATGCATTATTTAAAAGCATAATGATTATCAAAGAAAACAATTTCATCCAGTGTTGCTGCTGAATCATTTTTAATTCTACAACCCACTGATTTGGTGCTGAAGTAAATTCAATTGAGCAGGTTAGAATATTGAAAACAGATCAAAGGAAATTGTACTTTCTATTGATGGATTACTTTTTCTTTCTCAAAGGCAAGGGGCCCTGAATATAAATAAAATCTCCATCCTTAGCAAAATGGCACGGAGATTTTAACTGAACACACACAAAAGAGAGATTGTCCTACATGTTATTATTTATTATAGCAATAAAGTTGATTTTGGTTTGGGAACTCAGCTCCTCAGTTTGATGAATGCCAAGGAACAAAACCTCACCATCTGCCTCAAGAACACAGTAGCAAAGATCTGAAAAGAGACTAAAATATTACATAAAGTTAAAGACATTTAAATAAATCTCAACAGTTGCTCTTTTTGTTACCTCAGGAAAGCCATTTAAAATCTCTGTTCCTCAGTTTCCATATTTGTAAAGTGAAGGGGTTGGATGAGAATCTCTGAAATCTCTGCCAGGTCTAAATTCTCTTTTTCTATGTCTAAATAGAATTCTAGCATTCTCTTTGTCTGCAAGATACATGTAGTCCCTGTCTGAGATCACTTATCCCAACTTCTTAGACATTGGTAGGAAGAGAAAAAAAAAGTTTCAGAATGAGGTGGCATTAAGTGATTGTAAATGAATAGCACAATTGGAAAAAAAAACTTGGCTCCCTCCTGAATAGAAGGATTATGGTTGTCTCCAAAGAAAAATTGATTTAATTAAATTAACGAAGGTAAAAAACACCTTTATTAAGCCAACCAATAGAGATTATGGTAGAATAAAAAGAACATTGGAGTCAGAGGACCAGAAATAGTTTCTCTATCTTTCATCTGAAAAGGCCAGACTAATGATTTCTAAAGTATGTTTTTTTCTAGATCCAAATCTTCAAAATTTTTGCTTGTATAATACCAAAAGTCAGTTGCACAAATGAAAATGAGAGAATTGTAGCTAGAAAAGAGTGTATGTGTGTATGTGTTTGAAACTCTATAAACTCTAAATTTAACATAAGTTAATAGTCAAATGTGGCAGCCAACATATCTAATGTAACCTTAAGCTACAATCATGTAACTATAATGTAATGTCCAAAAGAAAGGAGTTGATAGTTCTGTCCTGTATCAATATACATCATGTTTTAGGAAGGTTATTGAACAAGTGGATGTTATCCAAAGCATGGTAATTAAGTTGATGAAGGGAAGTTTGATATGAAGAAAACAACCAGAAAAGATATATTTGTTCCCTTCAAATATTTCATAGATAATAAGATTTAAAGTTTAAAGCAACTTAGAAATCAGCCAATTAAAAAGCACCTATTAAGTACCTATAACATGACTCACACTGAAATAGATATTAGGACTACAGATAAAAAAACAAAACAAAACAAAGTATCCTCTACTTCAAAGAAATTTACATTCTAATGGGGAAGACAACAAGTAAATCAGTAAATATATATTATATATATCATATAAATCTAAAGTGAATAAAGAAAATATATTCAAAGTAATTAAATATATTTCCTCTTCAGCAAGGATATGCTGTGGATAGAGTGTGGGTAGAGTCAGGGATTTAGCAATCCCTAAATCTACATTCCTAAATTTAGAATTTAAATCTAGACTCAGACACTTAATAGCAAAGTGACTCTAACCAAGTCACTTACCCTCTCTCTCAGTGTTATCATCTGTAAATTGGACATGGTAGTCAGTGTTGATTTGTAACAATGAATAATTAAGTTTAAATCCTGCCTCAAACACTTACTAGTTATATGTCATTGGACAAATCACTCAACTCTTCTAGCCTGAATAAAAATAGGGATTATAATAGCACCTGCATCCCAGAATTGAAGTTGTTATGAAGATAGAATGAGATGACATGCAAGATATTTTCCAAATCTTAAAGATTTTTATAAATCCTAAGAGCATCATCATTATACAATGTAATTTAGGAGACAAGATACTAGCATTTGGTTAGACACCAAGAGACAAAGAGACAGAGAGAGAGAGACAGAGAGACAGAGAGACAGAGAGAAATACACATACAGAGAGGGGATGAGGGGAATATAGTATGGTGCAATGTGTGCTAGATCCACTGTCATGGAGATCTTGGTTCAAATCTCTTCCAAAATCTATTAGCTATTGAGTGCAATGAATAGAAACAAGAGAACATTGTACAAAGTAACAAGATTATGTAATAATCAACTGTGATGGACTTGGCTCTTCTCAACAATGAGATGAATCAAAGTAATTCCAATAGACTTGGGATGTAAAATGCCATCCACATTCAGAGAGAGAACAATAGAGACTGAATGCAAACCAAAGCATAGTATTTTCACATTTTTGTTTGTTTACTTGTTATTTTTATTTCTTGTGTTCTTTTTCCTCTTTTGATCTGATTTTTTTTTGTATTGCACCATGAATATGGAAATGCTTCTAAAACTGCACATATTTAACTTGTATTGGATTGCTTGATGTCTTGGGGAATGGGAAGAGGAGGAAAGAGGGAGAAAAATTTGGAACACAAAGTTTTGCAAAGGTGAATGTTGAAAACTGCCTTTGCATGTATTTGGAAACATAAAATACTGTTGTGAGAAAAAATGTATTAGCTGTGTGATGCTGAACAAGTCATTTAAGTTCTAAGTGTCTCAAGAAATTCCCTAAAATTTATCTACTTGTAATAAATGGAGAATTTTCATACCAGTAGTTTCCACTGCTGAGAAATCAAATAGCTTATATTGCAAGCAGCCAAGGCTATGTGTAACATCTCATGAAGATGGCAATACAAATAAGCAGTCTTCTCTTGCTTCTTCACATTTTATTATACTTTTTTTCTCTCTACCACTCCTTCCCTAATTCTGTCCTTCAGCTCTTGAATTTTCTTTCAAAGATCTTATAAAGGCATAGATCTAGAGCTGAAAGTGTTGAAAACGGCAAATTCAACTTTATCATCTCAAAGATAAGAAAAGTAGGGGCAGCTAAATGGTGCCGTGGATAGAATACCAGCCCTGGAGTCAGGAGGATCTGAATTCAAATACAGTCAAAAACACTAGCTGTATGACCCTGGGCAAGGCACTTAACTCCAACTTGCCCCCCCCCCAAAAAAAGAAGAAGAATGAGAAATATGAGGTCCAGAGAAATAAGTGATTTTTTTTTCAAGATCACACAGATTGAAAATCCAGGTCTTATACCCATATCTTTTAATACCAAATCCAGAGATCTTTTCCTCTTACAATGCTGCCTCATATAAGCCACCTAAAGAATATATGATTTCTATAGCTATAACTTCTATAGCAGAAGTTGGGACAGGATGAATCCTGCTCCCTCTGGAGATACTTAAGCCATCTTGCTACAGTTTATCACCCTTGCCCAAATAACCCATTCTGATTCCTAATTTCTTTCACTATAAGCACTAGGATTTAGCAGTAGATGTGTTTCGTTAAGGATTTGAGGAAATTTGCGGAAGCTCTTACAATCCTACAATTTATGGGACTAAGCTATTTCATCCTAGAACAAATATTTGTGGGAAAGGGGATTTAGAGAAGATTTGATTTTAAGTACCAGGGTTCCAAAAAAGAAAAATTGGAGTCAGCTCCATCCCAAAGATTTGGACATACATCCTCTAGGGAATGGCCAAAATCAACATAGTGTTCCTGGAATGCTAGATTCATTTGGTGACCCATCCATTGGCCTCGCATCTGGGTTGGCTGTTACATTAGCTAGTTACTCATCTTGGAAAAATAGAATGCTCTTTTGATTTTGACATAACCTTTATTTTGGTTGGGAAAATATGAAATAGACATGTGATGAAATTAAAAAGTCATCCTTGAAATACTTACATTATTTAAAACATATTTTAACTGTATTTTGTAAATACTGATGAACAGTCAAAAAGATTCAACACATTCAAAAAATGGTCCATTTCCTTTGAGTACCAAATTATAATCATAGGCATCCATCCCATGTTTACTGTTAGAATCAAACATAAGATCTCATCCTGATGGCTCCACTACTATTTTCCCAGGACAGTTTTCGTTATGATGCAATTTTGTCAGTAGTTTATTTTCATTTCACAACAGTATCCTGGTGACCTTCCTATTGTTCCAGACACCCAGTGCCTGGAACTTCTCAAAATGAAATTACTAGATTAGAAATTTAGCATTGAAATGGTGTATCTTTAATTAGTTGTTTTCAACCACTTCATCTTTTTTTTTCCCTATGTAATCCTTAAATTAAAATTGTGTGGACAGAGCACAGGTTCTGGAGTCAGGGGTAGCTGAGTTTAGATCTATCCTCAGATATTTACTATGTAATATTGGGCAAGTCACTTAACCCCAATTGCCTCCTAGAACAATATGATTCTTTGTAATACTAATAGTAGAAGTCTCCTTAGAGATGTCACATTCCTGCCTTTCTTAATTTTTTGCATAAGGAAACTGAAATTGAGAAATGTAAAAGGAATTACCTAAATTAATCTGTGGCAGAATATTTTAAAAGTCCAGAGTATGAAATAATCAAAGCTAGTTTCAAATCACATAATTGACAATACCTTTTTTACCCTATGTAAGTCTTTCTCTGGGTCTCATTTTCCTCATCTATCAAATGAGGGAGTTGGACTACATGGTCTAAAAGAACCCTCTATAACTATCACACTTTTCCACTCTCCCTACCTTTGGGCTTTGTTTAGCTAATAAAACAAACATTTGAAAAGATTTGGATTTTTTTTAATGTAACCAACATTTTAGGTGTTTTGTCCACTCTAAATCATTGTAGGATCTGATTGATTTTTTTTCACTTAGCAATGACTATTTTAACTATTAAGTCCTCGAAATTCTGTAATGATCAATTCTACATTTGTCCAGTTTGCAAATGTGAAATAGACAAGTGGCTTTGTCCAACATGTAAACATGAGTTGAAAATTCATCCAAAGATGTTCTTTTCTCACAACACACAATTCCATCATCGAAAAATGGATGTTTGTGGTTTGTGGACTGTCTTCAGAAGGAGGCAGAAGCCAAAACATTGTTATGCTGAAATAATACATCTTCAAGTTAAAGGAGGAAAAAACCCACAATGTGAAACCATTAAATATTTTAGGCATATAGGCATGATAGCTTACTCCTAGCACAGACAAATTAAAATAATTTTCAAAATACAATTTAATTCTGTATTTTTCATTAAAAGAGCAAAGGATAAATCTCTTCTTCCCTACCCCCAACCCCATGCAGAGATTCTTTCAAGCATTTATTTAGTTGTTCTTTATGGTTGCTTTTCCAACAAAGCTATCCAGTGAAAATGGTGAGTGCAAGTACCACAGAAATCTATTTTTGTGATAATAGCTGTAATTGGAGTAGTAAATGTAGTCCTTCTCTTAAGGCTATAATCACATGTGACCTCTTTGTATGAACTCTCTTGCTCCTTCTTCACTATCCCATATGTTTTCTACACGAGTGCATGTGTGCATGTATGTGCATGTAAACATAGTAAATAATTTTGAGGCTATTATGTTTTGTTTTGTTTTGCCAGTATCAGATAATGAGAAAAAATGACTTTCAAATCTAGTCCCAAAATTGGTCAAACTGAAAAAAGATTTAAAAAAAAGATATTTCAATGGAGTGAATTCATTCCACCTCCTCAATAATTTACGCTTTCTCACATGGACTTTTCTTGCTTAACTCATTTCTTTAAGTGCTTTCAGTTAGAGATAAATGAAGCAATGAAAAGGAAAATGTGGATCATGGTTTGGTTTTTTGCTTTCTGGGATAGTATTAAAATTCAGGACATTATTAAATTAGTCATTGATTTCCCTGACTGACTAGAAATCCCTTAATTCTCTCCTTTCTTGATTCTCAGGTGATTTTATGAAAGCTTAAAGAATGATGAAAAGAATGAGTTACTGCCCATCAGTTTGCATTAGAAAGCTCAGAAAGTTAATTACTGTGGGACTGCCTTTCTGTGGGGTTCCTAGATCAACAGTCATGAAAGAGTAGATGAGTCAATTCTGTGAATTATCAGATTGCTTGAGTTGGCTAAATGTTTAGCCATCCTCACAGAGAGGGTTTCCTAATTTTAAAAATGCAAAGACCTAAGGATATAACCTAGAAAATTTCTCAAAGTTTAAAAAATGAGTTTCTTAATAGAGCTTGAGTATGTCTAGAAAAAAACAATTATATTTTTTAGTTTACATTATGCATTTTCTTAGATTCACTTTTTAAAATTTGTTTTAGAAGTAAGCTCTGGTAACTGGTTTTTCCTTCCCATATATACAAATAAAGAACAAAATGCAGAATGGGGTTCTATTGAAAACAGCTTCCTGTTTATACCATATGATGTAAATTACATATAATTAGCTAGTCATTTTGAATAATAAGGGCAGCCTATTTTGCAAAATAATATTCTTGCTCTGAAACTTCCTCATGGAGTGGAGCAACTAAGACAACAAAACCTGAGTAAAGTAGAATTAGAAAGTTGCTTAGAAGTTGTCTAGGTTTTAAAGATTATGCTGGAAGAGCATCAGCTATCATAGAAATAGGTGAAAAAAAACATTCAATTAGGGGGCCCAGTGATTGATTGTGCATGTGCTGTCAGACACCTTAGCAAAGTTTAAAGAGATTTATTCCCAGATCATCTGCAGGATGATGAATTTTTGGATTCCACAAACTTTTGAAAACCATTTTATGAAGAAAAGGAGCCCTACATTTCAAATCAAAAGAACCAGATTTAAATCCCATTTCAAATACATTCATTAGACAACTATATTTGTATTAAGTACTTATTGCATGCCAGAATTGTGCAAGTTACTGGGGATATATATAAAAAAAGAAAAATAGCCCTGGCCCACAATAGGTTTACAATCTATTGAAAAAAGATAACATTTATCCATGTAAGTGTGGTGGGGTTGAACCAACCTATGGAGGCCCAGGATTAGGACCTCATGGAAGTTTGGTTTCTCCTCACCATGATTACTTAGGGATTTTTGTGTGATGACAAAAAGTTCTCCAATTGTCTGTTGAACTCAAAAGAGTTAATGAGACTGGAATTTCTGAGTTGTAACTTAATGGATATGAAAAAGGGATTAATTAGCCCTTCATGACTCTGTATTTTACAGCTTCAAAAGTAGTTTTAAGCTGCCATTCCAAGAGCTGGGTGGAAGAAGAGTGATTCCCCTGCCTCTCACTTGGCCATCAGCTGTGAACATATGGCATCTTCTTTATATTTATTGGGGTTTTTTTGGTATCAGAATTTTAAATGAATTAATATTCGGAGATGAAAGTATCCTGATGAATTCATGAATTTAGAAAATGAGATTCTCTTCTTTGTTTGGACCTGAATGGGGGTATCAGTAATAATGTCCATCTGAAATAATAATAGCATTCACCAGAATGATTATGGACAATGGAAATGGAAGCAAATTATTAAAAGTAGAAAAACAAATAAAAGAAAATCAGATGCACAATTATAGTCACCCAAGAACAAAGTAACATCAGGGGCCAGTAATAATTGAGAAGATTGAGAAATGCCTCATACAGGAAATGTGATTTGACATCTTTGAATACAGAAGAGAGAATTCTATGAAAAGGCACACAAATTGAAGACATGATGTTGTGCACAAAGAAGAGCAAATAAATTAGAATGACTGGAGAAAAGTCACTTCACCTTTCTAAGCCTCCATTTCTCCACCTCTAAAATGGGAATGATATTATATGTACTATCTATAAAGACAAACAACAATAATTTCACAAGGTTATTATTAGAGATTAAACAAGTTCTCTATAGAATTCTTTTTAAACCTAAAAGTGCTATATAAATTTCAGCTATTATAAGGTTTAAATTTATTATAGAGATCATAATTTATAGTCTCATCAATGGAATCAGAGGTTCTTGAAGTCTTTAAATATAATTATTAAGGATGGAACTATTTGATCTGACTCTCTGTGTCTATAAAAAGAATAGCTTAACTTCTACTTTAACCTTTTTTTTTTTTTAATGTAGACACAACTAGATAATAGCTGACTGGATGATATTGCCCATCACACAGAGATAATGCTATTGACTAATCATCTACTGAATAGAACATTAGAGTTGTCTTCTCAGTCATCATAACAATATACTAGTGAGACAGCTGTCTAGCACAGGAAGGCTATACGCGGGGGTGGGAGGCCATGAAAAAGCAAATGCCCTTATAAGAATAAAGCTGCTACCTTTGTTTCATCACACTGCTCTCTAACTGTGGGTTGGAGGCTAATACTAATAACTTCCAAGCTAAAGATAAATTTCACAAGATAAGTCATCACAAATGTTGGAGGGGATGTGGGAAGACTGGGACACTGATGCATTGTTGGTGGAACTGTGAACGGATCCAACCATTCTGGAGAGCAATTTGGTACTATGCTTAAAAAGTTATCAAACTGTGCATACCCTTTGACCCAGCAGTGTTTCTATTGGGCTTATATCCCAAAGAAATCATAAAGGAAGGAAAGGTCCCCACATGTGCAAGAATGTTTGTGGCAGCCCTTTTTGTAGTGGCTAGAAACTGGAAACTGAAGGGATGCCCATCAGTTGGAGAGTGGCTGAATAAATTATGGTATATG